>CM077645.1:53478349-53993349 GCA_039707465.1 Rhabdophis nuchalis
TAGCTGGGAGTTGAAGTTCACCAGTCTTAAAAGAGCCAACTTTGCAGACCCCTGATCTAGTGAATGAATTCTTAGATGATGTTTACAGAATGGTCCTCTGACGGGTCCTGAGCTTATTTGGTGGTTGTTGTTTGGGTTGTTTTTTTGGTATAACTTTGTTCTGTTCTGAGGTTCACAGGATGACCTGAGAAAGTGATTGTAAAAATATCAGTTTATCATATTTTATTACTGTCTACAAGTCTTGTGCCTTCTGTTAACAGAACGGTGGTTGGATACAAGAAGATCGACTTTCAGTAAAACACAATTGCTTTTCCAGAGTTTGGGTGGTGGTAGTGGAGAAGGAATGCAAGCTTCTCTTCTCCCAACTTAGATCTAGATCTGTGAGGCGCTTACTATGATCATTTGAATCCTGGCAGCTGTTGCTCTTTCCTTTTCCCCTCTTTCTTCTGTTATACTCTTGATAGGTAATGTACATAGTTGCACATGCTCGTCTTAATAATTTTGTTTTAAAAATATGTTATTTCTTCTCATAATTAAATGATGTATATTCCAAAACAACGGGCATGGCTATGTAAAGGTAGGGGAGTGGGGAGGCAGGGAGACAATAAGTTACTGGTTGAATCAGTGTCTGGAAGTAATTCTTAATGAATGATTTCAGTTTTAAACAGAAGGGGTAGGGAAATTATAGTCAGATATTTTTGGATTCCAATTCTCATCAGCTTCAGCCAGCATGACCATTGCTTCAGACTGACCAGACTGACCAGGCCTATTGTCCAACAGCAATGGAAACAACTACATCAGGGGCAGAGGTGGTATCCAGCCGGTTCTCTCCGGTTTGGGTGAACCAGTAGCAGTGGCTGCAGGAGGCTCCACCCACCCACCCTGATGTAATGCCTGAGCACTGCGCATGCGCAGAAGGCGGGGCACATGTGCAGACGAAGCATGTGTGCTCACATTTGCAAACCAGGAAGGAAGGAAAGTGAATCCCACCTCTGATCAGGGGTCCCCAACCCCCAGTTCATAAACCACCACCGGTCCACAGTATGACAGAAATCAGGCCACGGAAATAAGCGAAGTCTTGTCCACGGAATCCAGGCAGCACGTGAAACCACGCCCCCTCCAGTCTGCAGGAAAAACCTTTCTCCACAGAACTTGTCCATGGTGCCCAAAAGGTTGGGTGCCCACTGATCTACATTACATCCCCTCTTTTGACTGCAAGCAACCTGGAACCAAGAAAATTGATGGGCTTCCTACATAAAGCCTTCTCTTTTTAAGGATCAGCTAATGAGGGTTTCCTCTGGGTAGGAGCTTCGTGTTGGTGATATCTAAATTAAGTGTAAACACACATTTTCATAAGCTTCTTCTGACATGTCTTTGTTTGTGTCATTTAGTTATACAGTAAAATGTTCTGCTCTTTGAGGTTGCTTTGTTTTTATTGCGATAGTGTCAATATTGTTGGATTTTTGTGTAAGATTTTCAAATTGTGGCAGAGCTGGATTTATAAGTAAGTTTGGGGTGTTTTCCTTCTTTCTTTTAAAACTTTGGATAGTTAACAACTGTTTTCATTTATTTCTTGAACATAAAAGGAGCCTTCGTGGTAGTCAAGGCCAGAAAGAGCTCTGAGAGTTGCAGTTGCAGGTTGCTCCCCCACTTACTTTATGAAGTCTGTCCAAGCTTCGTAAGCTTCCGTTTGTGGAACTACAACTCCCAGAGTTCCTAACTGCATATCTGATGGAGATCATCTGTTGGAGGAGACAATATGTATTGGGAGGAAGATAGACCCCCTTCTCTCTGCTTTGTCAACTAAGAAAAGGAGAACCGTCATCTGAGTCATATACTTTAAAGGATGCCTCAACTGCTCATGTGTTAGTTCAGTCACTCAGAGAGCTTCAACAGACCTCTAAGGTCATTTGTTCTCAACACTTGGTCTTCTTCAGAGGACATCTTTCCATGCGGACTTTCAATTTCTGGACCGTTATTCAGAAATTGAAAGATCCCTGGGTCTTGCAATAATGAAGTTAAGACATTTTATACTGAATCAATTCACACATTGTACAAAACCGTATTGTAGTTTATTTGCTTTTGACTCAGTATGATGTATGAATCCAATCACTATGGCTTACCATTATGAGTAAACCAAGCCACCATGGCCAAGAACTTGTTCAAGAACTTGTTTTGCCCTGATCCATTTTTAAATCCTGGCTTAGCATTATATCTGAATGCAGAAAGTGTATGAAGTCCTCGAATTCAATTCTTTTCTTTTTTTTTTGTAATTACTGTCTAATAAATTATTTTGCTGCTGGTAACTTCAAGCGGCTCTTGAGCCAAGGGAATTCAATTTATTTCACTTGCTCCCCATTTTTTCTTCTTCTGTCCAGTTAGAAAAGGTGGGCAGGAGCTGCAGTTTCACCGTTCTTATTGCATTTTAATCTTCAAAGCGATTAATTTCTGAAATGCAGGAGGGTTCAAGCTGGCTTGGAAGCTCAGCCTCCATTCTCCTCCCGGCTTCTTTCCTTCTGTAACTTAGGCATTGTTTGGTCTGCCCTGTCTGGGAAGCACTGCATGGTTTCAGGTGTCTTATAGCTGTACCACCCCATTAAAATCCACCAGGGCTGAAGGGCAGGGTTGTGTGTGTATGTGTGTGTGTAGGCTTGTGTTCCTCTATGTGGTTCTAGGGCGAGGAAGCCATTACTGGTCTTTGTAGGTATTTGATATTCCTTCACCCAAGCTAACTCTTAACAAAGCGCCGTTGGTTAACCGGGTACATAATGCATCGCCATGCATGTTCCTATATCTGAGCTACCCGGCTTTATATCTCCGTTTCAATGCTAAAGGGAGCCTGCAACTTTGAGGAATTTCTCTGCCGGTGTTGGAGGGAATGCTAAATACTCAGTCGCTCTATCAGAAGCGTCCGAGGTTTGCTCTGGCATTCCTTCCCTTCCCCTTTAGTTTCTTCCAAGCTGCCTCCGAGGCGCAAATCCGAAACCCCGGAGGAAAGCCTGCGTTCCCTTGCCGCCCAGGTGATTTTCTGCCCGGTACTTCCACGTGTGTGTGTGTGTGTGTGTTTCTGTATGGCCTGGTCCCCCTCTTTTTACTCATCTTCTCTCCCAACCCGCTGGATCCTTGCCCGCTTCTCCCACCGGTCAGGGCAAAGCAGATGCCCGGCCAGACTTAGGCAGGCGCAACGCGGGCGCGCAAACGTTGGGCAGAAAGGAACGCTGGAGGTTTACCTGACCTGCGGTGCTCGCGGGACTTTCAGGGACGGGGGGGGGGGGAGAGGGGAAAGCCCAGCAGCTCCTTACGCACGGCTACTTTAACAGATTAACAAGAGTTGGAAGGGACCTTGCAGGTCATCTAGTCCAACCCCCTGCCCAAGCAGGAGATCTTACATCTGCCTCTACCTGGGCTTGAACTCACAGCCTCCTGATTGTGAGGCGAGAGATCCACCTCTGCAAAGGGCCGCCATCCCCCTCAAACGATTCCCGCGCCTTTTCACGCCGGCTGCAGGTGTTGCACCGATGAGGCAGACATACTGCTGGGGTGCAAAGCAGGGGGACCCAAAGGACACCCTTGGGTCTTCTTTGGGTCCCCTTGCCTTGCACCCCAACAGTATGTCTGCCTATCGGTGCAACACCTTCCCCTTTGCCCTCTTTCTGCACCAAGGCCAGAACCGCGCACCAAGGGCGGAGGAAGGCTCACTGGTGCCCAAAGCACTGACAAATCTTGGCGCCCTTCCTTTGCGCATACTATATTGTTACCCATCTTCACTGGGGTTGTTTCCCCCCCCCCCTTTCTTTCTCAACTTCGTGGTGCCCTAAGCACGTGCTTCGTCTGCTTCGGGGCTAATGCGCCGCCGCCGCGCACCCCAGAACCCCCCGCGGGGCGTTTGCAAAGCAACCCTTTCCCTTCGCCCAAGCTGCGGGGTGAGCGAAGTTGGAGGAGGGAAGCCAGCGCATCTGGGCCAGCGGGATGCTTTCAAAGCGCTGCTGGGCTGGTCCCGTCGAGGGGTGTGTGTGGAGGGGGGGGGACGGTCTATGCTGGGAGAGGGAGAGGGAGGGGGAGAGAAGAGAGGGGGGGAGGACGCGGGTGTAAGGACATCCCCGGACAGAGGAGAAGGGGCTGGCACATTGGCGAGCAAGCACACAAGAGGAGGGACCAGGGCCGGGCTGGTGCGTACTGCCCCTCGGGCGCTCCGAGAGTGGAGCGCACACCCACCCACCTACCCGGCCGAGCGCCTGCCTCCCCTTTCCCGGCTCCGCAGCCGCCGGCCTCCAAACGCCTCCAAACGCCCGAGCTCGCCCGTTCCTGGCGCGGAGCTGTCAGCGGAGCCCGGCCTCCCCCGCTTGGCCCCCGGGAGTCTTTTGACAGCCAACGCCGCAGCCTCGGCGAAGCTCCGTCCAACGCCGTCTCTCTGGGCCGCTCGGCTGCGGGACGCTCCTCACGGGATGGGCTGGAAGCGCCCGGGGAGTCCCTCGCCCTGACCCGGAGGTTGGAGACGGTCCCTGCCGGGAGGAGCGAAGGGAAAACGAGGCCCGCGGAGGAAAAACCGAGAAGCCTCCCCCGCACCCCAATCCCTGCTCCGGACTCCCGCCGCTTAACCGAAGCCAAAGCCAACCCCGCAAACCAGCCGGGCCCGCAGCGCCTGCTTTCTGCGCCCGGAGCCAATCAAGTCAAGTCCCCGCGTAAAAAAAAGAAAATAAAATCTCTCTCTCTCAGGATGAATCTCTTCTCTTCCATATTGAGCTATTTGTAAGTATTGAGTCTTGGCGCTTATGGGCTGATTTGGATTTCCCCTCCCGCCCCCGAAATCGTCCCCTCGATTTTCCATCTTTATTTCTGCTCCATTTCAAATGGCAAAATTCATCTCACCATCTACTTTGTTTTCCCCTCCACTCCCCCTTTTCCATTATTCTAGGCTACTGCACTTGTTTGCTTTCTGCTTGCAGGCACAGGTAAGGCATTGTTTTAATCATTTCTACATAGCTGCGATGTTTTGTTTCTTTTTTGAATTATGCGGATAGAGCCAAGATTTCTTCCCACCCCTCTTTACTTTCCGCTTTTAAAAAAACCCCGATGTAATAAAAGGAGTCCCTATGATTGAGAGGTTGACTAAGTGCGGGGACTAGAGAATAAAATGCGAAACGTGGGATCGATTGAGTTAAAGTAAAAATAGATGAACACTGAACTCCCCCCATCCTAAGTGTTGAAGAATCCCGATGGAAAATTAGTGATGATCTATTTAAATCTTAATAAGCTGTTTTTCCATCCAATTTCCAGACTTAAATAAGAGCACATCCCTTCCATTATTATGATTTTTTTAAAAAAAATTATATTTAAGAGATATATTCATTAATTATAGAAAAGACCTTATTCTTGCTTCCTAGAAATTAGAAACCTCATTAACATATGGAGCAACACAGTCTGAGACTCTGGAATTTATAACCCTTTTGGTGGGGTATTGATTGCAAGTCCAGAGAGTTAAAGCCAAATGCTTGCAGAAACATTCCCCCTGCAAGAGAACAGGTGTAGGATTCTGAATTAAATTTGGAAGGATCCCCTATAAAGCTGAGTAAACAAACTGAATTCAGTGGATCGGAGTGTTAAAGTGAGCGTAGGCTGACTGTGTTGTAATATTTGGGGACGCGGGATGGAAATCAAAGGCTATTATGGTTGGCCACATGGTCTACTCATTAGAGAAGGCACAGCAATCCAGAGATGTTATGGAAAGAAATGCCAGGATCCCTCTCTGTGTATGTGTGCGCACACGCGTGCACACACACACACACACAACACGCATCAAGGATAAGGGAGTTACTTAAGAGGAAGACTTTGTATAAAGTCTTTCAGGAAGAGGTTGCTTCCCCTGTATCTTTTGGACAACTTTAGTAGCTGCTATGGGGCTGAAGGTGGGAGGGGAGGCAGTGAGGAGGGAGGATTTTTTCAAGCACTGCCACCCCATGAAGTTGAAAGGAACAAATCTCCTCAACATTTGCTCAGAATACGTCTTTATAAATGTCAGGGGAAAACTAAAACCCTTCAGACTTAAAAGGGGAACTGGAGACATATTGGGGGGGGTGGAAGAAGAGCAGCCTGAGAGAGGAGGGGAAACAGGCACGGGGGGGGGGTGGTCCGTGGCAAAGCCCATCTGCATGGTTGCAGTTGGAGCTCAAATCGCCATCGGTTCATGTACTTTGAACGCGGGGAGGGTGGGTGGCGAAACCATGGCAAGCTTCTCTGTATGGAAGGGCCTCGTAAATATTAGCGAGAGACAATTCTGAACTGCCTGGACTGCTGACACAACCAATCCCCGTTTAAGGGGATAAAATACAGCTATCCCCCCATCCCATCCACACCCACCAATCACTCTGGTCCAGGGCACGGAGCCACAGGACAAAACTCTCAGATGGACCAGTTGAAATAGCTGGAAAACCAATGTCAAAGCAATAGAAACCAATCGAGGAATTGAAAGCCTGATTTCCAGGTGAATAGGATCCATTGTATTCCAGGTGATTGTATTTAAGCCAGTTCAGGATTTAGGGTGTCCTGCATGGTATGGTTGTGAATCATGGGGCCATTTCATTTGTATTTTTGTTTGCCTTGTTGAGTCTTCCTTGATTTAAACATATCACATACAGGATTGAGAACCTAGTTTAAATCTGCGTAATCGCTAGACACATCCCTGAAGCCAAAGGAGAGCCACTCAATTCCGAGCCAGGCTCATCTTTATATCCCCTCTCGCATGCTTGTTTCCCAGTGATAAACTCCTGGGCAGCCCAGTAACTTTTCAGTCACGGCTAGAATCCTGGTCTTTACTATATCAACGCATAAGAGTCTCGACTCTACACTGCACCAACTTGGTGCCTTCTCCAGATACACCAGGAGCACACCAAGATAGCCTTTCTCAGAGGAGTAGAGATTATAATGGTGTGTTGTATATTTTTTAATTTCCTAAAGGTAACTGTTCAGTCCCCACCTAATTTTACACAGCATGTGAGGGAGCAGAGCCTGGTGACCGACCAACTAAGCCGGAGACTCGTCCGGACCTATCAGCTATACAGTCGAACCAGCGGGAAGCATGTTCAAATCCTGGACAACAAGAAAATCAACGCTATGGCAGAAGATGGAGATGCTCACGGTAAGCCTGCCTGTGTGGGCAGGAGCATTGGGAGAGTGGGGGGTGGGGAGGGCATGCAAGCAGCCCAGTAATTGATTATTTCCGTCCCCTTTGTTTGCCAGAAATCATTACAAGCATTTGGAATGCAGAAAGCCTCTGACGGAAGAATGTGGGGATCAATATTTGTAATAACAGTATAATGCATTTCCCTTTGCGGATTCAGTCGGAGCTTCTGTGCAGGAGATTGGGATGGGTTTTACACCTGATCACTGACCACAGAAATGGTGGGACGAGTTGCAGATTTTAAGAATTAAAATCACAGGACGGTGGGAGAATAGGTGTCTCCCTGCAGTATGTTCCAACCTAACAGTCCAGTGGGAATAAGGAGCATGTCGTGATGTTAACCCCAGGTTTTCTAGAATCACAGGCAAAACTGACCTTCAGCTAAGGAAAATAAGCTTTTAGGATGCACAAAATATCTTTCCCAAAGAGAAAAAGATGTGAGAATAAGAGACCGGCTGTAAAGTTTTAAGTGAGCCTTAGTTTTACAAATTATAAGTTTATATTTGGAGTGCAACAAATCATAAGCTCATGTTCTCCTTTCTAACCTTAATTATGCTTATGAAACACTGTATAATATTAAATGAGATGCTCCATAATTGCATTGTCTTCAATTTGTGGTCTGTAATGCACATCCTAGTATTGAATCTCCATATCGCTACAATTTATGTATCATGATTACAATTATTGACCTCTCACATTAGCCACAATTTTCCCCTCACGCACCAAACTATTATCTGAAAATCAGGCAGGCTTGCTTATATTTAAGCTGGCTGAAGTTTTTATTAATATTTTTAGCAAGCACTGATAGTGAGGGCAACGTTTGCATGTGTATGCAGTATGCATCTTAGTTTTCAAGGAAACTGTCCCAGCCACATGTGAAACATACAATATAGTTTGATTCTAAATAAAGGAAAAATGTGCATCCCTTCTTTAAATACATCATTCTCTAAAAAGTTACTTAATGTTTAAATAACAGCATTACAACGCACAGGAATGCACGATTTGAAAAAGAAAATATTTCTATTAAAACGGTTAAACATTTGAAGCATAAGAAACAAACTCAGCAGTGATTTAAAATGAAAGAGAACACAAGCAGTTTTTCAGATGTAAGGTTTTAGGAGAATTGCAAGTCTGTAAATGTTAAAGTAGAGGTTCAGGATTGTTCTATATGAATCTCTGGAGAGACCCCCATGTCTGGAAGAGCTATTAAAAGTCTTCTTACTTTCACCTTTTTAAACATTTCCTGAATACTTTCTCCTCTTCGCAGTCCAGTTAGGGGATCAAGTGTGCCTCGCTGCATTTTTTCTGCATCTACGTAGCCACTTTCCTTTCAAAGTCTGAGCATGAAACATAATTTTTACTGGGATAAATCTGTCACTGAAGGGAAAGAATAGAGTTGGAACTGTTAAGCTTTCACCCCTTCACTAACAAAACCAACTTTTCACACCCTTCACATCTTATGTCATACTTCAAGTTGTTCTTTCTTTCTTTCTTTCTTTCTTTCTTTCTTTCTTTCTTTCTTTCTTTCTTTCTTTCTCAAAAAAGTGATTTATTTCCACCAATGCCCATTTTCTCTGCTGTGACATTTTAATAGCTGATTTAAGGTCAGGTCCATTTTTCTTGGTTATCTGTCTTGATTGTCAATATCTGACTCAGCTTTCTAATTAGGAGTGAAGCCTATGGATCTTAAAGCTTGGTGTCCTTCTGTCTGTAATCTGGCTTTGAATCACCACATCATTATGAGAAGAAGTAGCATTAGAAATGAATGATAATTGTTGCATTTCTCCCCCTCCTCCCCCCGCCCTGTTGTGCCTTTTAGGAAATTTTGCAAGCTCGGAAATAATAATACAACATGCAACTTTTGTACGTCTTATTTATTGTTTTAGGATTGGAATGGGCATTTTGCTAGTTTGGCTTCTTGTAGGCAGGCTATCGTTTTTCTCTATTGACATTTTCTGCTCGGCTTTCAGCCTGTACCTCTGTGCCAAAGCACAGTGCAGCTGAGTTTGTCAAGGCAGCAGCAATTCAGTGCTAGAGGGTGAGTCCCTGCAGAGGCTCGTGTGGTAAAGCCGACCAACAGGCAATAAATCAGGAAAAGCCCTTTGAAAAGGTAGAAGAGGGGAAAAGCATGTGGTGCTCTGCCTGTGTTTGGGGCTGCTTTTCTATGCCTTTCCACCAGCCAGCCGAGGAAGAGCATGAAAACTGATGCTCTTTAAATGTTAACTGCTCTCTTGATCGACCTCCCTTACTCGTGTCCCCCAAAGAGAGATAAATAAGGGAACCTTGTCTATGCAGTTCAATGAAAAGGAGTCAGGGGTCCAATTGTCCTTGGGCAAGGAAGAGGTTACAGATGTTAATATTTTATAGACCAAAAAAAAATATAAAGCAATAAAGTTAAAGGGCTCATAATAGGTTAGAAGAAGAAGTGATGTGATGCTGGAATTTAGCAGTTTTCAACCTGGGGATTATAGTTGGTGAAGTCCAAAGCCGGTGTGGAGAAGGCTACAGTGGTGTGATCCATATACAGCTCAGCATTCACCCAGTGAAAAGAACGGGCTTACGCAGTTTCAAACAGCAAGAGTTGAGAGAGGCAGGAAGAGAGGGTGAGGGTGATGATGACATCAGGCTAAATGGCTTTAAAAAGGGTTCATTAGGTTTATGGCAGGGATGTCCAAACTTGGGAACTTTAAGACTTGTGGACTTCAACTCCCAGAATTCCCCAGCCAGCTATGCTATGCTGGCTGGGGAATTCTGGGAGTTGAAGTCCACAAGTCTTAAAGTTCCCAAGTTTGGACATCCCTGGTTTATGGACAAATTGGTGTCCATCTCAGTGGCTGAATTGGTGCCATGCAAAAAATGCCTTGCGTGCTTCTACTAGTAGCATCTATTTCCAATAAGAATATTAGTTTTTAAAAAATACAACTTATTTTGAAAGATGTTCTCCAGGATCTGGGCAATGAAGTAGAAAAAACAGAAGGTGCCTGTAAAGGGGAAAAAATGCTGTTGAGAAATTTCAAACCAGCTGTTTTTGCATTATTATTAAATATTACGTTATTGGACTTGTCTTACCATTATGGGAAATGGAGTTCTATTCTAGAAAGACTTTCTCTGACTCAGCAGTAATTGTGGCTATGTTTTAATTAGAATAAGAGTAGAATAATGTATTTTTATTACAGAACAAACTATGTTTCTGCAGGAAAGCCTATAGATCGCTTGGATAGGGAAAGGTAAGATCACCCAGATCATAGGTTGTTTTGGAACCTTAAAGGGATTCCCTACCTGATCTGTTTTGTGCTCCATCCTTTTGGTGAGAAGGCTGCTTAAGATTTTAAATAGTGGTATTTGGAATATTTTGGAAGAATTCATTGATAGCAAACCATCAATGTTCTTCTAATCTTATTGGACAAACTGCTCCTTGTACAAAATAATAAGCCCTTATAGTAGCCACCATCATTCCAAGAATGGGGTTTTCATCCCAAAAAGAGACATGCCTATATTTAAAATATTTTCACAATAGCGACTTGTAGCATCTTCTCGCATCATCCAGACACCAAATTATCTCTTTAGTGACTCCACAACCAACCGTTGGATGTCTCTAGAAGATGTTGCAAGTTATTAAGGGGGATCTGGAGAAAGTTCCGCTGTTGCCCACAAACTTTGCTCTGTAAAAGACAGGCCTGGTCTTCTTTGTGACTGGAATCACTTTTTCACATTGGGAGTCACAGGATGTGGCCATCACGACAAGGCATTGGTTGTGCCAGAGGAGAATGGAATTCAACTCATTTTGGAGAGTCTGTACTTTTGAAGTAAAACATTAAAGAAATAAAACAATATCTCATCAAATTGGACTTAATAAACCAATCAGTTTATTTGGACTGTTATGTGGTGTTTCTCAGATGAACATTGGCATTGGAACTGTCGGGGGGGGGGGGGAGTCCAAGAGTTCATTAAAAAGGAGCTGCATGTAAGTCATATGTTGTCCTTCTCTGTGGCATAAACATGGAAGGGGAAGATTTGGGATGAACTATAGAAACCTATGAAATAACATATCCCGAAAAGTGTTAGAACCAGCTTCTAGTAACAGCAAGCTTCCATTAATTTAGGATATTCCTGAGGTTATTGTGTCAACCTTGATTTGATGATAACAGTATCTTGGCTTCCATTAGTTTATTTATTTAGCTCAGTAGAGGGGCGGTTTCTAGGCCAGGGGTCTCCAACCTTTGCAACTTCAAGTCTGAAGGTCTTCAGCTCCCAGAATTCTCCAGCCAGCAAAGCTGGCTGGAGAATTCTGGGAGCTGAAGTCCTTCAGACTTAAAGTTGCAAAGGTTGGAGACCCCTGTTCTAGGCAACTCTCATTGCAGGGCTTGTATGTGGACTTCCGGAGCAACTGATACAGTAAATAACAAATAAACAAGTTGTTGCGTTGCAAGCTGCAAGATGAATAAAGTGAACAAAATCCAAGGTTTGATAAAGGTATCGAGTTTTCCTAGACACAGAAGTTGTAGAAGTTGTTTCAGTATTAACATAGTAGCTTGTAGCACAGCAGCCTGGGCACTAAGCTGTGATAGTCCCATGTAATCTTTCCCTCTTTCTCCTAACTGAGAAGAGAGAAAAGGAAATGGTTTGCACTTAGCTTGTTGCATGGTGTAGGTCGGATCAAGAAGGCAGGGCAGAAATTATGTTTAAAAAGAGACTGAAAGATCTAACTTTAGAAATTTTTGTTGCTTATGGAGAAAGGGTGTTGTTGTTTTTAAAGCCTTCCCTTGATTATTTATCCAATATGCACTCTTCCTTGTTGCAAAGGGATCTTTCCTCTGCTTGAGGCAAGCATATCACATCTTCAGAATTGATAGGATAATTGATGGGATATTTAAATTGAGGTGGTCATTTATTGTTGTTAGGAAAATAAGGCATCCCCCCCCCCCCCAATCTAGCTTTCCTCGGACACTCAAAATTCCTAGAAGTTACTCATAGTGGTTGGGAATCCTGGGAGCTGTGGTCCAAACAGTATCTAATTGGGCAAAGACTTTTTTCTTCTGTAAGCAGAACGATTGTGGTTGGAAAACGTGGCTGTCTATTATAATGAAGAATAGTTCCTCCCACTGTGCCCGAACATCATGATGGCGAATGAGACAGTATGGCTATGGATGACTCAACCTGTGTTAACGAGAGCAGCATAAATGCAAGATTATTGGAGGGAAGGCAGAGATTAATCCTCCAGGACTCATCTGTTTTTCCAAATGGCTATCAGAACTGCCAAAATTGTGGATGATGCTGACATGGCAGCTAAGAGACTCCTTTTAAAAAAAAAACAACTCATCCACTATTTATTATAATTTTGCAGTGCAATTTTAATAATTTTATTCTTCCCCTTATACAGAAGTGTGTCTTGTATTGGAAACTGATTAAAGAAACGATGACTTAAAAAGATGGGAGTGAGGGAAAGATCATTAGGGGAATTAATAAACCAGGGTTAAACTATTTGTGCAGTTTCTCTTATGTGTTTGCCCTTAATGTGTATTTCTATTCTTGTGTCGCTGTTGGAAAGGGTTTTTTTTTTATACTGAAGACTTCAACTGTAGTATTTGGGGTAAAATAGTGAACGTCTCCAAACTTTACACTGAGCTGGTATAATTCTAGTTGTTCTGCAAGTCCACCAGCCTGGTTTTTCACTGTAGTGCTTTGATATCCAATCTAAAAAATAAAATACGAAAAAGATAGAAGGGACAACAATAAGTATTATGGAAAACATTGTGGCTTATCTCCATTGTTATTCCTCTCTTTCCCTAAAATTCATTTCAGGTGAATAGTCTACTGCTGCTGTGGCCTAGAGGTGGAGCTCTCGCCTCCCAATCAGGAGGTTGTGAGTTCAATCCTAGGTAGAGGCAGATGCAGGGTCTCCTGCTTGGGCAGGGGGTTGGACTAGATGACCTGCAAGGTCCCTTCCAACTCTGTTAATCTGTTTTTCTGCAAAGGCTGAAGTGCTATAAAACCAATCATCTGGTTGGCTGAGCATGTTTGTGTTTATATTTGCCCTGGTGTGATTAGCACAGCCTCAGTGAAGTAGGATTTGCATTAATGGATGCAAATTCAAGATCAAACGTGACACACAAAGTTTTTGTTGTTGTTACTGCAGCAACATTATAGGTCCTTTTGGTAGGCGATAGGTAACTTTATGCTCTCCAGATATTTAGATTGCAGCTTCCTTCGGTTTTTTAGGTGTCATGGCTATGGCAAGAGATATAGTTGAAGGCTACCTGTACTGAAACTCTTGTTCAACACTGTTGTTCCCGATTGTAGCTCTGTGGTACATCTTTTCAATTCATAACGTTTCTTATGCCCTAAGTATGAATATGGCATGTTCTATGTAGCCTAAGCAAGTTGTGGCTTGTCTTAATCTCATGTCCTCCGAACTCCTGTAGAGCAGGGGTCTCTCCAACCTTTGCAACTTTAAGTCCGAAGGACTTCAGCTCCTAGAATTCTCCAGCCAGCTTTGCTGGCTGGAAAAGTCTGGGAGCTGAAGTCCTTCAGACTTAAAGTTGCAAAGGTTGGAGACCCCTGCTGTAGAGGATTGGCCATACTGAATGTGAATGAATACCTTCTGTGGACTCATCCCAACCCTTACTCATAATGGCTAGGAATACAAATTTGTAGGAATTATAGGAGAGAATATTTGGGAAGGATAGAAGTAGCAACATAGAACTTTTTTACATCTAAATATTACCGAACCTTTTGTTGTCGTGACCTTTACTGAATGAAACAGTGTAGCGTAAGGAAACAATTTTTGAAGCAAGATACCTGAAATGAACTAGCTTATAGAATGCACCCAAAATCTGAGACCCATGGCTTTGAGGGAATGAAATTTGGAAACGTTGTGACTGCTTCAGCACTACTGGCTGTTGCTGCATTGCTGGATTACTGCTGTGGTCATGTGATCTTAATTTCCAATGTTCCATGACAGTTTCCCAGTCAATCTCATAATTCCTCGCTCCCTCCCTCACCCAGCAGCAGCCACTTACCTGCCTGCTGAAAAGGGAAAAGAAGGACAGGGCAGGGAAGCAGAGGGGAGGGGAGAAAGAAGGATTTCTGATGATCTTGGTCATTCTGAAGTATTAAGAAGAGTGGGATGCAATTTAGAGCTATATCATCATTTTATGATCAGAAATGGCAAGTCAGCAGTCCAGTTCCTCATAGAAATTTTGGCCACCATTAATAAAAGTTCCTCATAGAATCCTTTGCCTTTCAGACATAATAATATGCCAGAGTTGGAGTGCTGAGATAGTTCTTGGAGGACAGCTGGCTCCAAAACTTGGGTTTTATGCAAAAGCAAGAAGAAAGGACAAACTATTGATCTGTAATTTGCATAGCAGCTACATAAATCAATCAATGCCCATTAAAAAACTGAGATTAAATCAATATACCCTCTCAACTCTCACAAAGATAAAATGCATTAAGGGGTGAGCTTTTCTCTGCCAAATCAGCAACCATACAAGGAGGGAAGAAGGTGGAAAAGGGTCTTAAACTGTCATCTGGTTCTTCGTGGCCTACACAGAATAGAAATGCAATGAAGGCAAGATAATTAAGGAATAAACTCTAAATTCTTTTTGTTGCACACAACGTGCTGTTATCTTTAGAAGATACCATTATTTTTGTATTTATTGCTGATCTAACAATAACATCTGATTTTCTTGTTTCTCCATGATTTGTGCTTTCACCATTTGTCCTGAACATTGCAAAGCATGTGTGGGCAATATGGTTTGTTTTCCTTTTTTGTGTTCCCATGAAGTTGCCTTCATCTCATCTCCAGACTATGAGATAGACAGGCTTAATCTCCTCTTAGATGTTCCAGTATTAACATAGTAGTTTCCCTTTATTTCAACATTGTCCAAGATCAGTATCAGGGTATACAAAATCTACAAGATTGTGTTAATTTTCCCTTGGAAAGTAACTAAATCAGGGGTCCCCAACCTTTTTGGCACCAGAGACTGGTTTCATGTAAAAAAAATTCGAGTTACGTGGGCCGCGCACGTGTTCGGCGGTCACGTAGAACCCAAGGCGGGAACCCCCGTCTCGTGGGAACGCAACCCGGGGTGGGCGCCTTGCGTGTAACTGGGCAGGAAAGCTGCCAGGGGTCCCGGGCAAAGGATCCTCAACTGGGGCAGGGAAGGACGGGCTGTGTTCCAGGCAGGAGGGCCTGGCAGCCCCTTCCCCCCACGCAGGGCCAGGTGGTGCCCTGAACCTCCCCAATGCAGGCCGTTGCCCCCGTCCTGTCCCCGGGGAGCGCCCCAGCCAGCCACCAGGGTAGCGGAGCATTTTCTACACTTTCCTAAGAGTTACGCTACTCTATCCACCACTCACTCTGGCCCGGTTACTATCAAGCCACGGACCGGCACTGGTCCGCGGCCTGGGGGTTGGGGACCCCTGAACTAGATGACTGCAGTAACTTGAAACAAAGTTGATGCAGAATAGGGACCAGCTATGGGGACAGCTAATTTCATGGTGGTGTAGGGTTTTTTCCCAAATGAAGAATGGAAAAGTACTATTTCAATTCAGAAGTCATGAAAGACTGTCCATCACAGATTCCTCCTCTCACCTTCCCTTTCTTCTCTAGTTAGTTAAATTCTAAGAGTTATAAGTTTAAGACGGTATAAGACATTTAGAATAGTTACATTTTTTGCTTTCTTTATTCTAACTTTTGGGCAAAAGGCTGCTGTTACAATAATGAAATGAATCCTCCCCCCTGTTGCTGGGTATATAAAACAGGGAACAATGCAAAGAACAATCTTGTGACGCCTTAAAAATTAACCAAGTTATTATCACATAATTCTTCATAGATAAAAATTTATCCAGTCTTTCAGTGACAAAGTGGAAAAACGTATTAGTGCTACTGGTATAATTCTTTCATTGACTCCCTTACCGTAGGGAAAAAATAATGTACAGTACAGCTCTTGGTTCCCTGTAAAACATATTCCTTTTTGTCTTTGCTTCAAACGGAGACCTTAAATGAGATTTGGGTGTGGATGGAGTTTCAGCAGTCAAGTTGCTCTGTGTATTGAGAAATAAATGTAAGTGATTTTACAGCCATACTCCAGAGTTTTATTCCTTATCACAAGAACAGCAGGCAATCCAGGGTCCCTTTTGGCTCTACTGTCATTGTACAGAATGCCCAACCACATGGACTATCACTACTTTTCATTGTACTAAAAGTCTTGCTACAACTGAAAAACGTCATTCTGTTTGGCTTTAAAACATTTTTTTCTGGGACTTCTGTATGATGTTGATCTTATAACTTGACTTCTTCTTCTGTTGCCTCATTGTTTCCAGCTAAGCTCATTGTGGAGACTGATACCTTTGGGAGCAGAGTAAGAATCAAGGGAGCAGAGACAGGCTTCTATATTTGCATGAACAAAAAAGGAAAGCTGATTGGCAAGGTAAGAAGACAGACAATAAACTTTTGGAAAGATTGTAAGAATATGGCTAAATTGGACAATAGCCTTATGCGAACAGGAGGGTATGTGACTGAAGCTAGAAATTTGCTCATTTTCATACTTTCATTTGTTTTGGGAAATCTTCATGCAGCAAGTTTATCTTAACCTCAAGAATCCAGTGTTTAAAGCAGTCAGTTAAACACACTTTTAGAAGGTGGGGAAAAGAGAAGAGACTTAAATCAGTACTAGGTAGGTGACTTTAATGGATTGGAGGAATATCTGGATAGGTGAAAATATGTAGTGGATTTCCTAATTAAATAGTATTGGGATATAAACTTGACTATTTACAAAATGTTTACACCATGGCAGATGTGACCACTCACAAAACATTTATTTCTATAACCCCAATAATTGTTTATCATTTTGTTTTCCCTTTTGCTTTTCTTTACTATGCCGTTGATTTTACTGGTCATAAATAGTCAAGAAAACTTTACATCAATTTTTAGATGCAGCGTAAAGTATAAATGGATGGGAAGACATTGCGCATGGCCCTGTAGCCATCTTATTACATGATGAGATCTATCACAAACATGATACTTCAGGATTTGTTTTTCCATCCTCAGACTGTTCATTTTGAAAGATCAACCATTTTAACCTTAAGTCTGTGCAGGCTTGCTGGAGGCCAAAACTGTTTGTATTCTAGACAGAATTTGTGACCTTTCCCCATGTTGAAATCCAAATGAAATAATCACTGGATTTGTGAAACATATTTTTGAATCAACATATATGAAGGAGAACAGGGAGATTTTTAAAATTAAGAACATAGAACTGATGAATTTAAAATAAGAACATTATATACTTCTGCTAATTTTTACACAATTCACACATGAAAATTCTATAACTCAAAGGTCTTTTGTAAGAAGACCTTGAAAACTTTTTTTCTATAAAATAAAATCATGCTCGGTGCTATAAAGATAGTGATTTTCACAGTGTACTAATAAGAAACTTAGAATTCGATTCAGTGTCCCTTTGCCCACCCTGAAAGCTATTATGTTTAACGCCACCTTAAATCACAGTATTATGAAGCATTCCGTTTTTTAATCCTCCTCTTTTTCTATATTTATATGAAGTACTTGCATGCTCTTTATTCCACCAATGCTCCAGAATTGTAGAAATACAATTAAGACAAAAATACTTTTGAAGACAGATCTTAAAATGTTATTAAAACAGTTCGGAACAATCAAAATAATTTAAATATATTTAAGAAGAGCATCTACAAAAGACTTTGACAGCAGTCTAGTTAGGGGCAAGCTGAGTGGCACACACCCAGATCTTTTCTTTGGGGTTTGCAATCTAGGCTGCCTGAGGCAGTTAGTTCAGTCTGCTTGATGGTAGGGCTAGTTCCTTCCGGTTAAATCCTGAGGAGTTAGACACAACATCAGCATCCTGATCCTTGGGGATTAAAGGCGACGCTGGGCATGACCATGCAGCCGTCAGAAAAAGATTGAGGAAGCTTGGCCCCAGGGCAAGACCAAGCTATTTCACTGCCTGAAGTAGAAGAGCAAATGCCGTCTTTCCTCAGAGAACATGTGGGGTGGGGGGCGGGGAATGAACCCTGGCCAAGCTAGTTGGCACCTGAGACAGAAAATCCACAGAATTCTCTCTTAGGAGTAAAAATAAATTAGAAATTTTAAAAAAAATCAAGATTTTTCTTTCTTCTCATGAAAACTCTGAAAAGGTTTTTCCATGGATGAAACTAACTCCATGCGGATATTGAGAATAAAGGACAAAGAGGAATCAGTTGTACTACAGCAGGGGTCTCCAACCTTTGCAACTTTAAGTCTGAAGGACTTCAGCTGCCAGACTTCTCTAGCCAGCTTTGCTGGCTGGAGAATTCTGGGAGCTGAAGTCCTTCAGACTTAAAGTTGCAAAGGTTGAGGACCCCTGTACTACAGGACATGGGGATGATTTTACAATTGGTTTGAAACAAGATATAAACAGAAAGAGAAAGGAACAAAATATGAAATAAATAACTCAGGCAACACAGTATTAAATTAGCGGGAGAGGAAATTATTTGTATGAAAATATAAAGACGGGATACCTGAAACGCCACCCCAAGAACCCATCAGAGAAAATAAATAAGTAAGGGCAACAACGGAAAGGGGTGGGATGAGGCGGGAAATGAAGAAAGGGTAAAGCAGAGGAAGTAAGGGAGGGGAATTAAGAGTAAGAGAGAGGGTAAGAAAGAGGAGAAGTGAGGAGGATGGGGAAAGAGAGGGGAAGAAGAAAGGAGGAAGGAGAGGAGGAAAGAAGAAGGTAGTGAAGAGTGGTTGAGAAGATGGAAGGAGTAAGGCTGTTGCAAAATAAGATGGAGGCACGGGGAGGCAAGAAAGTGACCCAAACTGTATTATATATATTTGTGTAAAAATGAGTATAGAGTCTAATGATTTATTTTATTTTATTAAATTTATACCCCGCCCTTCTCCAAAAGGACCCAGGGCGGCGCACAGGAATTTAAAATACAACACAAAATCAAGTAAAAATTTAAAAAACTCATTTGATACCCATCCTGCGCTAAAAACAAATTAAAATCCCCAAAATTAAAACTGTCTAAAATAGTCATTTGTGGAGGTTACGCTAGGCCGGCTAAATGGAACAAATGTGTCTTTAAACACTGGCGGAAGAGGCGGAGGTCGGAGATGGTGCGAAGTTCAGGGGATAGGTCGTTCCAAAGGGCAGGGCCCGCCACAGAGAAGGCCGTTCCCCTGGGTGTCGCCAGTCGGCATTGTCCGGCCGACGGCACCCTGACAAGGCCCTCTCTGTGGGAGCGGATCGGCCGTAGGGATGTATGGGGCAGGAGACGGTCTCGCATATAACTAGGCCTCGAGCCATGGAGCGCTTTGAAGATGGTCGTCAAAACCTTGAAGCGCATTTGATGAAGAGACAAATTAAATAGCAATAATAAGAATGTATATCTATGAATGAATTTGAAAGGAAAAAATAAAAAAAAACTTTTTAAAAAAAACTAACCACATGTGCAGCCACTTTAAAGACAGCAATTCCAATCCTGGAGAGATATTCCAGGAAGGTTTAATCTATTCTCCTGTTATGCTTTCCTAATTCAGATATGTTTGCAGGTGGGAGAATCGAGTCTGACAGATGACATAAAGAATCTTTCTTGGGCACTGGGGATCTGCCTGTTCCCCTGCACCTTCACTTCCCCCTACTCCCAGAGGACTTTTTGATCAGAGATCTCTTGTTGCGTCTTTTCAACTTTTGAGCAGTTAATAAAAATCTAAAATTCCCAATCTCCATTATATTTTGCATTAAGAAAGAGTGAATCAGTTGATTTCAATTTTGCTGAATTTTGATTGAAAAATGAAAATTCTGATAAAATCTTACTTTAATTTCTTCCCCAGTTGTGACATATGGCAACATTGCAAAGTAATTCCTTATGTCAGGGATGTCCAAACTTGGGAACTTTAAGACTTGTGGACTTCAACTCCCAGAATTCCCCAGCCAGCATAGCTGGCTGGGGAATTCTGGGAGTTGAAGTCCACAAGTCTTAAAGTTCCCAAGTTTGGACATCCCTGCCTTATGTGTATGTCTTACTTAAAGGCAGGAAGTGGCATAGGAAATCTACAGAAAAGAATGGTATTGTTGTAGCTTATTAACCTTTTCAATGGAAATGCAATCTAAAAAAGCTAATCAGGATCTGAGCTGTTAATAGTTGAGATTGCCTTGACATACCAAGGTTTTAAACAAAACTAGGAAATTGAGAAAGTATCTTTGAATGGGCAAACACCAAGAGTCAAAAAACCCTATATAGATGTCTCTGTATAATTGTACGGAGTTTATATTCAAAATGTTTGTATATTAACAGATTAACAGAGTTGGAAGGGACCTTGCAGGTCATCTAGCACAGGGGTCTCCAACCTTTGCAACTTTAAGTCTGAAGGACTTCAGCTCCCAGACTTCTCCAGCCAGCAAAGCTGGCTGTTGAATTCTGGGAGCTGAAGTCCTTCAGACTTAAAGTTGCAAAGGTTGGAGACCCCTGATCTAGCAGGATACCCTACATCTGCCTCTACCTAGGATTGAACTCACAATCTCCTGATTGGGAGGCGAGACCTCCACCTCTAGGCCACGTGTGTGCGTCTCTCTCTCTCTCTCCCTCTCCCTCTCCCTCTCCTCTCTCTCTCTCTCTCTCTCTCTCTCTCTCTCTCTCTCTCTCTCTCTCTCTCTCTCTCTCTCTCTCTCTCTCTCTCTCTCTCACACACACACACACACACACACACACACACACACACACCAGTCTTTGGATCTATGTATTCCCCAATTTTTTATTTAAAAAATTGTGGTGAAGACATCTGAGACTTTTGGAACAGAGCTAGGCTTGGGTAACATGATACAGTTGAGTACAGTTGAGGAAGATCAGGAAAAATATTTGCTAATATGCTGCAAAAGTTGTATTTCACTAGCTGATGAAAAAGGTTCAACGGTATAAAAGTGAAGTGGATTCCTAACTCTTGCCATATAGATTCATTTCTTCTCATAGATTCCATTGCTACTCTTAGTAAAACATTCCACAATATTTCCAACATGTATGGATGAGGTGTAGCTCAACATGTGGTGCCTTGGGTTTGAAAACACAGGATCCCAGGTTTAAGCTCTAGTCAACCAAATAAGGCCTCATCTTAAAAGTGGCTCACATTATGCTTTGCAGCATAACAATACTGCAAAGGCAGTATTGAGCAGAAGGATTAGGGTCATATCTGGTATAAAATTGCTTGTTGTGTTCCTATTGAAATGGTCCTACACTAGAATATGGGATCCTTTATTTTAAAAAAGGTATTGTTAGACTTCAAGATGTTTTGGTTTCTTAGCAAAGCTTCCAATGCCCTTCAACTTTCCATTCAAATTATGAGCCCAGATTTAGATAAGTAGATATATGGTATGATGACTTACTTCCTTTTCGACTTGGTTGTCCTTTAGATCAGGGGTCTCCAACCTTTGTAACTTTAAGTCTGAAGGACTTCAGCTCCCAGAATTCTCCAGCCAGCTTTGCTGGCTGGAGAATTCTGGGAGCTGAAGTCCTTTAGACTTAAAGTTGCAAAGGTTGGAGACCCTTGCTTTAGATGCCTCACATTTGCTTTGCATGTGTCATCTCTTTATGGTTAGAAAGGATCAGCAACACAGGAGTGCAGAATTGATGAATCTTGAATTGAGATGTCCATCTTGGAGCCTAACTACCTCTGTCAATCAGAAACCACACCACCACTCAATCTACTATGGATATGCTGTGGTGTATTTTGTCTTCTGAATGAATCTGCATTCTTCTAGTGGCAATTATTCTTTGACATTTTAAAGGGAACAGTTTATCTAAACCATATAGTAATTATGCACACTCTAGATGTTTCTGCTTTCTTTTTGACAGAAAATTTATTATATGCAGAGGACAAGAAATTCACAATTAGAGTGATTCCTTTTGGGCCCCCTCTGGATTTGCCAGTTGGTGTAAAGTGTTAGTGTTTGGTTTCTAAACACTCCTATTTAAATCTGTAATGAATGAGGCTGCATTTAAATGAAGTGACACTAATTAGCGGCATCCCAAGTCTGCCATGTTTGTAATAAGTGCGAAGGATACTTGGCACCTTCTGTGAAGTGCCATTTTCTGCATCACTTTAGAGTCTAAATATTAAGGCAGGGAAATATCCATTCTACCTAGATACAACTTTATTAACTAAAACATAACAAAAGGAAATAAATAGATACAAACTATAATTTATGCATGTATGTATATGTAAGAGAGTGAAATAAGTGGAAAAAAGTAGACATGACAAGGTCTTATCAAATGCCTCTTTCAATTTCTCTAACTTTACATTTCTAGAAATATATGTTTGTTGACTAGAGAGCCAAATGAAAGTTGCAGTGTTTGTGCTACTGAATTAAAATTAATAGTCTTATTGTTAACAGACTCAATCTAATTTTTGTACAAAATAGGGGGGAAATTTTGAAAATGACATGTAATACAGATATACAGCTTTGCAGGTTTGATGGAATTAAGGTATTTAGCTGCACACACGGTGGCTGAAGTATAAACAGATATTATCACTATTTATAGAACTGTTCTAATTCTGATTCTACACAGTGATTTTGTTAAACAACAGTATATAAAATGTTTGTCTCTTTCTATTTAAATTAGAGCTTTGGATAATAATAAAAAAAAACTCATTGTAGTTGTAAGGCAGGGATGTCCAAACTTGGGAACTTTAAGACTTGTGGACTTCAACTCCCAGAATTGCCCAGCCAGCATAGCTGGCTGGGGAATTCTGGGAGTTGAAGTCCACAAGTCTTAAAGTTCCCAAATTTGGACATCCCTGTTGTAAGGATAAAAGGTTATAGTCAAAGTATGATAAAGAACAAATAATCATAAGAGTGAATATATGAGCACTCTATATACTTTTTATAAACTTAGTTACTTTATCAGCCACTGCTATTTACTACAGACTCTCTGAATTTAGGAATAATTTTTTTTCTCCAGTCATAAAATTATGCCATATCACAATCATTATGTCCTTTGCTTCAGTGGTCTCCAACCTTTGCAACTTGAAGTCTGAAGGACTTCAGCTTCCAGCTTTGCTGGCTGGAGAATTCTGGGAGCTGAAGTCCTTCAGACTTAAAGTTGCAAAGGTTGGAGACCCCTGCTTTACTTCACTAAAGCTGCTTGGCATAATGGAGCAGATTCATTGGATATAAACGGAAACAGGAGACACCTAAAAAGGTTTCATTGGAAGAGGCTTATCCTAAGTGTGCAGCTGATACCTGCCCAAAGAGACTTTTTAAGGACAAGAGAGATGGATAAGTTGAAAGATGCCAAATTATTATTCATTCTTTTTCACTTGCAGAGCAATGGCAAAGGCAAGGACTGTGTCTTCACCGAGATTGTGTTAGAGAACAACTACACAGCATTACAAAATGCAAAATATGAAGGATGGTATATGGCCTTCACCCGGAAGGGACGTCCCCGCAAAGGCTCCAAGACTCGCCAGCATCAGCGTGAGGTGCACTTCATGAAGCGGCTGCCCAAAGGCCACCAAACCACAGAGCCTCATAGACGCTTCGAATTTCTCAATTATCCTTTCAATCGAAGGAGCAAAAGGACTCGAAACTCCAGCCCAAAGCCATCGCCCTGACCTGCCTCACCTTGTCCCACTCAGGGCCACTTTCCTTCGCTGGAGGACATTGTGCAGAGACTCAGTTGATGGACTATAACTAGAGACTTACCTATGACGATGGCTATAAAAGGGGGTTGGAAGAAGAGGGGGAACAAAACTTGATTTAGTTGTTTATAATTGTTCTGTGTTTTTTAAAAACAAAACAAAAGAGGCTCTATTTTTGTATTCCAACTTTAATGCTTTTTTAAAAGAAAAAGCAGTATAGTGTTTAAATACCCATGGAAGGTTTATCTTCACTTAGGAAGATTTTGAGTTCTTTGGGAGGGGGCATGCATTATGTTTTGTTAGATTGGTTTTTAACTTGGGGTAGGGATTGGTAGGAGATAGTTGATCTAGGCATAAGCATAGAACATGCCCTCTTCAATAAATCATACACTTGGGACCAAATTTCTACCTCAGATAAGATAAGTAACTTAAGAGGATGGAGTCCATCCCCAATTCTTTGTACTAGGGGCTTATTTTGGTGTGTTTGTGAAATGTCTCTGATAACTTGCAGACAGTAATCTTCCTTGAAGTCAAATTTGTTTAAATAAGTCTTTTAGGTGCTACCCAGAGGGGACATCATCATTTTCATTTATTGTGTAATAGAGAAGAGATGATGAAAACATAGTGACTGCCCTCGCTGAAGGAGATGCTAAGGGCATTGGTTTGGTTTATTCTTTCAATGCTAATAATTTTTCCAAAGGTCTGAATTTTTAAAAAAAACAAAACCCATAGATATTTCTTTGTATTTGTTGTCCTGTCAGTAAAGCGTTGATAAGTTAAAATGATATTTCACCTATTACATTTCCGTTTCTAAGGATATTTCATAAGACTGAATAAAATTCTCTCCTATACTAGGGCCATAAGAATATTTTCAGCCCCTAGGTAATCCAAAGGAAAAAAGAAGCCCAGAAGGTTGGCAATTTTTAACCTCTGACGTAAAGTCAGTCTTAGAAGGTTTTTTCTTAGTCTTGCAATTTTGCCACCCTAGAATTTGCAATTTCATTTGTGAGCCAACTTCCCAAAAACACTTTGAGGAAAATTAGTAACTGAACTGATTTGTGATTATTTTTTGTTGCCATATTGTTAATGAATATCATTTGTTCTGAACCTGTAGGTACTGATGTGTAGGTGTGTGTGTGTGTGTGTGCTTCACATGAGGTTCAAGTGACATATATGTCAGCTGGAAAATTATCTAGAAACGTTTCACTGTTTTGATCATCTTTTCTAGTTGTCACTGAACAAACACAGCTATTAGGTTTATAATCTATTAGGGTTATGTTTATGTTTTCATCCACTGCTCTGGTTTGAAGATGGATTTTTAAGACAATAATATAAGTTGATAAGTTTTTAAACATTTCCTTTATACATTCATTTGATTAAAACCGAGGGGGAAGGGGGATCATGCATGAGAGATATACCAAAGGGCTTAATTTCTCACAAACCTTTCCTGACCAAGCAAGCTTTGCAACGATATTAGAGTTTTCCACCATCCTCATGACTGTTTCTGGAATGATATGTCCTGCCTAAATAGTGATTTCAAAGGGCTTCAATAACTCTGAGGAATGAGATTCTATGTCACAACTTTTAATGGAAAAGTGTATTTTCAAAGGGTCATTTAAAATAACACCAATAAAAGGAGGGGAAGTATGTTCAAAAAGAGCATAGAAACTGTGAACAACCTTGCTGTAACAGCACATCTTTCTTTTTTTTGCTCCTTGAGGGCTTAAAAAAAGTTTACTGTATACAAATTGAAACATGAAATTGTTGGAAATATTTATTTAATATGTGCATTAAAATTTCTACTAGTACAAATGAACTTGATGTTTTGGCTGTGTGATTTACAGTAAGGACAAGGATCTCCTAGGAGTGGAAGATGAGACTGGGGGCAAATCTGCAAACAACTTTGTTGAGAGAAAAAAATATTCTGGTCTCCTGATTTTGGCTCTGAGGCATCATAGCAGCTCGGCTGCACTTTCTGCAGACATTCTAACTATGGTTTTCCACTCAGCTGGGGAGAATTTTAATGACCCTTAAATTTTTTGGAAGAGTGGTAAGCATCAGTGCAGGAAAACTTCAAATGCTAACTTTCAATAACTGAGAATGGTTGGCTAATGATTTAAATTTATTTCAGCAAGAACTTGATAATTTAATTTTGAATTTTTTTCTTTTAATGTTTGGGTTACTTTCATGAATTACATTTAAAATGATATTATTTAATAGCTTGTACTACATGATTTAAACTGAAATGCTATATGTACTTGGAGGTAAATTCCATTCAACTCAATAGATTATTCTTATAAATAAGATTATTCTATTAAAGAGAGTAAATATTCTTGTACCTTCTTTAACACTATTGGATACAGTCATCATGCATAATTAACTTACAGATTTCATTGTCAAAAGGAGACACAGCTTTGAAAAACTAGAAAATGGTGGATGGCCCTATTAGTAGCATAAGTTTTTATATACAGCAAAAAAAAGGGAATATGCTAATACAAGTATGAGTGGGATGGGGGTGAGAAAAGTTACTGTGTGAGAAGTCACAATAGGCGTCACAATCCCAATAAGAAACGTTTAGTCTAAAAGTGTTGATCTAGGAGTTCTTGATAGACAAGCATTGAAACATAAGCTGGGGATCTAGAAAGATTAAGCAGCATACAAATGTTGAAGCTGAGGTAAAATAAGTGAAAACATATAGTAGGTTTAAAAGTTGCAGAAAAATTCTTGAGAACCTTCTAATTTCAGGGCTATCAAACTCCCGGCCCGCGGGCTAGATGTGTCTTGTGCTGGCCATGCCCATGCCCTTTAGCGAAGGGGGGGAAAATCCCAGTACGTCACATGATGCCACCATGACAATGTGAGTTTGACACCCCTGTTCTAATTCAACACTTCAAGTTGCCTTTCAAAGTATACTCTTTCTTTAAAACATTGCTACTGTATATCCACTGAGATCAATAACCATAATTGTACTTAACTTATAGATGAATATTTATCCCAGCAGAATGGGATTGGATATAATTCATCTGGAGTGTTCTGGAGATACTTAATTTGGTTATTAATTCTCTGTAGTATTTTCAACAGTGGTTCACATGATCTCGTTTTCCAAAGTTAAACATAAGAAGTGCAGGCATTTCTTCTTCTTGGCTTGCTGGATGAAGTCAAGGGAAGAAAAGGCAAGAATAGTAAGCATAAACTGCAGACGGATTCAGAATTGGTTTTGGGGTCCCTCTCAGAGTATGAGGGTTGGTGGATGCCAAACTAAGTCCACCACCTGAACGACATCGGTAGAATCAGGAAATAGTCCATTCGGTTTTGCGACATAGTAATAATACTTTCATTAAATTTCCATGGGTTGAGACCATGGATTTTTTTCTGATGGTTCTTAGTATGTGCCCCGATAAGTGCAGTATAATACCCTAATGCTATTTATAAAGGGCAGTGAAATAATATTTACTGGCAACATAGATGTGAGAAAAAGGTATTAGTGTTCTGAAGAATATGCCCTGTAGATGCTGTGTACATTGTCTTATACAGAAATTCTTGGGGCGGGGGTGGGGACGACGACCTGAGATTTGAGTGTGTGAAACTAAAAATATCCTAAGGACTATTTGGCTCAGTCTTCCCTATCTTAGTGTGTTACAGACTGTGGGATTCAACTTCTATAATTCCCAATTTGCAACTATATGATGCAGTAGAAAGGTTGGATGTTCTGTAAGTCAGATTAAAATCAAATGAAATAATAACAAATAATCTATTGATGGCTTTGGGGAATTTTATTTCCATGCTTTGTGTAAGGAAGAACGCTGCTATCATAGAATTACGGCAGAACTGACACAATTACTATTAACAGAAGCTGATAGCCATTACTAAGATTCCTTTTCTGATAACCCTTTCCTCCCTCCCCTTTTTAAAAACTCCCTTCAGGATGATAATTATTTGAATTCTATGAATAATTCTATGAATTCGTAATGAATAATTCTATGAATTCGTAATGAATGAGTAATTCTATGAATTCAATTGTGAAAAAAGTAAGGTTCTACATATAGGCAAGAAAAACAAAATGCACAAGTACAGTATAGGTGGTACCTTGCTCAATAGTAGCAACTGTGAGAGGGATCTAGGAATCTTAGTGGACAACAATTTAAATATGAGCCAGCAGTGTGCAGCAGCTGCCAAAAAAGCCAACACAGTTCTAGGCTGCATAAACAGAGGGATAGAATCTAGATCACGTGAAGTGTTAATGCCACTGTATAGTGCCTTGGTAAGGCCACACTTGGAATACTGCATACAGTTTTGGTCGCCACGATGTAGAAAAGACGTGGAGACTCTGGAAAGAGTGCAGAGAAGAGCAACCAAGATGATTAGGGAACTGGAGACTAAAACATATGAAGAACGGTTGCAGGAGCTGGGTATGTCTAGTTTGATGAAGAGAAGGACCAGGGGAGACATGATAGCAGTGTTCCAATATCTCAGAGGGTGTCACAGAGAAGAGGGAGCCAAACTATTCTCCAAGGCACCTGGGGGCAGGACAAGAAGCAATGGGTGGAAACTAATCAAGGAGAGAAGGAACTTGGAACTAAGGAGAAATTTCCTGACAGTTAGAACAATTAACCTCTGGAACAGCTTGCCTCCAGAAGTTGTGAATGCCCCAACCCTGGAAGTCTTTAAGGAGATGTTGGATAGCCATTTGTCTGAAATGGTATAAGGTCCCTGCCCACGCAGGGGGTTGGACTAGAAGACCTACAAGGTCCCTTCCAACTCTGCTATTGTATTATTGTATTATTGAATGATTCTAATCTTAATACATTAAACGAAGTGTATTAAACTATCCAAAACAATAAATTGTGCAGCACCTGCGCATAAGGGGAAAACTTTCAGTATGTTACGCTAAAGCTTTGGTAAGATCACACTTAGAATACTGGTCACCACAATACAAAAAAGATATTGAGACTAGAAAGAGTGCAGAGAAGAGCAACAAAGATGATTAGTCAGCTGGAGGCTAAAACATGATGAATGGTTTCAAGAATTGGGCACATTTAATCTAGCAAAAAGATGGAGTAGGACATCACACAATAGCAATCTTCCAATATTTGAGCAGCTCCAAGTACCTGAGGGCAGGACAAGAAGTAACAGATGGAAATTTATCAAGAAGAAATCCAATCTAGAACTAAGGAGAAATTTCCTGACAAGAGAACTATCAGTGGAACAACTTGCCTCCAGAAGTTCTGGGTGCTCCATCACTGGAGATTTTAAAGAAGAGATCGGACAGAATGGTATAAGGCAGTGTTTCTCAATGTTGGCGAGTTTAAGACGAGTGGACTTCAACTCCCAGAATTCCCCAGCCACTCGTCTTAAACTCGCCAACGTTGAGAAACACTGGTATAAAGTCTCCTGCTTCAGCAGGGTATTGGGCTAGAAGACCTACAAGGTCCTTTCCAATTCTGTTATTCTATATTCTGTGAGATTTTAGTCCAGCTGAAGTTATACATAGACACTAATAATATTTCATGTTACCTTGTGGCTCTTTTTTCTGTAAGAAATTCATGCTCTTTTGAGTGTTCATTGCCTTTTGAAGGGAAAAGGCCCTATCTCAGTGATGGCTAACCTTTTTTGGCTCACGTGCCAAAAGAAGGAGGAGCGCAAAGGGGTCGTGCGTGGGTGTGCCACACCCATAATGCTATGTGCACAATCCCCTGCTTTTGGCGCACTTTTTTTGCCCTCCCCAGGCTCCAGAGGCTTTCTAGGAGCCTGGGGAGGGTGAGAACAGCCTCCCCCACCTCCAGAGGCTTCAGGAGCTTCCCTGAAGCCTCCAGAGGGCAAAAAACAGCCTCAAAAGAAGGCCTAAATCAGCTGGCCAGTGCACACATGTGCGCTGGAGCTGACAGGGCAATGCCTCGTGTGCCCTAAGAAATGGTTCCGTGTGCCACCTGTGGCACCTGTGCCATAGGTTTGCTATCACGGCCCTATCTGGTTCCTTTCTTGGCATCTTGCTTTCCTTTGCTACTGTACCGCCTTCAGCACAAGCAAAGATATATACTGTAATTCCATCAACTTCTCTTGCTGTTTAATGACATGAAGGCTTTTCAGTTAGGCAGAACTTTTTGGTAGACACATTGATTCACTCACATTCAGCTTCCTGCTCATATCCTACTCTTTGTGCAATGAAGCCCTTACGGAACAACATGGATCATGGTGCCAGGACTGAGGATGGAAGCTCCTGAGTTACATCTCCCAGGTGCCTTGACTCCACAAGAACAGGCCAACAACATTTGTTTATTGCTTAGGACTCAGCTTTCAAACATCTTCCCTTTAGTCCTGTGTGTCCTCCTCCTGCTCCAATGGCCCTCCCTAGTCCTTTAATTAATTCTAGTTACAAAGTGCTGCTTTATTGTACCATAGAGCCAAGGGCTCCCCGTGGGAAAAGTCACACCTTCTGAACAGCTTCTGATGCCATGCAAATGAAGGAGAAGTCCAGGAAATGCTTTCATGTGGGACTTGTCCAACCCCCTGCTCCATTAATTACACATGTTTCATTTGTTGGAGAGCAATTCCCAATTGATGGGGGGAGGGAAAGGGAGGTAAAAAGGGCTTTGGGTTTGCTGCTAATTTCTCCTGCATTTTCTAAAGACCTCCCTCCTTCTCAGGAGATTTATAGCTAAAAAGGGATTGTAAAAATCCCACCTGGAAGATTCCATATTAATTCCCTTTTTTCCATTCTCCACTTCAAACCTTGGCCCCACTATTGCTAACTGCTGAATCTTGCGAGAGCAAATTGTATTCTTAGCACCTGTCAAGATCGAACCACCAAACAGTTCCTGTCTTCATTCTTACCACTTTTAAAACTAAGGCTAGGAAGATAGATCTGAAATCAGCAGACAAATCTTTGATCCACATTAAAATTGGCATATGCCAAAAGCCAGGAAGAGAGCAGAATTTACTTTAGATAGCTTTTTTTAAAATATTTTTTCTAGAATAGTTGAAAGTAGGAAAAAAGCTACTAATAGATATCTCTTGGGGAAGGGGAAGGGCGTAAGGGAACAGAATTTGAATTCCAAGTGGCAATATCTGGCATTTAAACAAAATACTAGATTATTTAAATTGGATATCTTTGGAATAATATAGAGGAAATTATATTTCCCTTCCAAATCTGAAGAAAACTACTTTCTTCTCCCACAATTTGCAAACCAACAAACAGTGATCTGGGTTTGTATTTGTTGTGTAACTAGTTTAACCCAATACACACATGTATATTTGCCTAGCCACTCATGATACATCTGTTAATTCCTTAGATTTGGGTTTCCCATCAAGTTCAGTTCCCATGTATTTCATTGAAATCTTACCCAAATCATGATCAATGCTGCTTCCATATGGATGGTATGCAGTCCCTAGCTCTCAAAAGATATTGTGTGTATTTCTTCCAACTTCTTCTCGTTAACAAATTTCACCCTCCTTTTTTCCCCTGTGTATGTTTGTCAAGAAAAAAGAAGTGCTGGGGAAACAAAGAAGAATGATAAATGACAGATGCTAATCTGGATCTCCATAAAATTTCATGAGTAAAAGAGGTGGTTGCATGATAACATGCTTAGCAAAAGAACTCCAAGACTTGTTCTTCACATCCATTGCATTGAGAAGTGATTGTATCATTGTACCCAGAAGTTCTATTCTTAGTCTCCTTTTTGTAAAGGTTGCTGATTGATACGTACATCTAGAACTAGGTACGGTACCCCTTCATAAGTCTCTAAAGTGACAGCCGTGGCCAGGAGGGCGTTCTACCAGGTTCGCCTGGTTCGCCAGTTGCGCCCCCTATTGGATCGGGACGCCCTTCGCACAGTCACTCATGCTCTCGTGACATCCCGACTGGACTATTGTAACTCTCTCTACATGGGGCTCCCCTTGAGGTGCACTCGGAGACTTCAGTTGGTCCAGAATGCAGCCGCGCGAGCAATTATGGGAACCGCCAGGTTCACCCACGTAACACCGCTCTTGCGCGAGCTGCACTGGCTGCCTGTTGTCTTCCGGGTGCGCTTCAAGGTGTTAGTTATCATCTTTAAAGCGCTCCATGGCTCGGGACCTAGCTATCTGCGGGATCGGATCCTGCCTCATACATCCTCACGGCCGATTTGCTCCCACAGAGAGGGACTTCTCCGGGTGCCGTCCACTAGACTCTGTCAGCGGGCGACGCCCAGGGGAAGGGCTCTCTCTGTGGCGGGCCCAGCCCTCTGGAACGACCTTCCCCCCGATATTAGAACAACCACGGACCTCCGCTCCTTCCGTCTGAAATTAAAAACATATCTTTTCTGCTTGGCCGGCCTAGGGTAGTCTCCCTTCTATGGGGTTTTATATTTAATTAAAATTAAATATATGGGTATTTTAGCTTTAAATGGGATTTTTAGCACAGGTATTAGATTTAATTCGTTTTTAGTTATGTTTGTATATTTTGTATATGTGTATATTTATTGTTTTTATTCTCCCTGTGCACCGCCCCGAGTCCCTGTGGGGAGAGGGAGCGGTTTACAAATTAAAAGTTGTTGTTGTTATTATTATTATTATTATTATTATTATTATTATTATTATTATTATTATTATTATTATTATTATTATTATTATTATTATTAAAATGTAGACATTCCAAAAAGTGATAACTTTGAGCAATTAAATTATTAGCTAAATTGTTTTGGTGTATTTTAGTCTACCTTTATTAAAATAATTATGTGGGGAGCTTGACCAGTGGTAGAGGGGAAGATCCAAGGAGTGAGACCAAATGAAATTTCAATTAAATATTCTTTGTAGCCCCTAAGAAGTCATTTTCCTACTTGCTGGCACAAGTGAGTTGGTGCTGATAGACCAATGCAAATACAGCACTCTATTCTAGCTAAGAGGAGTCCAGGCACATACAAGCATAGGTGTCACCCAGACTGGATTCAAACAATGTATATTGGAAGCTGTTTCGCTCAGACTATATGTTATAATCTTTCACTTGTCCTTTCAGTTTTCTCTATTGACAAAGTTAATGTATTTTCAACTCTTTTTCACTGTTTGTCACTCCCTCTTAGTTCTTCAAAGTAAAGATGCCTTGGTATGGATTGGAGTTTTCCTGTAGATGATAGTGGAGCAGCAGGAGGCATAACAACCAGGGGATTTAATTGTTGGGGATGTCGAACACGTTGGAGTTTTCACAGCCACTTTGCTAGCAATTCTTAGTGTTTCTAGTGTAAATTAAAAAATGCCACGCTATCATCATCTAATTAATAACATGATTGTCACCCTCTTCTTGAATAATGAAGGCAACATTGAATTAAAGTAGGCATGCAGACAATTAGTTCTAATTTCTACCCATCTCATACTCAAGTTCTAGATGTTTTCCTTCCAAATTGTACTTCTGTTACATGGATTTTATGGCATGTATTGGAAAGATTTCCCTCTCTATTCCAGTCAGTGTATCAGTACAGGCATGTATTAGGTTTTTTTAGACATTTATCCTGGCTTTTTCTTTTCATGTATAACTCAAGGTGGTGAACCCACAACAACAAGAACCCTGATGTGAGTTGAGCTAAGAGAGAGTGACTGCTATAGATACAAGGCCATCAATAATAGAGACAGAACTCAGTTCTGTATCATTCATATATTTCTAACATTTTTTAAAGCAAAAAATCTGTTTACATTAAAAAAAATGACTGGGCATGTTCCTACACTGAACCAATCATTCAAATGAGGCTTCAAAAAACTCTGAATGCCGGAATTTCATATTAGGCCTGAGTCTAGTGTAGAATCTAATTCTAGTGTAGAACCTGATTCCAACACTTGCATTCAAAAATGGCTCTTAGGACCTTTGGTGCTGATAAAACGTGGCCCTCATTGGGATTTTTCAGTTGCTTCCAGTGGGTTTTCCTTGTATGTTCCAAGCAATTTTGATTCACACCTACTGTGCGTGAGGTGGATATATAGTTTATCATTAGCCTAAAAAAATTCTCTACAATCAAAGGGAGATGAAAGAGAGATAGAAATAGAAAACTGATCAATCACATCTTTAGCCCCTTTAGCTTCCTCAATTTAGTTCAAGATATGGTAGGATTCCAGTTCTTAGAATCTCAAGTTGATGAGTGGTACTAGTTTGGTGAAGAGTCCCTTCGGGGAGAGGGGGTGGTCTAGAAATCTAATTAAATAAAATAAATAAATAAAATAAAGACATTGATAAGAGTATTAATTAAATATAAACTTTTTAAATTTGCCAGTAGCCTTTCCTGAAGACATAAAGAAAATGAAACAAAACCAGGCAAATACAGATTTCAAAATATAGTCTTCCCTTCAAGTTCCTAGCCTCAGTCCAATGGTAGACTAACTTCAGAGAAGAAAAGAGGTCCCAATGCATTTAATCATTTTTCTAATGCTGGACAAAATCTTTTAAAGAGGCAATGCTTAAACTGAATGTGATAATCCAAAGGGTGGTCTTACTTGATTGAATAATCCACAATAAAGTCATCAAGCACCAGATTCATCTTTTATCATGAAGACATTGATTTGTTGCTTACAGTCCACATAAAGTGATACCCAGTAGGGAGAGAAAGACCTTTTGCTAATAGCTTGTGAACTTCTCTTTATTGCCTGTTATCACAGCCCTGCCTGCTAATTTTAACACAAGGTAAATTGCTGAGCATCTCATGTCTCTGTGAAGCAACTGCTGGAAACCAACTCTTATTGCAATTAACCACCAGTTGGTTTCAGTTCAGCCTGTTAACTATCAGCCTCCTATCAGGAGCTGGTAATGATTGATTCTTCAATAGTTGCAAATGGATGGAGAATGAAGACATGGGCCATGGAGTCGTTTTATACTTTTTGACAATTTGGGGCTTGCCAAATCCCTTTCCATAATTCTAACCAGAATTACCAAGTGAATTATGAGATGAATGTCTTGCTGGGAGTTAAGGGGTTGTCTATCCATATAAATTGAGGCATTTTAATTTCCAGATTACCTTGGGGAGTTATGGAAATAAACTCTGATACAACTGAAGGATTGCAGATTGGGAAAGGTTATACTATTGAATTTTCAAATTTGTATTTCCTTGGGCCATGTTATCTGGGGATTATGGGAATTAACAATAGTTATATATAATTACAGAGTTGGAGGATTCCAATTTGGGAAAGTCTGTTAAATGTGCTGGACAACTGATTGAAAGAGAAACCTTTTTTCCTGGGAATTTAGATGGTGGTATGAGGGCCAGGGAACATCTAGTATCCCAAATCTCTTAAGAGTTATTTCAGAACACATCATTTATTTATTGCATTATTATGTTGTAATTTTACCCTGTTTCCTATGGCATTCAGTCTATTATGGTTCTGGCTTACCCAATAATAAATAATATACATTTTTCTTCTTAGAAGTTTAGCTGCTTCTTTCAGTCATTTCCACCAACTGCAAAAACCATTCTCAAAAGGCATCTCTAGGGCCATTAAACAGAGAGTTTATATTAGTATTTGTATTCATATTACAAATAAAACACACATCTTGCATTTGAAGGAAATTTCTTAGGACTGGTTTAATTTTAGTTTTAAATAATTGCCATACAGTTGTTAGAGTGGCCTCAGAAGAGAGATTTTTGCTATTTGATACACAATTGCCTTCAACATACAGAAACTCCTTTTAAGTGAAATATTCTTAATTAAAATATAAGATAAAAATTGATATGGAATTCATAATTGCAAAGATTGTAATAAGTGAGGCAAAAGACACCAAAGTAAGTTACCCACTGCTGTTTGCTGACATAGAAATGCTCTAAAATAATATTGAGTTATTTCCTCAATTTGTTTTATCATCCTTCCTACAGGATAACCTCTATAATTATTTTCTCTAGTTTATCAACCATTCCATAAAACAATTAGACTAAGACACAACAGTCAATTGAAGATTTCCTGGAGAAAATAGTTAAAAGGAGTTTTGAACTCAAATCTCTCAAAGTAGTCCAAAATTCATGGTTCTTCATTATATTTCATTAAGAGATTTGCTTGTTGATGACCCAAAATTCCATTCTGATCTTGAAATGCAGTTGTTTTTACATAGGGGAGGGATTGAAAGTGTCCACACGTCTGAGTAACTAGTAAAGCTCTTAAATACTTGGATAATGATTATTTTAACAAAATAAAAAACCCAATATAACAGAGGTCTCCAACCTTTGCAACTTTAAGTCTGAAGGACTTCAGCTCCCAGACTTTGCTGGCTGGAGAAGTCTGGGAGCTGAAGTCCTTCAGACTTAAAGTTGCAAAGGTTGGAGACCCCTGCAATATAACATCTGAGACATTCTTATATGTTATGGCTTTCAGATGAATTATCTAATTATTTATAAAGAGATTTATAAATAAATAGACTTTATAGGTTACTGTAAATTGTACACCTTTTCATATACCTTTAAAAGGGCACTAAGCATGATAAGCTATTGATATAAATGCACTATCTATGAAATATAAACAGAAGTTTAAGCATTCAATATATTTATTTGGAATGTGTGTATACATCTATATGACGAAGGACAGGTTATTACGAAAGATTCTTGCAGTGTTTGTGGGACAGATGTGATTCTAATGCAATTATTTGTTTACCCAGGCTTGTTTTTCAGAAGAGACAATTACATATTTTTATTCAAATGTAAAAATCTTCTTTTAACGTTGGGGGGAAAAAACCTAGATAATTTTTAATGGGGGGGAAGGGAAGAAGGAAGCTTCTGGCCAGCAACTAATCTGCCCTAGTCTATTGCTTTTCTCTTGTCTCTAGCAATACCTGATATATCTGACTGGGAGTCTACAGCATTGTTTCTGGTACTTAGGAGCTTTGCTTACACATATGATCAAAGCTTCTGGTTCAAGCTGTAGCATGTAAAGGAGTGGAAAGAGGCTGACACCTGCTTGAAAATATTTAGAAGACAGAGAGAATGTGCAGCAGTGATGGAACATCCCTGACCTTATGAAATGTAAAGAGATATAGCTAGGCAGATGTTCATACCATCATGACCAGGGAAAGACTAGCAAGTAGATAATGCAAAGATTGAATTATTGCATTAACTTCTCTTTCAGGAGCTGGACTTATAGGACACTCTCTTTGTCAGCATACTCTCATGTTCATGGATAATTCTTGGGGAGAGGGAATAAATCTGCAGTTTGTTATTTCATTTGAGCAGAAACTATTACAGTGATTTGAAAATTGCTATAAGTGAGATGATAGCAAACCCATAGGCCAGGGATGTCCAAACTTGGGAACTTGGGAACCATAGCTGGCTGGGGAATTCTGGGAGTTGAAGTCCACAAGTCTTAAAGTTCCCAAGTTTGGACATCCCTGCCATAGGCAAACTCAGTACAGATAAAGCGCCAACTTCTGTTAAGTTCATTCCATGACGATGAGAGGGTGAGTTCATTTTATGTTGTGTTTGTGTATTCCTTATATTCCCAATGACTTATTCATAGATCTTCTGTTGACAGAATTTACTGAGGTCATATTGGATTTCCAATTAGAATTTGAGCCCTCAAGAAAATACGTTTCGATTGCAAAATGGTTTTGGAAGCAGGAAGTTATTTAATCATATGCCAGTCTACTTATGGATGAGCAGTGGAGGGCATCCCCTTATGGGATCACATTGTGGACTAAATTTCAGTAAGGTTTGAAGAACACAATATTAGCATTTATTCAAATTATTTATAACATGCCTTTAATATTTTTTCCAAATTGTCTTATAAGCAAATCAAATCATTGTAAATTAAAATACCACCGTGTACATTTAATGAGAAACAAACCAACTTCCAGGATTCTTCCCACAGGGAAGTTGGTGGCAGTGGCTCTATGACTCAGGGGTGTCAAACTGGCTGCCCATGGGCCAGATGCGTCACGTGCAGGCCATGCCCACCCCAGCTCTGCGAATGGGGAAACCATCGCAAAACATCACATGATGGCAATGTGATGCTGCCAGTGTGACACCCGTGCTCTATGTGTTGAAGGTGACATAAAGAAAGAATCCAGATGAGCAAGCTACAGTCATGATTGTCAACTGCCTTCCTCCATCTTTTTCCAGGAATCCTGATCCTTCTCCTATCACAGGATGGTTGATAGCAATGGCCAAGTTGAGGCCAAAAGGTAATGATAAACAGGCATCTGGAGTGCCTGTCATTTGCTTACTTCTGCCTCTTTAAATAGATATTAACTATGTATTTAATTACTTAAAGGAGCTGCAGGGCCCACCATCCATTTTGCTTTGGATCTAAGTATGATGACTTATTTTTGCTTCCCAAAAAATAAGACCTCCCCGGATAATAAGCTCAATTGGGCTTTTGAGCGCATGCGCTAAAATAAGCCCTCTCTGAAAATATTGCAGCACAGAGCAGCCATGAGGTGACCACGCTCGCTGCCTCCTGCACCTCAAAAATAATTTGACCACCCTGAAAATAAGGCCAATTGCTTATTTCGGGGGGGTGTCAAAAGAAAATAATACCCTGTCTTATTTTTGTGGAAACACGGTAGAAGTATTACTGAGAACCTCATCCCCAAATGAAACTATTGGGAACATAAGATTTGCACTGAATGGGATTTCCTCCGAATAGAGGATTTCTAGTTTGGTCTTTGTAAATATGTTCCCATTTAGAAATTATGTAACATTACCCTTCAGATGAAAGAGAAGCAATGCAGGCACTCGTATGTCTTGGCAATAATGTCAAAGGTTTGAGGGGTTTTTTTGAGTTTTATTTGATTTATATCCCGCCCTTCTCCAAAAGGACCCAGGGCGGCGCACAGGAATTTAAAATACATACAAAATAATACAAAAATAAAAAAAAATTAAAAACCTATTAAATGTCAGTCCTGCGCTAAAACCAATTAAAATCCCCAAATAAAACTATCTATACTAGTCACAGTGGAGGTTATGTTAGGCCGGCTTGATGAAAGAGGTGTGTTTTTAAACACTGGCAGAAGAGGCGGAGGTCAGTGATGGTACGGAGTTCTGGGGGTAGGTCGTTCCACAGGGCAGGGCCCGCCACAGACAAGGCCCTTCCCCTGGGTGTCGCCAGTCGGCATTGTCCGGCCGAAGGCATCCTGAGAAGGCCCTCTCTGTGGGAGCGTATCGGTCTAAGGGATGTATGGGACAGGAGACGGTCTCGCATATAACTAGGTCCCGAGCCAAAAGGAAGAAAATAACTGCAAGAACAGCAGCAACATGAAAACTCCATAGTTTTCTGAAGCATATAATCTTTGCCCCTCCTCCTCCTCCTCCTCCTCCTCCTTCTCCTCCTCCTCCTCCTCCTCCTCCTCCTCCTCATTTTGGAATTGGCTTCTTCCTGAGGAAAAAAAGAAAGATCTATTGGATTGCATCCAATTTTAATAATATTTGGTAACTCAACATAAATTATTATTCAAACAAATTGTGGAAACATGTTTCTAGCAGACAGAGAAAGGATTAGTGGAGTCTCTCAGGGGTCAGCCTTCTGTTACACTCAGTAACGATATGCTGGGGAAAGAGAGTGGGCTGATATAATACAATCCACAGATAACTAGGGAACATTACTGTTACAGGGAAAGTGCAGGAAATTAAGCAGGATGGGTACAGATTATGTCATGAATAGGAGAAACAGAAAGCCAATGCAAAACCCAGTAACAAAAAAAAGTAAGTTCATGCTCATTTTTCATCATTTGGGGGCTCTTTTGCTTGAAAACCACAGAGCAATAAAAGCCAATAATGGTGATGGTGAACCTTTTCGGCACTGAGTGCCCCAACCGGAAAGCATGCGTGTGCATGCACATGCACACTGGCGAGCCAGAAACCCAAAGGCCAGCTGGTTGGTGCGCATGCGTGCACCACCCACCTCTTCTTCAGGTTTCCAGCATTCTGCGGCGCGCAAAGACCAGGTGGCTGGCATGCATGCGAGCGCTGGAAACCAGAGGAGCAGCTGGTGATGGCACACTTGCCCACAGAGAGGGTTCTGTGTGCCACTTCTGGCACGCGTGCCATAGGTTCACCATCACATGCCTATAACATTACCATGAATGAAACATAGTTGCAAAAAAATCCAGTTTGGATTCCTGATAGCTAAACATTTTCAGAAAAGAAAATAATGTTATGGATATGGATATTTCTTCTTTAGCAACTGCCACAGGCAGTGTTCATTAGCAGTTACGATGAAAAAGTAACATTGCGACCAATCTTAGCATATAAAATCTGTAAAGCGAAGCAAAGCTGAAGCACAATTTTAAGCACAGTTGCTATTCTACTTAGCAACTGCTTCCCTCAATGACTGAGTTGCCAGTCCCGATTGCGGTTGCTAATAAGGACTAACTATAATGGAGTACTGAAGCTGTATTTAGGTTCTTGTAGGCATAGTGGGGGAAAAAATAGATAAATTTATGGTGCAAAAAACACAAATATGGCAGAAAAAGAATAATAAAAATATAATTTTGGTTTTCCTTTCTACTTTTTAATAGCTTAAATTCTTCATCTTGGATCAAAACAGGATGAAGGTATCGAAATATTTCTTGTCAGTGCATACACAATCTAGAAATGCCTCAGCAAATACAATCCTATCTTTAGATACCACTATTTTCCATTTTAAGTCTTTCCCCCAAGCTTAATGGGTAGAGTTCAGTTTGTGCACGCGCACACACGCACAAACATATGTATGTACCGTATGTACCATATGTATGTAACGGTTAAATGGAGCATAGTCTCCTAGGTTTGGATTATTGTCTTAATGGGCTACAGCAGGGGTCTGCAAAGTTGGCTCTTTTAATTCTGGTGGACTTCAACTCCCAGAGTTCCCCAGCCAGCATAGGAACTCTGGGAGTTGAAGTCCACCAGTCTTAAACGAGCCAACTTTGCAGACCCCTGGGCTACAGTATCACTGGATCAAAAATATTACAAAAGAAACAGCGACCAGCAGAAAACACAATAGCCCAGCATAACATGCCTGCACAGGGCAGTGACCAACTGCTGGAGTACATGTGCTGGCCATCAGAACCAATCAGTGCTGGGGTTGTTACTAGAATGGAATGACGAGCTAAAGGCCATTCTCCCTGAAGGGCTTAACACGAGTCAGGTTGGCAATTTTGAATTGAATCTGGTAAGGGCTGTTTGTAAAGGGTTGAGAGTAGGAAGAGTATGACATCACCTTGTTCCTGTACACAGGAAACAGTGAGTAGCTTGTACTCACTGTAGCAGAAAATATGGATTTTCCCTTAATTTTGTTTACTACCTATTTTCTGAGTTTCTGATTGATGCTACTTTGGATTACTGAGAGGACAAAAAAAAAATTGGTTTTCTTTCCCAGAGACAATTAAAAGCTTTGCTTTGTTTTAGGTAGAGTTCTGGTGACTTTTTATAAATTCAGTTCAAAATAATATACTTGTGTAACCCTTTTCAAAATGTTATCTGCATTGGTTTGTTGCAGCAGAAAAACAATAAATGAGTAGAATTGTAAAAGTTATGTTGTAATACATTCCTTGATTTTTTAAAAAAATGCAACAAGATTCCTAGTTTGTTGTTGTTAGTTGCGAAGTCATGTCCGACCCATCGCGACCCCATGGACAATGTTCCTCCAGGCCTTCCTGTCCTCTACCATCCTCTGGATTCCATTTAAGCTCATGCCTACTGCTTCAGTGACTCCATCCAGCCATCTCATTCTCTACTGTCCCTTTCTTCTTTTGCCCTCAATCTTTCCCAGCATTAGACTCTTCTCCAGTGAGTCCTTCCTTCTCATTAGGTGGCCAAAGTTTTTGAGTTTCATCTTCAGGCTCTGGCCTTCTGAAGAGGAGTCAGCATTGATCTCCTCTAGTATTGAATTGTTTAATCGTCTTGTATATGCAAAAGCTTTTTTTTCCCTGGCAGATGGTCTTCAACAAATATAGAACAAGGAGAATCAATTATACTTTATTCAAACTTTTTACTGTAGAATTTATCCTTGTAAGAAATCTATGAAAGGTATAGGAACTCTGGAAAGGAGATACACATTTTTTCTAAAGAAGACATTTAATGCAATGCATATCTCCTATTTTAAAATTTACAGTAGCATTAGGTGCATAGAAAGGAGAACAACTTATTTTAATTCTGAAGAATCAATCAACTTTGTAATATCAATATATGCAGACTCCCCAGAGCACACACTGTTTGACTTTTACATGTACACACACATCCATCATTCACCTATAACATAAAATATATCTTATGGGAACCCTACATTATTTTCAAATGCCCGTGAAAAATTTTTGAGAATGAGAGATGACTGTTTTTTTTAAAAAGAGAGTAAATGAATCTCTCTTACTTGGTTGGTGCTAAGTGGAGATGGAAAGTCTCTAGTGGCATTTGAGGGGGAAAAAAGTCAGCTATCTACATGCAGACTAGAGGAAGGACAACGGGGGAACCACCAAGCACAGAAAATTCACTTCAAAGGTAAACAAGTGTGTGAAAGTCTCCTGGAACTGAATGAATTCCTACAGGTGATAAATTTAGAAATTGAGCTACCGAGAGTCAGATGCCTCCAATGGGGCTTTGTGTGATTGAAATTATTCACCATTTATTCAATAAGCCATGCTTTCCTTAAACATAATTTGTTGAATTAGCCATAAGTGGCTGGAAAAATGTGAAACACAGCAAATTCTGCATCTCTAATAGGGTGCTGGGGTTGCTAGTGCATCCACAGATGCCTTTCGGCTTTCAATCAGGCCATATCTGTTGTTTTTTTTAAATGTTAATAATCAGAAAATTTCCCTGAAGTAAAACTTTATTTCTAAGAATGCTTCTGGACCCTTGATATATTCTTAAATATGCTGGAGAATTAAAGCCTAGTGTTTTGTTAGGAACATTGCTTGCCTCTTTGATGAGGTGGAGTAATAGCTGAAATTGAAAGCGAGAATCTTGCAAATTTAGAGAAGGCAGCTGGAGGCAACCTTACAAACGTTTTCCTCTGGTAAGGATGTTTCATGGATGACATGATCACGAGAATGCCCATAACAAACCCCCAAAATTCCCTATGTGCCCACTCATCTCTAAAGTTAAGGAGTCCTGGACTAAACTATAAATTATGGTTTACACCAGTGGTAGTCAACCTGGTCCCTACCGCCCACTAATGGGCATTCCAGCTTTCATGGTGGGCAGTAGGGGTTTTGTCCAATATTGAAGCACTTTCCTGTTTCACCATTACTGTGGAACCGGTGGGCAGTTAGAAGATTTTACTACTAACAGAGATAAAAAAAAGTGGGTGGGAGGTATAAAAAGGTTGACTATCCCTGGTTTACACACTACATTGGTTTGGTCCTTACTACACAGAAACCTAAAACAGCCACACACGTTCTAAGTTAGTAAAATGTGTGTTATAGAATGATAAAGAAATCAAGATTGTCAACTCCACGAATGAAGGCAAATATACGTGTTCCAGGATAATGATACAAGGTTGAATCTGGGTCAGTCACCCGGACCAGAGATTTCGGACTCTTGCTGGAGCCCATCTTCAGGGAACTTCTCTCTGTTGGAATACCTGCTTTGGACTATTCTGTGCGTCATGTTTATGTGGTGCCTTCCTATTGGCTTAGGAAAGCACCACATAAACACAACGCTCTAACCTTGATTGCAGGAAAAACGTTTTCAGCAATAGAGTAGTAAATGTGTGGAACACCAAACCTGATTATGTTGTTAGTTCCTCTAACCCCAATACCTTTTACCTTAAACTGTCTACACTGGACCGTACACATTGCTTAAGAGGTCCCTAAGGGGGCGTGCATAAGCGCACCAGGGTGCCTACTGTCCCCATTTATTCATACTCTTTTTATGTGTTTATGGTTGTTTTGCTTATTTATATCCATTTATTTGTGCCATTTTTTCATGTGTTTTCATACTTGTTTCCTTATACTTGTTGACAAATAAATAAATAGAATAGCCCAAAGCACCTATTCCAGTAGGGACAAGTTCCTTGAAGATGGGGTCCAGCATGAATTTGACAGCTCAGAAGTGTAAATCTCTGGTCCAGGTGACCAACCCAGATTCAACTGTCAACTTCACTTGCCCTTTGGTATCTAAGAGTTTGTCCATTAGAGGCAATCTGTAGATGGGTAGGTGCCAGGTGGATTTTTCTTGAAAAAAGCAATTAACAATTTTATTATGTATCTAGGAGTGGACAAACAGAAACCCCTAAACTATTTATAATTGATTTTTGCATCCATGTCTGGCTAGAACTGCTAAAAAGTAATGAGATAGTCACAGGAGAAATGTTCAAAATCTGTAGTGTAAGCTTTGAAATAGGCTTGGCATATCAAAATATCCCCAAATTTCCTCCAAACCCAGGAATTTCCCTACATATCTTCAGTTTCCCTACTTAGCATCTTTATCCCTGCGGCTCTTGGTTATCCCAGAAATATTAAACGTGGCTCCAAGACTTCAAAATATTTTCCAACCCTGTACTACAGTATTGTCTTTTTTTCTGTATTGTTACTGAACATAAGCAGCACAATATGAGTTCTGCCATTCATTCAATTCCAGCTGGTTACTAATTGAAATACTTGTTAGGTGAAAAGCTTATATGCTATGCTACAAGAGAAAAAAGTTCCAAAGAACCTTAGGTTGCAGTCTAATGCTACTTTACATGGGAAGTGAGCCCCTTATTCAGTGGGTATCCAGGAGTACAATGAGTGCATTGTAAGGTATATAAATGGGATTCTCATATCATGCTGAGTCATAATGTAATTTGTCTGGTTTTAGCATGATGTGTGAACCAGACAACTATGGCTGGTGATTTTCTATGGTAACACCAGTACCTTTGTTGTTGTTGTTTTTAAAATCAGGATTGCTGAGCCTCATGAGATTTTGGCCCAGGATGCCCTAGCCACATAAAGATTTTGAGCAAAAATACTGAAATCATGCAAAATCTGACAAAATTGTGACATTTCAACTTAAAAACAAAACAAAACTTATTTTGATGTTTCAGATTTGAAACTTGACATTTATTTCAGAATGTTGTAGTGACATGGTGCTGATGGGCATACATGCCCAACTCTTGAAGTAGTGGGATACAAGACCCCAGCAAGTGGATTTTCACTCTTAGTTTATTTTCTAGTGCAGCCTCTCCAGTTACTATCTATTTGATACATCTATTTTACCATATGTTCTTGACATTTAGACTAGGGCAGGTGTCTGCAAAGTTGGCTCTTTTAAGACTGGTGGACTTCAACTCCCAGAATTCCCCAGCCAGCCAGGCTGGCTGGGGAATGCTGGGAGTTGAAGTCCACCAGTCTTAAAAGAGCCAACTTTGCAGACCCCTGGACTAGGGGATAGTGGATTATTCTCTACTAGTTGTTGTTGCTGTTCTTTTTTATTTATTTATTTAAAGGCATTTATGAACTTCTAGAACTCTGAAGTTTCCTTTTATTTGGAAAGCAGAATGCTGATGTTTATCGAGAGTATAGGAACAAAGTTTGGTATCAATATAAACGTGAGGCACATACGATACGAAGACATGTTAGAGGGCTTAGCGTCATGTATGAAAGTGCAATTCATCCTAAGGAAAAAATCATGGCCAGCAAACCTCAACACAAAGGTTAGCCTATTATGCTAAGTCAGGGTTCCTTCAAACAATATTACCAACATTGATTAGCATACTCATCAAGAACCGATAGTGGTTTTCTCACTCAAACATTCCTCTCTCGAAAGAAAGAAAAAGAAAGATTTATTTTTTATAGCAATCAATGTACATAGTCAATCTTGATAATGCTACATGCATAAACCTGTCCCTGCCTGCTAAGAGTCATGACCCCCAATGATTGGAGCCATCCCCCTTCCACTCAATATAAAAGCTGAATGGTTTCCCAGCTCTGCATTAGTCAAAACATATCATATTATAACTTAATATGGTGTGTACGAACCTGTTTTCCAATGTTTGGAATGAGCTTTCCCAATGTAATCTATGAAAAGCACATAGAAAGGAATGTTCTGATTCATAGAGCTTAACGTTTTAGGATGTGTCCTTTAGCTCAGATAGCGATTCCAGTAATGCAAGTTATTTTACTTTGCTTTTGTCTTTGTAAAATGAAAAGTCAGAGAGCTACTTCCCTTTAGTGATGATGGAAAAATATGTTTGGAATACATTTTAGTGCAAATTTATCCAAATTGTTCTTTTTATAATGTATACAAAATGCACACAATATTTTTATTATGTGTTTGTGCTGTATGCTGCTCGGAGCTATACTGAGTTGGGCAACTTTATAATTTTTGAAATAAAGCAAATGAACAAACAAGCAAATATATAAACTGTAATGCCTTTTATACCAAAATTGCCCTTTCCCCCAAATGTGTAATGAATGTACAATTCAAAGGGGACAATGCACACAAAAATGTATTAGCAAAGGTTATTCGTAAACCACATGTAATAGGCACACAAACACACATCTATTAGACAAAACTATGGTTATAAAAAGCAACACATTAGGACAGGTGTGTCAAACCCATGACAACATATTGTCGTCACATGATGTATCACAACTTTTCCCTCCACTAATTTTATTTAGTTTAGTTTAGTTTATTCGATTTATATACCGCGCCTTCTCCATCGAAATGGACCCAGGGTGGTGCACAGGAAATTAAAACCAACGAATAATAAAACAATACAATAAATAGATAAAAAGAATTAAATAAGAGCCTGTGCTAAAATTCCCACTAAAAACCCGATGTCCATTTACGTATTTGGCAGAAGCTATGTAACAATAAAATCTAAATGATTAGGCAAGACCAGCTTGCTGAAAAAAGTGTGTTTTGAGTGAATGGCGAAAGAGGGGAAGGTCCGTGATAGTGCGAAGTTCGGGAGGTAGGGCGTTCCAGAGGGACGGCCCTGCCACAGAGAAGGCCCTACCCCTGGGCACCGCTGAGGGTTGATACCCTCAGTAGGCCCTCTCTGTGGGAGCGTATCGGACGCAGGGAGGTATGTGGCAGGAGATGGTGCCGCAAGTAGCTAGGCTCCGAGCCATGGAGCAATTTGAAGATGGTAACAAGCACCTTGAAGCGCACCCGGAAGGCCACCGGTAGCCAGTGCAGCTAGCGCAGGAGAGGTGTTACATGGGAGTATCAAGAAGCTCCCAGAATCCCCCGCGCGGTCGCATTCTGAACCAACTGGAGCCTCCGGATGCACCTCAAGGGGAGCCCCATGTAGAGAGCGTTACAATAGTCCAAGCGAGATGTCACGAGTGCTTGAGTGACAGTGCGGAGGGCGTCTCGGTCAAGAAAGGGATGCAACTGGCATACCAGGCGAACCTGGTAAAATGCTCCCCTGACCATGGCCGCCACATGGTCGTCCAGGGACAGCCGCGAATCCAGGAGGACGCCTAAGTTGCGAGCCCTTTCCACGGGGGCCAATGATTCGCCCCCGATAACCAACGATGGAATGAGCTGGTTATGCCGAGACGCCGGAAACCACAGCCACTCGGTCTTGGACGGGTTGAGCCGAAGTTTGTTACTTCCCATCCAGAGCTGCACGGCTTCCAAACACCGGGACATCACTTCGACGGCATCGTTGGGGTGGTTGGGGGTAGATATGTACAGCTGAGTATCATCAGCGTACAGATGATACTCTACCCCGCAACCACGGATGATCTCGCCCAGCGGCTTCATGTATGTGTTGAATAGGAGGGGGGAGAGGATCGACCCCTGAGGCACCCCACATGTTAGGGGCCTCGCCGTCGACCTCTGCCCTCCCGCCAACACAAATTGCGAGCGACCGGAGAGGTAGGAAGAGAACCACTGTAACACAGTGCCTCCCAATCCCAACCCCTCCAGCCGGTGCAATAGGATACCATGGTCGATGGTATCAAAAGCCGAAATGGAGGTGGGCTGGCCAGCATATGACATATCTGGCCCACAGGCCCTGAATTTGACACACATTCACATCTGAATAGAACAGATGTAAACAAAATACATGTGGATTTTCCTGTGGATATTTAGGCAATTCCAGAGAGATGGTTTATCATTGGAAAGATGAGAGTCTTTTGCTAATCTCTACTTCTAGCCCTGAATCTAACACAAACCCTTTCCAAAAAATGAAGTTTAAACAAAAAACCTTTGTTTTTATATTCTTATGAAATGTAAGACATCTGAGCCACAGTATGAAAATGGTTTACCATTGCCATCTTCCAGGATTTTTAAAAAAAATACTCCCCAGTCTATCTTACAATCCTAGAATTTTCACTGCACTAGGGATTCATAAATCCAATATTTCATTATTGCTCTTTCATGGTGAATGTGGGGAACATTGTCTCATTTTTTGAACAGTGCACATGGCAAAAACACAATCTGGGTACATAGAAGTTGCCATTTCTGTTTGTTCCCATTGCACATAAAACAACTTTTACCTACTATTGTTCCCACCCACCCACCCCCACCCCTGTGATCCTTGCTTTAATATGAATGCACTCCATGGTTAAACACCTTTACTATTTTGTGAGAATTCCAGATCCCAAATGGAAAAGATATATCAGGTGATGTTTTTCTTAGATGGATGTTTAGTGTAGCTGGGAGGGTATAAACAGATTTGAAGAAATGGATAATAAAAGACAAAGTACAATTGATCCTTTTCAACTGTCATTTGTTGGCCATTTTGTTTCAACTGTCATTTATCGGCCATCTTGTTTCAACTGTCATTTGTCGGCCTTTTTGTTTGCCTGGAGAGATTCCTGTTGTGGCTGTCACTGCTGTCTGTATTCCACCTGGTGCAGGTGTTGGTACAGCGCTCAAACCAATGTCATTGTAATTTTATTACAATATTATTACAATGACAATAAAGATTCTTCTTCTTCTTCTTCTTCTCCTTCTCCTTCTCCTTCTCCTTCTCCTTCTCCTTCTCCTTCTCCTTCTTCTTCTGCTTCTTCTTCTTCCTCTTCCTCTTCTTCTGGGGTCTCCAACCTTTGCAACGTTAAGTCTGAAGGACTTCAGCTCCCAGAATTCTCCAGAGAATTCTGGGAGAATTCTGGGAGCTGAAGTCCTTCAGACTTAAAGTTGCAAAGGTTGGAGACCCCTGGTATAAGTGAATGTCTGGGGAAATGAAAAACGATCTGCTAGAAATAATCTGCTTGGAAAAGCAAGAAACCAAAGCAACCATAGCCATAGTTTATGTTTTCTGCCAGCAGAGGGAGCACCACATCATTAACAAATACATTGTTTTCTGGACTGAAGCTTGCAGTTTGGGAAGCAAAGGGAAGAGAAATAGAGGTAGACTATGAGCAAAAGACAACTATAAAAACTCCTTGATTTAATGTTGTGCACTAAAAGTAGAATAGACACAGATTACCTCTTACCAGAAAGAGGTAATACTGATAGTGTGAAATGTAATCAGTTAAGCAGGAGACAGAATCTAAGACTATGAGAAATCATACAATGTGGAACTTCCCTTGGAAACTAATGTTTCTCATAGTTAGGATCTGATTTCTGGTGACTGCGTGGATAAATGTTCACCATCTTGACTCTTCTTCACCAATAATTCAAAGCTCTATAGATATGCCAGATCCTAAAGACATCAAATTAAATGCTTACAGCTCAAGAGTCAGTGCGAGCATTCTTATGTGGTTTGTATGAGTATAAACTATAATAATAAGCTTTGGTAATGATATTATATAATTATCTAGAGTAATTATAGTAGAGTATTAGCATTTAAGAATAATTTATTTTCAATGTCAAGCTCATCAGCACGCTTTTAATATCTTGAGATTATCTTAATAGAAGAAAATTTTCAGGAACCAAACTAAAGATTAAATAAGGCCAAAAACACTTTGCTAGTGATTACGATAAAATGTGTTAGGTTTATTGAGAGTCATTTTGATTGCAATAGCATAGAAATAAGCAAACAAGGAAGTAAGCAAACAAATAAGCAAACAAGGAAGCAAATTAATCACCCTAGGAGCTATTGGGTTAAGATATCGCATTGAACTCTAGTGTACAAAAGATGGCAGAAACCTGTTGTGAAGGTTTATTTATTTCATAAATTTGATCTGAACCACATGAGAGACCTTTTCAATGTATAATTAAATTAGAACAGCTGATTCAAATTTATTAGCTTTGATACCAAAGAATCTATCAGCAGGCAGCCATTACCAGATGCTTGTCTATATATATTTTTTTATAAACCCAAATAAGATGGGTGATTATAAATGGTATTACTTTCTGCAGCTCCTTGCCTAGTGTTTGTAGTTAATATTTTAGTATCCACGTTGAGCAAAGATATTGGTCTATAATTTACACAGCCAGTAACGTCTTTCTCAGGCTTTAATATTATTGTAGTACAAGCCTCATAAAAGAATAGAGATTAAATGATTGATTGCAGACCTCTAACAATATAGATGCCAATAGGGTTATAAAAGTTCTGTATCATTCAGCTGGAAATCCATCTGGCCAAGGGTTTCCCAAAGTTCATAAACTGAATTGTCTCTGTAATTTGTGGTTCCGTTATAGAAATCTCTGATTTATATAGCTGAGTACCACAATCATAAAACTGAAAATTATTAAATTGTGTCAGTAAATAACTGTCTATCAGCAGCCTGAATTCTAGATAAAAATTGTATTGTTTTTGTCATTTCAAATGATAAGTAATAATAAGTAGCTTTTACAGTTACCTTTTACTGTTTTTATTTATATGCTGCCCAGAGTCACTTAGGTGAGATGGAAATTTGATAAATAAAAAACTTTGCAGCTTTTTCCTCCTGATATTCAGTGGAGAGAATATTCAAAGTACATTCAAATTCTTCTGAGAACAATGACCACAAGTTAATCTTCGTTGCTACTGTATAAATGTTTGACATGATTCATTAGTGGAAGAAATAAGGATATCATCTTGATAATATTCTGAAAAGATTTACAGAACTTCTCTGATTTGCCAAGATAAAAGATAGGGAGATAAAGGATATTTGGGTTGCAATATTCTTACTATGGTCTATCGTAATAAATTATAATTCCAATTTTGGATGGATTACTGCAATTCATTTTCCATGGATCATCCTTGAAGTCTACAGCTGATGTAGAATGCAGTGGCATGTGTACTTATGGTTGCACCTTAACCATAAGGCACATCTAAATAACACTGATACTCTGCAAACTGCACTTGGTTACCATTTGGTTTCCAGAGCAATTCAAGGTATTGGTAATCATCTATAATGGCAAAGGCTTAGTCCCCTGCCCCTGGCAAAACACGACTTTCGTTTCTATCTGTCACTATTGTAGCCTAGTCTAGCAAGTTGTATGAAGGCAGTCATGAAATAGTCATCTAAACAAGAGGTGGTCATACCTTCTGTCTAGTGATGGAATTTTAAAAAAAATTACTACTGCTTCTGTGGGCGTGGCTTGATGGGCATGGCAGGGGAAGGATACTGTAAAATCTCCATTCCCTGCCCACTCCAGGGGAAGGTTACTGCAAAATTCCCATTCCTTCCCAATCAGCTGGGACTCAGGCAGCAGAGAATAGATGGGGGTGGGCCCAGTTGGAAGTAGTATTTACCGGTTCCCCAAACTACTCAAAATTTCTGCTACCGGTTCTCCAGAACTGGTCAGAACCTGCTGAATACCACTTCTGCTTCTATTCCAATAATGAATGTGGCTGTTGCACCAGATGAAATCAAAGGCATTCCTGGCTAGTGCCACTCTCTGATTTTGCAAGCGCAACACTGGATTTAAAATCAGCGGTAAACTGAGCATTCAGAGGAAGTGCGGGGAATAATACCACAGACACAAAGAATCTCCAGTGGCTACCCAAGACCTTTGACATTCTTGTTATTTCATCACATAGATTTAAGATTTAAGATTAAGATTTAAGATTTATTGCATTTATATACCGCCCTATCTCCCTTTCGGGACTTAGAAAAGGGCCTAACTGGTGCACAATGCAAAGTTACGCAAAGGTCCTCCTAGGCATAGCTGCCACCTGAGTCCAAGCAGGAGCCTGAATCTAGGAGGACCTTCAGATTACACACCAAGTCTGTCTGGGGTTGCTATGACTGAAGGTTGTCAAGAACCATGACAGGGGTGCTGTAACCCTATCCAAGACCAAAGATGATAACATCCTGGAGGCAGAGGGTCCCACCCACCCAAAAGTTACTGCATCTTACCAGGGTTCAGCTTTTGGATGACTTCTGGCATGGGCAGGTTGGAGGTAGTGCATCCATTCTTGCCCTACTTTGACCTCAGATACTGTCAGCAATAGCATCCTTCTGGGTTGTTTTAGAGGATTGGGAGTTGATGGACAGAATTTTGTTAGTTTGTCTCCTTCCTTCGAGGTTAATTCCAGTCAGTGATGATTGTGGAGGAGAGGTCCTGCTGTCAGCTTCTAGTATGGGGGTGCTACAAGGTTATCCTTCCCTTTTTAACATCTATATGAGGCTGCTGGATGAGCTCATTCATTGCCATAGGGTGAGGTATCATGAATATAATGATACCAATTATATCTCTACTTCTGGACACTTAAGTGACGCTGTGGACATCTTAAATAGTGTCTGGAAGCTGTGAAGGTCTAGATAGAGAACAATAAGCTTCAGCTGAATCCAAGCAAGACTGAATGGCTCTGGATTTTAGGTCCTATTCTTTCCAGGACTATGCCATCATTGGTACTAGAGGGGGTTGCACTGCCTCAGACAGACCCAGTGAGCAATCTTGTGTTGTCCTAGTCTCATAATCCTGCTTGATGAGCAGGTGGCAGTCATGGCTAGGAGGGCCTTTGCTACACTTTGACTTGTGCGCGCGTTGCACTTGTTCCTGGATCATCAGGTCCTGATTACAGTCACTCGGGCCCTAATCACCACCAGATTAGACTACTGTAATGTGCTGTACATGGGGCTGCCATTGAAGACTATCTGGATGGACAGAGTTCATCAGCTGGTAGACAATGCAGTAGCATGGGCAGTTATGTGCATTCCTAAAATAGCACATGAAATACCTCTGCTCTATGAGTTGCATTGGCTAAAAAATCATCACATTTGGTGAGACACAGGAGACATGCCTTCTCTGCCATGGCACCTGCCTTATGGTATATGCTTCCTCCTGAAATTAGATTAGCTCCATCCCTTTTGACATTTCAGAAGTCCCTCAAGACCTAGATATGTCATCAGGCCTGGGACTCCCAGGGAAACAGAGGCATGCTTAGACAGCTCCATTGTTTAGGTAGCCATTCTTCTCTCTGTCTCAGGCTTGTATACTGTTTTATAATATTTGTTTTTATATCTATTGTTTTACCTGACAGATTGTTATTAAAACACATGTTATATTTCAACTTCTTGTTTTTCTATGAACTTTGAAAAATGCCTTGAAAAACAAAGAAGCTTTTTTTTAATTAACACCTATCAGCTGACATTCTTTATATGGAAAATAGTTAAGGTTGTTTGTCGTAACAACGTGGTTCTTGGAATTTAAGCATATAGTCTATTATTGGTAAAATACACGTTTTTGAAGCAACCGGGCCAATTGCGCATGTGCGCACAGCATGTGGCCCCTGTGTGACCTCCGATGAGCAGCTGGGTGTGGCAGGGGTGGTGGAGTGTGCATGTATGTACAGTGCATGTTCGGCGCATGCACGAACAGATCACGAGCAGTGTACCTGTAGCGATAGTAGGAGCAACCCACCACTGATAATTAACTAATATAAGGGACACGGTTGCTCAGTGGCTAAGATGATGAGCTTATCAATCAGAAAAGTCAGCAGTTTGGCGGTTCGAATCCCTAGAGACGCATAATGGAGTGAGCTCCTGCTACTTCTGCCAACCTAGTAGTTCGAAAGCATGTAAAAATGCAAGTAGAAAATTAGGAACCACCTTTGATGGGAAGGTAACAGTGTTCCATGCATCTCCGGCATTCATTCATGCCGGCCATATGACCACAGAGAGGTCTTCGGACAGCGCTGGCTCTTCAGCTTTGAAATGGAGATGACCACCGCCCCTAGAGTCAGGAACAACTAGCACATTTGTGTGAGGGGAACCTTTACCTTTTAACTAATATAAAAATACTACAGATATGACTGTGTATTCATTGTACTTATATATCCTATTTTCTCTATTCAAAGTTGGCATAAGATTGTCTTCATGCAGCTTACATTGTGAAGATACATTTGCTTATTGGCTAAAGAGCACAAAGAAATATTTGGGAGATATCCAATGTACTGTAACCTGGAGATACGTTGTGGGTTCACACCTCATGCAGATGCTTGAATCCTTGTAGTCCTCACTGGTCAGCAATAGCTCTATCAATGTGAGAAACACACTGGATTAAATGTTCCCTCCACCTCACCCGAAATGAATGGCTAAGCTTCTTCGGGTGGACAAGTTTTGTACCAGGATTAGAAAACTCTTTCCGAATGATTGCTGGATCAGGATAACTATATGTTTAAACACAAACAGTGTTCTGTTCAGGACATTTGAGTTTCTTTTTATGAGATACAAACTGGGTTGTTGTTTTTTTTAAATCACTTTTTAGCCCAATGCTTATTCACTGGGCTATTTACTGATCCATCGTGGAACGCTTTCAGCTCTTCTGGTGGGAGCATGAAACTCAGCCTGGCAGGATGGAAAAACAGCAGACAAATGATCGTCCAACCTGACTTTTGAAAAGGAGGCTCAATTTCTTCAAGATAAAGTGAGCCAAAATGAGCTGGAATGCCTAGCTGTCCCCTCGAGACCATCGCTATGATAACAGTCGTTGTCCTGGAAATCTAATGCCTGCAAAAGGGTTAAATGCTGGCCAATGGGCAATATCAGTGACATGCCTCTGAATTGAACATGCTCCTAGAGTGAGACTGTGGACTGGTGTTTCTCAATGAATAGGGGCCACTCCAAGGGAGTTTTCCCTTGAATGGAATGGGGTCAGGGAGCCGCTTTGGGGAACAATGGTTGCCACCAGCAAGCTGAATTTCTTACAATCACACACCATACCCCCTGATCAAATAGCTCCTTTGTCAGGCTGATATAAAAACATGTCATACAATGATGATCTGGAAGAATGACATGGGCTAGCCTTTCATGGAGATCAGAAGGGCTTGTTATGCACAAAAGGGAGCCCCTGTCAGAGTCAAGAATGGGGGAAAGAAACAGAGAATAAAAGGGAGCGCGAATGGAAACAAACAGTAACAGCCACAGCAGCAGCAACAACAACAACAGAAAAGGGAGTGAGTGAGTGGGGAAGTTGTGCTTGGTTCTGCTGCAAGATGCTTTGGAGGGGACTGAGAAAATTGCTCTAAATCTGCTGTGGTGTCAACAGATAATTCTAGTGGGTTCGGTCCGAGGGGCTCTATTGTCATTCTGCACTGGGACAGAAAAAATTGCTGGGTGGGAAAAGGTCAGCAGGCCCAACAAACCTGCCCCAACCTTATTTTTTAAACTTTGCCTCAATCTGAGAAACCAGCATTCATGGAATAACAATAAAGCTGAGAAAAAGGAAATAACTGTTACATAAAAAGAGATGGAATGCATTTCTTTTTTTGGGCGGGGGGGAATTTCCAATATTTTAAAGCCTGGTATTAAATAAAAGTGAAAGTTAACATCAAGAAAACAATTGGGGAAAAAATAAAAATATATATTATAGCCTGAGGATAGTCTGAATGTTTCATCACAGGAGATTTTAAAGAAAAGTCTTAAATAAGTATCATTGGTGATTCTTCTAAAAATCAATACAAAATATACAATGGACTATTATAGCTATTATAGGAAACTACAATTATTATCTTTGGCAATAAAGGTAGGAATGAACCATATGAATATTCTGATCATAGTTATCCCTTTTTATTTCTTACCTAGTGGGAGATTATATGTGATTGCTACATTATTTGCTGGTGTTTTAAAACTTTGTCTACATTGTCTTTACTTATCTTTGCTAACTTTCAATATTTTTATTTCCCTTTATTGGCTTAATGCCAGATAAAGTTTATTTTAGTATCTGAAGCAAAAAAAAATACAATGTTTCTTCTTTCCTAGTGATAAAAAAATATAAAATAACATCTGGTGAATAACATTAGTTATCTATCTGATGACAACAACTTAATTCCATCAAAATACATCAACTGCATTTACCAAACAACTCATTTTTCCACAATAGCACAATAGCATAATTCAACTCTTGATATCTGGGATGAAATAAAATGTTAATACTAAAGGTAGACTGTAAGAAGAAACTTTTTGTGAGGCTGCTGTGTTGGTTGCATTACAGCTTTAAAATTAAACTTTCTGCAGATAAGGCTAACCTAATTTCTTAATATCTATTGGATAGCTGATTGTTAACAGAATCTACTGCACTCTACATCAAGTCTGCTAAAAATATAAAGGAATGATTGTAATTTAGGACAGTGCAATTGTTTTATAAGTAACAGACTTCAAATTTAGTTGCTGTCATTTCCATGTGTTGGGAAAGACCTCGGAGAACTACTTCCAACAAGATAAGACAGTACTGAGCTAGCATAATATGATGTAATGTTAGTTCCTGCTATATTTGCTATTATCAACTTGGGCTTCTTTCTTTACACTTTTTCCTATCTTTGCAGATGAGCAAAGACCACTGCATTTTGATATCTATCTCTTCACTCTATTTTTTTTTATAACCATGGAATTTTTGTTCTTACGGAAACTCTTCAAATCCAGAAGTATGGGAGGGCTTTTAGTGATGTGGTTAAATTATTTAAAAACTGCAGTATTTATTACATAATTGAACATACCTGGGGTATATTATATGTGCTTATTAGAATATTAGTATACTGTGTTGTAAGCTGGAAATAAGGGAAAGCAGACAATATAAATCAAAGCTGTACCATCAGTTTTAATACTGTCTTGACTTCCAAAACAGGAAGCAGATTCTGATCAGTGCCATACATACCACATTGATTATAGTAAATATTTATTTGCTCTGTATGACATAGAAAAGGAAAGAACTAGTATCACGTAGCTAGTTGTATACAGCTTCAAAAACTACTGTAGCTCCAAAGTTTTTGAATGATTGCAGGGATAATGACACCTTATCTCCCTCCCCTCCTTTTTTTCACTTAAATAATAAACACATTTGTATAATTAATAAGTGGAAGGATCTGGAAACTATAACCATGGTAGCATAGTTAATCCAATCATACCAATTTATAGTTAATCCAATTTAATAAATTTAATAAACTAACTAACTAATACCAAAATAAGTTTATATATAGGTGGTGGTAGGCTAACTTTTAAAAACAAATTAGATCTGCTTTTGCATTAATACCACAGGAGTAAGTTGATGTGATCACTTCCTTCCTTTCCAGAAATTGAAGAACAAGAATTCTACAAACTCATAATTCCTTCAAATTACCATATTATACTCATTTATAGCAGAGAAATAAAAATGAATCAAAACAAAGCATCTGAACATAAGGAGACGTCTATATTCGCTCTACTTCTAAAAATGTTCTCATGCTTCAATATCAGATATGTGGACTTACATGCTTTAATATCAAGCTATTAGTCAAATTTAACATCCATCCGTTGCCACTGATGAGACACAATCCCACTGTAAAATTCCTACTACTGAGTTCCTACAGTTGAATTCCTAATTAGACTTACTCAGAAGTAAGTCCAGTTGAGTTCAATGGTTACTTTGTGATAAGTATTCCCCAAAGTTCACTGCAGATATCAGTACACACATACAGGGTGTTGCACATTTGTTTTCTTGTAACCTTGCAAGTAATTTTCTAGTAAATCTGATCTCCAGTGCTGTACCACAATGGATGACTGGTGTCACGTATTATATTAATACAAAAGCACTCAGATACCATGGTGATAATTGCATTAGAAATCCTTAAAACAGCTGCATTCTTATTCTACAAATTGCACCCCTCCCTTCTCTGGGCATTTTGAACTGACGAGGCACTTGAAACCTATGAAAAAGACCTTGTGTTTTTACAAGAAACAGAAGCTGCTGGACAGTTCATTGCTATGGGGATGTAACTAAACTGGACTTGTTTAAGGCAGAGGGCACAAACTAAGAACAAAAAATAGACACAAGAGAGGGGGGAGAAGGAAGGAGCTGCATTGATTTCAGTCTGTTCAGGTCTAGCTAGAAAACACAATGCAACGAAATGGTCCCTTAGGCGGCAAATCTCTTTAGTGAGTTTTTTCCCAGGGTTTGAAGTAGAGTTGGGATGGTGCAACAGAGATGAGGCAGAGACGTGAAGCATGTCTTACAGAAGTGTAAAGTGCTATCTTTCTGCTTGTGCTTTTGTATTTGTTTGTTGGCATAAAGGTGAAGCAGAGCCAGGTAGATAAAGATCTCAGACTTGGCTTATTGTAGGTGCAACTTCTAAAAGTTCTAATGCCTTTGAGAAAGTCAATAGGAAAACTGATTTGATCAATTCACGAATCCTGTTCTCTTTGTTACTCTAAGGCCTGCCCCATACTTCTTTCTATTGTTTAATTTCCACTCAGATCTCCATATTTTCTTTTAACGTTTATAGTAGATGCTGTAGACTAGAGGGCAGTCTACATTTCTTTCTTCCCTTCTTTGTTTTCTTTATATGACCCTTTAATCCACGGGTGTCAAACTCATCGCGTCACGTGATGTATCGTGATGTATTGTGATATTTTTTGCCTTGGCGGCGCTGGGTGGACTTGGCCTGTGTGTGACGCATCCGGCCCATGGGCTGCCAGTTTGACAGGCTTATTTTAATCCCTTTCTTTAGGGTGGAGTTGGGATGGCTGAATGGACCTGAGCATTTACTGGCTGAATGCCCTTTCTGATGCCTACATGGAGCTCACAGCAGATATTTTCTCTTTGCGTCATGATAGAGAACATCTGCCACTGCCTAGGATTCAACTCTCTACCTTCTGAGTTGGAGGCAAGCATCTTCATCTCTAGGTCATTGCACCGTTCTTTCTTTCCTCCCCTCTACTATATGATTATTCCTATTCTCTCCCCCCACCCTCAATATTATCAGTTGTTTTGTGTTGACATGAATCATTATTTACGTATCAGGCTTGTTTACAAAGTTACAACTGCTAGTTTCACATAAGACATAAATTATCGCTTGAAAAATAACATTAGTTGAACTGACATATCATGCTAAACCATGAATGTGGTAAACTATGTATGTGAATCCTTCTATCTTATACTGAAGCTGCTTTCCATGTCATTTTCTCACTTGAAAGACAATGAATTAAGAAACTTGGAAATGTCTATTCCTTTTACTGGCCTTTTTTGAAAGAGTTAGCCATCTTCCTTTAGGTTTCTCTATGCCTAATTAACAATTATGTTATCAGCTGGTTTATTTCATTTTCTTTGTCTATTGAATGAGTCAGAATGAAGTATAATCAATACGCTACTGAAACTCAATTCTGTAATTTTTATCATTTCCATCAGAAAAACCCACATGGTATCTGGTCTCAGGAATGAACTGAATGAAGCCAATGAATTGAAGTTAAATCCTGACAAGATTTAAGCTCTGTGCGTCACTTATTCATTTATGGGCATTGGGTGTACAGTGTTTTAAACAGTCTTGCATGCACCCTGAAAATTTGGGAGACTTCCTGGATCCACTATTGTCACCTGAATCAAGGTTCAAAGTCCCTATTATCACCACTCAGCTGATTTATGAAGCACGTCAGCTATAGATCACAGGTTGTCTGGTCCTATTTAACTATGCTTTCATAGGTCCTTAAGTAGCCTACAGTACTGGTTAAAATATAAGTCAGAATGTTTCACTACTGTAGTATGAAATGTTTATATATGTGATCAAATGAAATCATATTATATTACATTTAAAAGAGCTGCAGTTGTTGCCACATTGTTTTTGTGATTAATGAAAGGAACAGGTGTTTTTCTTTAAAATACTAACTATTTGAGGCTAATTATTTAAAGAAACATTTCTCTATTGCTGCTTTCCCATATTTTAAGACCTTCCTAAAGGACCTTATTATTTATTTACAATGGCAATTTGTAAAATACTTTTCCCAGAGAGATATCATTGCTCTGATGTTAAAATCGGTCTTTTAAAATTGGTCATCCTTGCCCAATGTATTTTCTTGTCTTCTAATATTGATTTTAATTGTCTGTTCTTTTGTTGAATTTTAAAATGTTATTTTCATGTCTGTAGACAAAACAATATCTTGGTACAGAAGATTCATACAGTCTTCCTAACAATATTAATTAAAGTCCCCAATTAAAAATATGGTCTGAACTAGCTTTGGATTTTTGATTATTATCTTATGTTGTTGCTATTCTTGTTGTTATTGGCAGTACTTTATTGTATACGCGAAGATGGAATGATTCAGCATTACCCACAATGGAGAAATGGTTGATGAAAAGGATGGAACATGCAGAAACGGCTAAATTTATTTCTTTAATCAGAGAAAAGACAATTACCATATTTTTCAGAGTATAAGACGCACCTTTCCCCCCCAAAAAAGAGAGTGAAAATCTGGGTGTGTCTTATACACCAAATACAGCATTTTGATTCTCCCGAAACCCTGCCCCCTGTGCAAAAATGGCCATGCATAGCCTTTAGGAGGCTTCCAGAGTGCTCCTGGGGGCTGTGGAGGGCAGAAATGAGCAAAAATGTGCTGTTTTTTCTCATTTTTGGCCCCCCCAGCCCCCAGGAGCACTCTACAAGTCTCCTAAAGGCTGTGCATGCCCTTTTTTTGATGAAAAACAGGCCCGTTTTCATGAAAAATGGGCTGTTTTTGGAAGGTCTGCAGAGTGCAAAAACTTTTTTAAAAAATTTGCCTTTTCAAAATCTTGGTGAGTCTTACACTCTGGTGCGTCTTATACTCCGAAAAATACGGTACATTTATTGCTGTCTGGAAACACTTTGTAAATTTTTTTGAATGAAAGAGGAAAAAAGGAACTTACAATTTAAGGTTTTTATAATTAGACGGGAATAGATTATATAAAGAAGAGAGTGATGCTGTAGCAACAGAGTAAGAGGTAAACTTTTAATTGGGTTTCACTGTGTTAAAGAAAATCAGGAGCTATTTCTTTGAGTTTTTCCCCGTTTTACTTTTCTTTTCCTTCTTACACTTTTGGCTTTCTCTTTGATTTTTTCTGTTTCTTAATTTATATTAGTTTGTATTAATTTTTATCTTCTCTTTAGCAGAATAACAGAGTTGGAAGGAATTTTGGAAGTCTTCTAGTTCAGCCCCTTGCTCAAGCGGGAGATCCTACAGCAATGTTGGTGAACCTTTTCGGCACTGAGTGCTGAAACAGGAGCATGCACGCGGTGGGGGTGTAGTACTAGAAACCGGAAGAGCAATTCCCTGCCAAGCATGTGTGCTGGAAAGCTGAGCTTCCAGTTTCTGGCATGCGCATGCGCTCCAGTCACCTGATCTTCCAGTTTCTTCCCGTGTGCATGCATGTATGAAGACCAGCTGGCCAGCATACATGTGCATGCCAGAAACTAGAAGCTCAGCTTCCCGGTGTGCGCATGCGCTGGAACCTGGAAGAGCAACGAGCGATGACTGGCATGCCCGGAGAGATGGCTCTGCGTACCACTTCTAACATGCGTGTTATAGGTTTGCCATCATGGCCCTACAGCATTCCAGAATGGATGTTCAATCTCTTCTTAAAATCCTCTAGTGACATACACATAGTTTCTGAAGGCAAGCTGTTCCACTGGTTAACTCTTCTCATCATTAGGAAATTTATCCTTAGTTCTAGGTTACTTCTCTCCTTAATTAGTTTCCATCCATTGTTTTTTGTCTTGCTTTGGAAAAATAGGTTGACCACCTTAATAATAATAATAATAATAATAATAATAATAATTTAATTTATAGACCGCTCCTCTCCCCATAGGGACTCGGAGCGGTGCACAGGGAAACTAAAACCACAATACAATATACACATACAGTTAAGAAAAAATTAAATATGAGCCTGTGCTAAAATCCCCTTAATCTACTAAAATACCCAATTAAAAAACAGCTAAACCCTGTAGAGAGAGGCTAACCAAGGCCGGCCAAACGGAAAAGATGAGTCTTCAATTTCAGACGGAAGGAGCGGAAGTCCGTGGTTGTTCTAATGTCGGGGGGAAGGTCGTTCCAGAGGGCTGGGCCCGCCACAGAGAGAGCCCTTCCCCTGGGTGTCGCCCGCTGACAGAGTCTAGTGGACGGCACCCGGAGAAGTCCCTCTCTGTGGGAGCGAATCGGCCGTGAGGATGTATGTGGCAGGATCCGATCCCGCAGATAGCTAGGTCCCGAGCCATGGAGCGCTTTAAAAATGATGACTAATACCTTGAAGCGCACCCGGAAGACAACATGCAGCCAGTGCAGCTCGCGCAGAAGTGGAGTTATGTGGGCAAATCTGGAGGTACCCAAGATTGCCCGCGCGGCTGCATTCTGAACCATCTGAAGTCTCCGGGTGCACCTCAAGGGGAGCCCCATGTAGAGAGAGTTACAATAGGGAGCCCCTCAAATATTGGAACACTGCTATATATCACCTCTAGTCCTTCTTTTCACTAGACATACCCAATTTTTGCAACTGTTTTTCACATGTATTAGCAAGAATGGTTGCAGAAATTAAAATGGTTAAAATATTTAATAAAGTTATATAAGAATTAATAAAAAATTAGAGAGTCAGTTTGGTGGAGTGGTTAAGGTAATTAGAGAACAGGAGAACAGGAGTTTTTAGGCACAAAGCCAGCTGCATAACCTTGGGCCACTTATTCTCTTTCAGCCTTAGCAGGCAGTGGCAAAATAGTTCCACAATCTTGCCAAGAAAGCTGCAGGCATTAGTCCACTGACAGGAAGGAAGGTAGGAAGGAAGTAGTACACTGGATCATTTAATAGGAAATTTTCTTTGCACTCCAAATATAGCTTTCATATAATATTATTTAAGTGGTCATTTACTTTTTTTTTTTTTTGTGGTAAAAGCTAACGTTCATTTTTCTAAGAACAGCATGATAAAACTGATCCAAATGCATGAAATAGTTTTATAAATGAATGATGCGTTGTGGGGATCAAAAAGAATAAATAAATTGATCTAATCAACAATAGTTGGATGAGGTTAGACCCAAAACTAGATGTATAGCCTTTTGCAAATATTCAGAACACAAACTGGAGAAGAGTGGAATGGAGCCTTAAAGAATTCAGCATTCTACCTCTGAATTTATGTATCCTTTACTGTTTCAGAAGAGAGATTTGACAGACTAAGTGCAGACTAAGTGTAGACTAAGAAAGGCAATCTCATTCATTTCTTGCAGAATATATTACAGTGACCTACTGCACACATACATGCCAAAAATTTGTGTAAACTAATCACCCATTGACTGGATCGCAGATGTTAAAACAAGAAATGTCAGTCCTCATAGTTCTGAAGAAAAACATTCATTATTTAAGAATGGGGTTGTTTTTTATGTAAACTCAGACTCAGGCTCAACCCGTCCAAGACTGAGTGTCTGTGGCTACCGGCGCCGCGGTTCAACCAGTTGACGCCATCACTGGCCATAGGGGGCGAACATCTAGCCCCCGTGGAGCGGGCACGCAACTTAGGCGTCCTCCTGGATTCCCGGCTGTCTAAAGAAGACAATGTGACAGCTGTGGCCAGGGGGGCATTTTACCAGGTTCGCCTGGTATGCCAGTTGCGTCCCCTATTGGACCGGGACGCCCTTCGCACGGTCACTCATGCGCTTGTGACGTCTTGGCTGGACTACTGTAATGCTCTCTACATGGGGCTCCCCTTGAGATGTACCCGGAGACTACAGCTGGTCCAGAACGCGGCCGCGCGGGCAGTTATGGGAGTCACTAGATATTCCCATGTAACACCACTCCTGCGCGAGCTGCACTGGCTACCTGTGGTCTTTCGGGTGCATTTCAAGGTGTTGATTATCATCTTTAAAGCGCTCCATGGCACGGGACCTAGCTATTTGCGGGATCGTATCCTGCCCCATACATCCCTTCGGCCGATTCGCTCACACAGAGAGGGACTTCTCCGGGTGCCGTCCACTAGGCAGTGCCAGCGGGCGACGCCCAGGGGAAGGGCCTTCTCTGTGATGGGCCCGACTCTCTGGAACGACCTACCCCCGGATATTAGAACGACTACAGACCTCCGCGCCTTCCGCCAAAAAGTAAAAACCTATTTGTTTCATCAGGCCGGCTTGGCCTAATCTACGCTTCTCGCCCCAGTCTGTTTTCTCAAATTGTTTATTGGATTTTAATGGGTGGTAATTTTAATGGTTTTTAAATTTTGTACAGGGTAGTTTAATTCGTTTTTAAATTTGTGTGTATTGTATGTTTTTAGTTGCTTTTTAATTTTTCTGTACACCGCCCCGAGTCCCTTCGCTGAGAGGGGGCGGTTTATAAATATAATAAATTATTATTAATTAATTATTATTATTAAACAAATAAACACACAAACATACCATGCTTTCTGTGGCAAGATTGACATATTACATGAAGTGATCCTAACAAAATTGTTATAATATTAAGAACTCTTAAATGTACTATCAAAAATATATTGCTTCAATGTTATTGATGAAAATTCAGGAGCTGCCCCCCAAAAATGAAAGATAGTTCCATAAAATCTGTATAATTTGTCATAAAGGATAATAACCGTATTATTCCATTACTTCATATACCTCTATTTTATAGCTATAAAGAAAGACTGCATAGTCTGTCAAAATTATAAAAATGAAAGGAATGCAGCATTTTGATCATGGCTTACATAGATATATTGATATTTAATAACTTGCATCTCATTCTTACTAAAAATAACTTATAACTCTATCCTAGTGCTACTCCATCACACAATTGCACTTAGTCCTAATATAAATTATTATAATAAAATGCAGACTTCTCAAATGTAAACTTATTCATTTATTTAATAGTATATATTTATGTAATAATAATAATAATAATAATAATAATAATAATAATAATAATAATAATATTTAATTTTGTATACCGCGTCCTCTCCCCAAGGGGACTCGGAGCGGTGCACAGGGAAATTAAAACATATAAAATATATACAAACAATAAATACAATAAATAAAAACAGATTAAATTAATCGTCCCTGCGCTAAAAAACCCCATTAAAACTAAATTCCCTAAACACCCCAGAGGTAGAGACTAACCAAGGCCGGCCAAGCAGAAAAAGTGTGTTTTCAGTTTTTGACGGAAGGAGCGGAGGTCCGTAGTTGTTCTAATGTCGGGGGGGAGGTTGTTCCAGAGGACTGGGCCCGCCACAGAGAAGGCCCTTCCCCTGGGCGTCGCCCGCTGACACAGTCTAGTGGACGGCACCCGGAGAAGTCCCTCTCTGTGGGAGCGGATCGGCCGTGAGGATGTATGGGGCAGGATCCGATCCCGCAGATAGCTAGGTCCCGAGCCATGGAGCTTTTTGAAGATGACAACCAACACCTTGGTTGTAATGTAAATCAGTCTTGAAAACACAATCTTTTAAATCATAAATTCTGTACCGTGACGCTAAATTAATAATTATTGTATAGAAAGCAAGCATAGAATAAATGCTTAAATATATATGTTTGCTGTTAAAGCTACATGCAATATTTTAATGATACTGGCATTCTAAACACACTTATCTGGAAGTAGCCCCCATTTCTTTCAATAGGTCTTATTTTTGAATAGATACACATAAGAGTACCTAAATACAATGTTTTCCATCCTTCATTTTAACACTTTCTCTTTTTTTTCTTTTAATCTGTAGAGGTTTTATAAGAAAAGGGAAAGACAGTTGATAATATAAGCATCTTGATCAGCAAAGATTATTGTGAAGAATACGAAAAATATATTACATTCTTAATATATAAGCTATACATTTCTAGCAAACATAGCATACTAAATCAATTAGTACTTATCATTATAGGGGATTTATTGTTTAATTAAGCAGAAAATAATTTGTTGAACATAATTTTACGTTTATCCACATGCCTGAGGATCTTAACGCAAATGAAAAGCTTTAAAAAGGCTGTGTATCTTGTGTGTGTGTGTTTGTGTGTGTGTGTGTGTTGGGGGAGGGGAAGTCATATTATGGACTGTTTCTTTGACTCTTGCCTTTGCAGTAAATAGAAAGTAGTCTCAAGCAGTCTTTCTATGAAGTTCTAATTGTTCATGACAAAAGCTTTCAGCAGCCCACAAAAAATGTTCACTGAAATGGGCCCAATTCTGCTATCAAAGGAGTAGGTGGGATTTTGCTATTGATTTCTAGAAAAGCAAGGTCAGGCTTCAAGTGTGAAGGGGGGGGGGGGAGTGGAGGCTTCTCTTAAAATAAATATCTTTGTAAGAGCCCACTAAAAAGACCCAGGATTCAAACACATTCCTTCTGGAGATCAAGGATGTCCGGCCTTTGAAGCCTGAAGGGTTGGGGCGTTTCACAGTCTGTGTGGCAGTCACACTGTGGCATTAGAAATTGTGCATTTGGAATTGTAAAGCATTTTAAATGGAATCTTTCAGAATTCCACAGCTGGCTGGTGAGTGACAACCTGATATAGCCTGGGGCACAAGGAGAGATGACATTGTTTGGATTAAAGTTAAAATGATCTCCTTGTGAAGAGATACTTAAGAACATTTTGGTTAAAAAGAGGGAATAAAATAAAATTCAAGACTGTTTTGTATGGTGACGAAGAACTCTGGCCAAAAATTAAGTGGATATACTGGAAAACAGAGCTGCATTAATAATAACACAATCCTAAACATACTTGGTTAGATATTGCATTTTATGAGATTTATAACTATCTGGACTGTTTTTTGAAGCAAACCTTCATGATTTAAATTAAACTTATTCTTGTACAGAAATGCATAGTAGACATTTCAGTCTGCTTAGTGCAGGGACTTGGGAACTTTAAGACTTGTGGACTTCAACTCCCAGAATTCTTAAAGTTCCCAAGTTTGGACATCCCTGGCTTAGTGGAAGCTATATATTGATTTGTGGATTACAGTCAATCTTGAACCACCCTAGAAGTACTACTGAATGTACTGGATGGAGAAGATACTAAACCACTGACCAGTCATCAGATTTTGCTACATCTCTCCTTACCTTTTAAAACTACTAATATTTACCTCTTTTTATTGTCATAAGAGACCAATATTTCTTTTAAAATATTAAGTCTGGAGAGGAGACAGGGATGTTCCCAATATGGTTAGGTTCTATCTAAACTAAAGCTGGAACCAGATTCAACTGAGCATGATTATTTTGTTTCCACGCAGAAGAGAAAATTGGAGTGTAGGCACTGCTTGTTCTCTCTTCATGCTAAATTTATGCTTTATGCTTAATATTTCAATCACTCAAATATATTTAAGGTTGCACCTAGAGACTGAATCTGAATAGCTGGGAGATGATAGGTACTCATATAAGAGAAATTATATTTTGGTTGGACTAGCTGATACAGATTCTTACTAGAGTAGAAGCCTCAGAGAACAACTGCAGAAAATTACTGAACTGTTTATTTATTTATTATGATCCAAAGTTCTTTTACAAAAGTATTCCATTTTTCTTAATGGTCAGAATGTTATGTGTATTTCAGATTTCAAATCTGCTCTGTTTTCCTATGAAAGGAAATAGCATTATAATCTTCGTTTTTATAATGAAAAAAAGTTACTTAGATCTGGGAAATTGCTTAAAAGGTCAGAGGACATGGCTTTGGGGTTGGTTTCTGTCTTAATAGCTATAAATAATACTTTTTAAAAAAGTTATAAATGCAGAACAGCTCTCACTCTCTTTTTTGCTGTGATTTGCTTTGCTACTTCTTCAGAGACGTGAAATCCATGAAGCATAATTTGGAGAAGACTGCACCCCAAATTCAATGCAACCTTTTTTATCCCTCTTAATCCTTTGATAATTTTTTGTGCTTCTCTAGTAGAAAAGCAATTTTGCTAATCACCTTTGTGCTGATGCCTGCATTCCTGACAATAGCGTGAACAACTTCCATCAAAGTCTTTGATGTGGGAAAGACACGCATGCACACACATATAATCTGAAAACAATTCCATTCCTTGCCACTCAATGGAGAGCACTCTGCTTTAATAGAGCGCCGATTCTGTAGAAGTTTCTAATCCTTTCTGCCAAAGAAGAGAGGGACTCAGCCAGGTAGCCCACCTTATTCAGGAGTTAAAATAACATGGTTTTGCTCTCAAGAGAAAATCAAAACAACTCAAGATCAAAACCAGATTTCCCCAACCCTAACAGGGCAGCCTCTCTACTCAGATAACTCTTGATCTAAGTGTGTAACAAGTAACTGGCTTTAATCCCTCAAAGTGATGGCGTTACAGATAAGTACCTCACTAGTATCAGAGGTGTCTTGAATTTCAGGAATACACAAAAGTGTTAGCTGGAAAGAAAAACAAAAGAGAAAAATCTCATCCGCATGGCTAGTGTCATTTGCTGAAGAGGTAAAAAGCTGGAGCACAAAGAGCAGGTCTTTGAAAAATGAACTGCAAATAAAAGTGACAGTCAGGTAATGAAGAGGTAATTCTTCAATATAGTGCCTGGTCACTTTTGGTTATATTTTAGTATCTTTCATAACTACTTGTCCTATGGATATATTGGACTTGATATTATGCTAACTAGGAAGTTGGGAAACTTAAGCCCACCAATGTGAAAAGCACAGATTAGGCATACATTTGTTCCATGTTCTGAAATAGTATGCAGTGCATAACATAAGCGTATCTACATAAATTCCTGTACATCTAACAAAAGGACTGGGAATCACCGCCATATCCAGAGAAACCTATTCTTGAGAGATAAGAATAACGTTATTATCACATTTATTCATTTAGAGCACATGGGGTAATTGCTCTCGATAATTTAGATTTTTCTCTCCCATCTGAAATCTTGTTAGGTTGGCTGCCCCCCCACCTCCACCCCATCTATATTTTTTACCCCATAGACTTACATGCCAACCAGAGTGTGACTAATACCTGCAGGTGGACATTTATGCCTATCAAATACCCCATCTTATTCTACATACCCCAACTTTTCATACTAGTAAGCTTAAATTGTATTCACATAAACTAATCACATGCACTGAGTTTGAAGACACGTAAGACTGAATTATGATAAGCTGAATTAAATGGAGCCTAAAAACAGCATAAACCAGGGAATGATGGCTATGTGTGTAGGCAGGATAATCATTGACACTTGCATTTACTTCAGAAATTGGTTTTAGCAGAAACACCAAATGGAATATTGTATAAGAGTTTCTCCAGTCAAGATGTATGACTTTTGATCAAAAGTGGGCCTGTCCTATAAGACAGAAGGAATCTGTGTCTATTCAAATTTTCTTTATTATAGTCAAGAAAACTTGAATAGACAGATTCCTTCTGTCTTATAGGACAGGCCCACCTTTGATCAAGTCATGCAGCTTGACTGGAGAAACTCTCATACAATATTCCATTTGGTGTTTCTGCTAAAACCAATTTCTGAAGTAAATTATAGTCAATACTTCAGTGGTTATTCTAGCGGAGATGGGAGAATTGTAGATTTTCTCTAACTGCTGTGGTAATTCTAAGGCTGAGCAATATATTCTTTGAATATTCCTATTTTCTTCCAACGTTACTTATGTCAGAAGGACGAAGACAACTCTGTATTTCTCACTATTAATTCACAGCATTAAAATAATCATGAGACAGAATTCTAAATATTTTTTCTCTCTTGGTGGAAAAAGCTGCTACTTCTTCAGGGATAATTCCCAATTGAAACCAAAGGCTTTTTTTTCCATTGCAAGATGAATTTTCTTCAAGATCATTATATCAAATAGCTAAATTTCCATTTCTTGCCCTCTCTGATTCTATTAAATATCTTTTCTTTTGCTATTTTAAAAAAAAACCCAGAATAGTAAATGCAAAAGGCATATCTAGTCATAGCTTTAAAACAGAAAAAGATAGAAGGGGATTCAACAAATTTAGGGATTTTCAAGGTTAGCAGACATAAGAAACAACTTTAGGACACCTAAAAAGCCACCTCTGCAATGGGAGATTGATGAGGTTTGAATGTGCCTATGAGCCACAATATATTTCGTGCAAGTTGTCAAAGAAAAATCTAAAATTGTGATGAAGGCTGAGCCCCTTCATGCTGATATTCTGAAATAATAATTAACTATTGTTTGAATCCTAAAGAGCAGCACTTACATTGGTGGGGAAAGAAAATTGTGTCTGATATTTGTTACGAGTATCCTTCACATTTCAATGCCTTACAAGTCCTGCTATGTTGTCCCATTGTGGTGGTGATGGGTGTTTTGGCAGAAATGAGCAAAGAACGCTGGAGTACATTTATTTATTTATTATGTATTTATTTATTGAATTTATATTGCCGCCTATTCACTCATGGCAACTCAAGCCAGCTTACAGAATATAAAACCACATTTAAAACAATAAAAACTAACAAAAAGAATCAAATAAATTAATATAGTACAATATAACAAAATCATCCCCCACTTCCCATCTCCGGGCTCAGTGACAGTAGATAAACGAGCCATTTAATGGGTTCCATCCCAATCTGGGTTCCCCAGGCCCACTCGCAGAACCATGTCTTCAGCGCCTTCTGGAAAAGTATTAGAGTGTAGTGCCATTCTAATCTTTGGGAGAATGATGTTCCAGAGAGAGGGAGCCACCATGGAGAAGGCCCTTCTTCTGGGTCCCATCAGGTGTATCTCCCTCGGGGATATGACCCGCAACATTCCCTGCCTCCTCACATTGATTGGTTGGGTAGATGCAAGACATAGTCCCTCAGATAACCTGGTCCCGAGCCATGAAGGGCTTTAAAGGTGACAACCAGCACCTTGAATTGCACACAGAAGCAAATCGGCAACCAATGTAGCTCCCGCAGGAAAGGTGATACATGTGTACAGCGAGGTCTGCATAAACCATGCACCAACTGGTGCCTCTGAATGTTCTTCAAGGGCAGCCTCATGTAGAGTGCATTGCAATAGTCCAGATGGGAAGTCTGAGTGACTGTGAGTAGAAACTGTTGCTCCAGGAAAGGGTGTAACTGGTGCACAACCCACAGTTGCCAAGAGTATATAATCACAGCAAGGATCCTGATGCCCGGTGTATTAGGCAATGTGATACCTTATAGGAAGATGTTGGAGGTAAACCATCCCTTTAGTGACAAAAGCAATAGCATCATTTCATCCTACATTTGAAGTTATGGTAAATCACTCCTTTTTAACCAAATAATCACATGGATACATATTGTGATAGACAATATAATGCTGGACGATGAGTCACTTACGTTGGATGCTACTATATTGAAGCAGACTGAGAATATTTTACAGTACTAATGGACTTTACAACAGGACTAGATTAAAGCCTTCGGGATATCAAGTTGCTGAGGAAAAGAAAATTTGAAGCTGAAAACATAGAATTAGTGGGAGCATGTAATGTAAAAAACATGAACACAGGAAACTTAATACAGTGAAAGATGAAATGAAGCAAACATACTGTAGCTGTCGAACATCTTCGGCATCAACAAATTGAAAGGGACTAAAATCTGACCATATTCTTTGCTACTCATGACTCAGTAGTGGTTTGTCAGCCTTCCTAAGGCTAAGAGAAAGTGATTGGCCAAATGCCACACAGCACATTTTATGCCTAAGGCAGGACTAAAACTCATTGTTTCCCAGGTCCTAACCACTTCACTAAGCTGGCTCTTATAGAGTTGACCTTAGATGATATTTCTTTCTTCTATACTGGAAGTACGAAGACAAACCAGTATTGTGGTTATTACCAAGGTAAAAGGCTAGCAAAAATGATGGAATCTTTGCAGAAATATGATAAACAACAGAAAAATCTATAAAGATTCTATAATCAAACTATCCCAATAAATCTGAAGAATGACACAGTGGTTGACAGCATGGAAGATGTTGATCTGCACACTATTACCAAATAAAGGAGCCTCAACAGTGTGCAGACTGTCATATAACATCCTTAATTTCATATGTGAGCAAAATAATGCTTAGGATCATCCAGCAAAGACACTAGATGGCTTTAGGAAAGGCTAAAAAACAGAATTTTCTGTTTTTTAGCCTTTCCTAAAGCCATCTAGTGTCTTTGCTGGATGATCCTAAGCATTATTTTGCTCACATATGAAATTAAGGATGTTATATGACAGTCTGCACACTGTTGAGGCTCCTTTATTTGGTAATAGTGCTGATGAATGCAATTCAATAAAGAATAAATTGAAAAAGCTAAAAGAATTCCAAAGAAGTCAGTATTTGCTTATTAAAAGGCCTTCAATTGTGTTGATGTCAAGCTGTGGAATATATTTAGAAAAATGGGAATTCCAGAACATCTCATTGTCCTCATGCAAAATCTATACACAGGTTCAGAATCCTGTCTGGACTAAACATGATGAAACAAACTGTCTATGAAGAACTGAAACAAAATTGTAAATGTTCCCATTATCTATTCAACATGCATGCTGTGTGTGTGTGCATATATAAACTATATAGCATTTAGATTAGCATTGTTTTAAAATTGGAGGAAGCATAATCAATAATCTAAGCCAGTGATGGCTAACCTTTTTTGGCTCACGGGCCAAAAGCGGGGGGGAGGAACGCGGGGGGGGGGGTCGTGCGTGGGCGTGCCACACCCATAATGCTATGTGCGTTACCCCTGCTTTTGGCACGCTTTTTTCACCCTCCTCAGGCTCCAGAGGCTTTCTAGGAGCCTGGGGAGGGTGAAAACAGCCTCCCCTCCCCACCTCCAGAGGCTTCAGGAGCTTCCCTGAAGCCTCCAGAGGGCGAAAAACGGCCTCAAAAGAAGGCCTAAATCAGCTGGCCAGCTCACACATGCACGCTAGTGCTGACAGGGCAATGCCTCGCGTGCCCTAAGAAATGGTTCCACGTGCCACCTGTGGCACCCGTGCCATAGGTTCGCCATCACTGACCTAAGCTATGCCAGTTATACTGATTTAATAGCTGAAAATGAAAATGATATGCAAGCTTTAATAATGAAAGCCATGAATGAAGAGCATAGTGAAAAAATGAATTAAGATTAAATATAAAAAAAACAACAATTGTCAATGAAGATACTGAAATGATCTCCTGTCTTTGGATTGACTACTACAGTGAACCAGCAATCAACTTTTGGTTTTTTACATTGTAAGCCATTCAGTCACCTCCAACCATGAGATGGGCAGCATATAAATTTGATAATGATGATGATAATAATAATTGAGTGCCTTATACTTTCCTTGACTGAATTTGTCAGCTGTATGGTTCTCCTCATTTATTTATTTATTTATTTATTTATTCTTTTCTGCACTGAGGTATGCATTGTGCCTGGGTTTTCAAAGTAGTTGCTTTAAATAGATTCCATGTACCAGTACTTCAAGGAAATTGGGCCTTGGTAATCTCGCCCCCTTCCTTTTAATCAGTTTCCCCTGTATCTTTCCTGATCTCCAAAATTTTACCTTCTCATAGTAGTGAAGAAACAAAATTATGTAACCAATCTGTAAATATAATCAAATCCATTTTGCTAACAGTTTGATTCTCCTGGTGTGCAAGAATAGACCGCTTTCCGTATCTGTGAAAGGCATTTTATTTCATTTGAAAGTTTCATGGAGTTACTGTCCATAATAAAAGCAGAAGCCCCACAAATGCTCAGTGCTCTATTAGGTACTGCATGCTTGTCTTTAATTTTGTATATAAAACAGAATTAATGCTGTAGTCAAGTGAAAGAGAAAAAGGCAAATTTATTAAACTGAGAAAAACACTTAAATAATGGCTGGACATCAGGAAAAAAAGGAACCCTGCAACCACAGGAGACTAAATGCATTTCAAATGGCTATAGTGTGTGACCATGACATTTTGCTGATTAGAGTGTAGGATAGACATAAGAAATAAGAAATGAAAAACATGCAGATAGTGGGCAAACAGAAGTCAATTATATTTTCAGATATTCTGGAGATGGTAAATATGGAGTGTCTGAGGACCAAAGAAAAATTAAATGACTATACTTAAACATACATTTATTTGCATTGTTCCTGAAAGTGTGCTGGACTGTAATAATAAAGTCTCTCCATGATGGACAGATGGATGTTTCTGAGATGTTGTGTGAACATGTAATTCTTCTTAACGTATAATAATAATACTTATTGCTCTTTATGAGATGTATCTCGAAACATAAACACACACACAATTCTGTGCAGTCTCTAATTAATTTCATGACAATTCAAAATCAATAGGCTAAGTTTGTAAGATAGTTATGTCTATATACAGAACCTAAGCTGCATATAGGGTGATTCATTAACATCTCACTTAAAGCACTGGTTAATAATAGGTATATTATATCAGAATATTTGTGATATTGTTCCTCAAATTTAGATTAATACATAAACTACATTTTCTAACAGCATCGTCTGTAAAAAGTAAATAGCCATGTAGTTTTAAAAAGTTATTTCTTATGATTGTGTAATATCGGGATACAGGACAAATGAAGATATACTACTTGCATTTTATAGTTTCATAAAATGTCTGGGATCATAGGAGCATCTTTTCTACAGGATTGTTTGGTTAAGTATTGCAATAAGGCTACATTATATTTATAATAAGTGTAAAACTAATTACAAGTAGCTGGATATAAGTCCTTCATTTTGCAGAACTTTTTTCAAATATGGCAGTTCCAAAATATGAAGTGGCTTAGAGACAGACTTTCACTTAGGAACTAAGGACCTGGAATTTTAGTAGTTGTGATGTTCCCTAACAAGAAAAGTTTGGAGTTCTAGTGTTCAGGGATACTGTCCATAGAACAATTGTCAAGTCCTATCGCGATACATATAGGCATAACTTTTCTGAAATGACATCTTGGCAATTCAAATAACACACATACCCACCACTTGTTTAGGAACCAGGAAGATACAAATCTATTTCTATTGTCTGTATAATGTATAAGATCATTACAGTCCTGAGGGAGAAAAATATGCAGAAAACTCCTGCAGATATAATAAACCTAGCATGAGCAGTTTGTGCATGATACTTAGCCATTATTAATCGACCCATTTTCTGGGCTTGTGCATGAATTAAAATAACCGCCCAGGCTAGGTTCTCATAACATGCTACACTACGTGTAACTATCCTCGCCTACCAGCTCATTAGCAGAACTAGGCCTGCCTCCAACTAAGCCTATCCTTACGAGAAACATAATGCTGGCCCTGGGGAGAAAAGCGTATCCGATTGTCATTTTCTATCCTGAACTCCACGCAGAGCCAGTTCAGGCGTTCAATGCATCACCGAAGAAGACCGGTCTTTGGAGGGCCGGGCGTACTCATGTGACCGCTCCGGCAGGCGGGCAGAAACAGCCGCCCCGAAGAGCGACGGCCTACCCGGGCCCGGCAAGCAGCAGCAGCAGCAGCGTTCCCGCTGTTGATTTCGTGGCTGCCGGGCCCGGCTGGGGGAGATTGCCCATCCATGGGGAGGCCCAGCACCCCTCCGCAGGCCGAGATCCGATCTCCGCTGTGGGCGTTGCCGGAAGAACTGCTGCTGCTGATCTGCTCGTACCTGGACGCGAGGGCCTTGGGCCGCCTGGGCCAGACCTGTCGCCGCCTTTTCCGTTTCACCTGCCGCGATGTGGTGTGGAGGCGCCTCGCCCGGTTCTGCCTCAACGCAGGCTTCAGCGCGCTCGGCGCCGACCTGTAAGCGTCTAAGCTGGGGAAGGCTGGCTGGGAAAAACAGGGCGTGCGGCCTAGCTCGTTGCTAAGGAGCCGACTCGGAAATCAAGGCCCGCCCGCTCGTTAAGGGAGGAGGGCTGAGCTGGAAACGGCGTAGTCGCGGGGCGGAAGGATGCCGCTTAAAGCCCTGGCTTTGCTTTGTGCAGGTGGGCGGTGTCAGGTCTGGGTTGGGTTGGGTCCCGTGCTGGCTATGAAGGAGCTTTGAATTCGGTTGCACAAAAGGGAAACTTCCCGTTTTACGTTCCCTGGAACATCCTAAGCCCAGGGGTCTGCAAAGTTGGCTCTTTGAAGACTGGTGGACTTCAACTCCCAGAATTCCCCAGCCAGCCTGGCTGGCTGGGGAATTCTGGGAGTTGAAGTCCACCAGTCTTCAAAGAGCCAATTTTGCAGACACCTGTCCCTAGCCAACTATGTTGGATAAGAGATTGCTGGTGACTTTCCTCACGTCGTTTTTTTTGTTTTTTGTTTTATACTTGCCCCGCCCCGAGTTCGAATTGGAACCATAGTTCAGGCAAAACCGAGTTTACTGATTTCAGGGCAAGTTTAAGCTTAAGTTTAAGTTTAAGAGCGGAGCCAGGGAATAATCCGTGGCAGTTTATTTTGAGGGGCTACCCTGTTTTTACATACCTCTAAAAAGATGGGAATGGGATTTGCTTTTTTAAAAACCTAAAAACCTTGTTTTAGGAATTCTGTTACAGTGTTCACGCATTTCTCCAATCAGAATAATTTTGGGCTTCCCAACTGGTTTTGTGTAGTTGAAGCACTTGCTTAGAAGCCAAATGCACAAGCTATTTGAACCAATAGTTGTGTTAATTCAGAAGCCTCAAAATGTTTTTAACAGGGTTAGAATGTGAATTTCGATAAGTCTGTGGGCTTATGTGAATTTGTAGAGTTTTTAGATTCTGAAGTGAATGAAACTTCCAAATCTGCATTTGTTTCAACATGTCCGAGTCCATTGATAACAACTATAGGTAGCAGTAGCAGTGGAGGTGTTTTCTGACCTTTAGTGTGACAATCACAGATGCAGCATTTCTGAATTATGTTAATCTAGAAAGAAGGAAAAAAATGGAATGTCTTGCCATTGTCTGCTTTCTAGGGCTGAACAAGAGCAACTGGCCCAAAGTAACCCAACTGACTTATTGCCTAAGGGTTAGAACTCACTCTCTATCCTCACATTTAACCACTACACCAAATTGGCTCTTTGTTATTAGATTAATAGTATTATTTAAAAACTGCTAATATTGTTCTAATGAATTAATTATAAAACAAGTTTATCAGTAATAGCATTAAAGAGAAATTGTAATTAGTATTGAAGGAACCATAATTTTCTGATAGAATATACAGAAGGTCGAGGTTAAGCATTACTTAACTATTCAGTACAGGATCTGAGCATAGGGATTGTTCAGGAGTGGGAGAAACCCTGCAATGGGAACAGGGCCTGCAGTACACCTTCTAGAGCAGCGGTTCTCAACCTGTGGATCGGGACCCCTTTGGGGGGTCGCACGACCCTTTCACATGGGTCGCCTAAGACCATGGGAAAACACATATTTTCAATGGTCTTAGGAACCGAGACACCAATTTTATGGTTGGGGGTCACCACAACATGAGAAACTGTATTAAAGGATCACGGCATTGGGAAGGTTGAGAACCACTGTTCTCGAACCTCCTTCATCCCTGAGGCACTGCCTGCTCCCCTTAATGATCCATGTGTTTGCTTAACAGTCGAATCAGGTGCAGCATACAGTGTGGAATTGTTAAGCAAGGCTATCTTGCTTAATGGCCATTGCCATTTGTGATCGTAATGTGGAGGCTCCATTACGGTCGTAAGTTGAGGACTGTGGTGTATACATTTTTGAAGGCATATTCATAGTTTCTATTTGATTTATTATATAGCACCTCATGATCTACAGCAGGGGTCTCCAACCTTTGCAACTTTAAGTCTGAAGGACTTCAGCTCCCAGAATTCTCCAGCCAGCAAAGCAAAGCTGGCTGGAGAAGTCTGGGAGCTGAAGTCCTTCAGACTTAAAGTTGCAAAGGTTGGAGACCCCTGATCTAAAGAAAAGCAATCTAGTTTGCTTTTAGGCTTTAACAAGTTCAGTTTCTCACTTTTTGCTACTTCTTATATGTCCTCTTATTTGGCGCCCACTACATATGTTGCAACTACATTAGGAAATTTGAGAATTCTAATATTATCAGTTGCAAATAGACGTATTATTTAATATATAATGTAATGTACTTTGTTTCAGGCTGTATTCTTATTCATTGAAATGGGAATTAGAGTTTATTATAATAGATTGTCAGAGAATTATACATTATTATTAAAATCCTCAAGCATCCTGGCAAAATCATTAGTGTACAAATGGGATAAATAATGAATACATTGTTTTTAACAATAACCATTACATTTTTCTATTGAAAATGCACAATGCCAATCAAAAATTACATGACACTTAGAATTATATGCCTGTTCGAATGACAGCATGTAATAGATAAGGAAAGTGTCTACTTGTTTCCCATAGGGTTAGCATGAAGTCTTAGGGTATTGTAGACAATATAGTATATTCAGGTATAGCCTTATCCCTATAAACATTCTAATAACCTGAAGTAAATATAGACTTGTTTATTGGGTTAATGGTACCAATGTATAATGGAGATAATGTTATCTATGGTAATATAATAGAAGCTTATATGTTTGAGCCTTATCCTTAAAGGGGCTTTAACTTTTATATTCGCATGCATTCTTAGAGAGAAGTGTATTGCCATTCCCACTATGAATATATGACATATACTAATATGGACTACTATGTCACTATTTTCCTCCCAATACCTGTTGTCATCAGGGGTATCATTATACTTTGTCAACACTGAAAAACAGGGAAGGGTGTTTGACTATACAGGTAGTCCTTACTTAGTGACTTTTTGTTCAGCAACCATTCGAAGTTACAATAGTGCTCAACAAGAAGATTTATGGCCGGTCCTTGAAGTTGTGGCTGTCACAGTGTTGCTACAGTCACAGGATCATGATTGGGGCACTTGGCAACTGGCACACAGTTACAATGGTCACAGCTTCCCGTAGTCACATTATCACTGCTTGTGATCTTCACTGCCAGCTTCCAATAAGTCAAGTCAATGAGGAAACCAGCCACCACCTGATGTTGTGTTTAATGACTGCATATGATTCCTTAACAATCACAACCTGAACTGTCATTGTACACTGAAGATCGCATTTAATTTTGTTGTACAAGGTGCAATGACAATAAACTAAACTAAACTGAACTAATAGTTTTTGCCCGGTTACAGTTATCCATCTGTCATATCACCTAGATTGGACTTCAGACATTCTTCTGAAGGTGAAATATCAAAACACAACTGCCAGACTCCCAAATGGAAACATTTGCTTTGAGCATATAGCATTAGTTAATTCTGGACTCGGTTCAATGTATCAATGTTGACATTTAAAATCTTTCATGGCTTGGGTCAGAGGACTAAAAGGCTACCTAGCAATATAACTGGAGGTCCTTTTCTACCTTGCCACATATAGAAATAACTATTTCAGAGACTGTATGATGACCCTGTAGTGGTTTCCCTAGATAAGATATTCTATAGTCATCTTACTTTGATACCCAGAAGAGATGTGTGTTTTTTTAAATTTTCCTTGCCCTTTTTCCAAACTACTGTACTTTGTATTTGTATTTTTTGTGTATTGCTTGGTCATGGAGCATATAGTTGAAGGAGAAAACGTAAATAGTCATATAAAATAAAACAACTCCTTTAAGTAGGGTGCATTGAATAATATCTGCCAATTGATTCTCTGGTGTCTATGTGACCAGGAGAAGATTTCTAGGTGAAATAAATCTATATGTTTTGTGTAAAGCTGATCCCATGCAGAGGAATGCAGTCAAATTATAATGGTGACAAAGTGCCGGAAAAGGGAGTGGAACTGAAGAGTAAGAATAATTGAGCCACAGGCAGTGGGGAAAGAGCTGGGAATACTGGTTTGGCCAGGCCTCAGGGCCAGGTTACACATTCTCCCATGCATTAACAGCCACAAGAGATCTTTGTTTAAAGGGGGATTTCCCCCCCTCTTCTGGGCACTTTGTCATTTTTGAAACAATAGTAGTGCTTGGGAAAAGAGGTAAGAAGGATAACTGTAATTCTTCTACAGTGTCATTTAGTGGTCTTTCATGTGTCGTAGTTACAAATGTGAGCTTAACTGAATTCACAAATAAATCCTTAGTCATTAGAATATCCCAACTCATCCTTTAGTAATAACAATAATAATAAACAACAATAATAATAATAAACTATTCAATTATTATCTGATTTAACAAAACAAGCCAAACACACAGTCATGTGCAGACACAAATCCAAAATACACTTATTAGGGATTAAGTCCAATTGAACGTAGGCTATGAATATGATTATACAGACTATGCCACTTATTTTATGTCAAGCACATTTTCAACACAGTGGAAAAGGCTTCATTGTTAAACAGGTTGGAGATGACAAAGAAAATTTCTCAAGACCATGAAAATTAACATACAAGTTCCTCTGTTTTCCATTGGCATGTTTAAAAAAGTACGTGTTTAAAAAATAAATATGATTTTAGTTGTCTTAAGATTTACCACCCAGGAAGCAAATCTTAATGTCCCTTTAATTCTAACATAGCCTATTGAGACACAAAGAGAAAACTGTTTAAAAGCACCACTTTTTGTGTGTGTTTCTATTGTTTTAAATGTATTATTCATGATTTTTGAGGTCTGCCCAGTGATGCATGAAAAGAGTTTTTTCTTTGTTATCCCTCACAGCTAATGGGAAGTTCGAGATCTTCAATTCAGCGTCATGTTTGACGGATGGAAAAGCTCCAATTGCAGTCTTTTTGTTTGTTTATTTGGCAGCAGAGCCTAGTTCATGTTTCCACTCCTACTTGTTTACTTATTTACATACTTCTATTACTATTTCTGTGATTGTATAGAGCAGGACTAGTTCTAGTATTGAATTTCTAGTATAATAGAGAACGAAAGATGTCACAGAAAAACTGCTATGCATCTCCCTGTTTTAAAGTAACTCTGTGATGGACAAGGATAGACGCCTTTAGCATGAATTTTGTTGAGCTGTAAGTGCCTTGCATTTTGTGTTGTACTTTGTGATGGCCTTGGGAAGCAAGCCTTACTTAGGGTAGTAGCCTTGAAAAAGAAAGTATTAGCCATTGTTATTTACTATTGTAACCTTATTTTAAAGGATAAAGCTACATCATGCGTATTTAATGGAAAGTAGATTTTTGTATGAACATTTGTACAAAAATGTTGGATGCAGATGTGAAGAATTGGTCTAGATTACTATTGCTTTTGCTTGGTTTACCATAAAGATTCTAAAATTACATGTAATGATATGGACTCTCTCCCCTTCACACTTACTCTATCATGGGAAGTCTGAGAATTTTGGTTGAGTCCCTGGAAGAAAATATTTTGAATAGTAGTGAAAAATATGTACAAGAAAAGCCTGGAATGTCAACATAATTGTCAGTGGACCAACATATGCCAATAATTGAGCATTATTGGACAATAATAAGCCACTGTTAATTTTGTGGCCAAAATTTAACAATAAGGATGGCCAGAATAATAGCAGAGGAAAGCATGAAGTAAGGGTAATGAAGGATGGAACATGCAGTAACACCTGCTTAATCTAGACTGTTGAAGTTGACTGTGGCTAATTAGCCTGAACTCACCTTTCTAGTTTCATGAGAACAATATCCTTTCAAATTTGTGTTAATAATAAACAGCTACAATAACTCTAGTTTTGCAGCTTGCAAATTCGAATTTGAGGGGTCGGTGGTCAAGAGCTTGACGATAGAATGCACAAGGCCTTGATAGAAACATTTCTGAAGGTTGCTTCTCCCACTGTTATATATGCTTTTAAAAGTAGTTTGATTTCATGCAGAAGATTTAGCGGATACTCATTCTTCATTTTGTTAGTCCACCAAGTACTAAATTTAAACTCTGACCTCATGATAGTGCTGGTTAAACAAAACCACCTTGATGTGTGACTGATCGTTTTTCCATTTAAAAATGAAATGCTTGTTTCCTTCCCCTTGTACTGTTTTTGGGCAAGTCCTGTTTGCACTGAACCAGTTTATAGCTTTGAGCTGTAGTTACGAATATATTCCTCTGCATGAGGATTCATTGTGAACCACATGCTTTCAAATGAAAATAAACTGTAAGCAGTGACTTGGAAAACAGGAATGAGAAATGACCAGAGAAAAAAAGTCGTAAGTTTAATATTGACCAGAAGATGAAGCTGCCCAGTTTAATAGCCAGTTTATTAAGCTGACCCCTCTCTCCCATAAAGAACCAAATTGTGGAGCCATACACAACAATTTTAAGCAGTAGTAAGACAAATTCTTTTTCATATTCATATTTAAAACTATTCTAAATAAAGATACATTCCAGCTTGCTAAAATGGTACACCAGAATTTCAGAAGCATATGATAACTATGGGAAGAAATATTGTTCATTCACATTTTCTAAATTCATGGAAAATAATGAGATACATATACCAAAGTCTGCTAAATTTCTGGAAATATATACAGTCAGTGTAATGTGTTAGAAGATTTCTATCTGGAAAATTTCAAAAAGTTTAATTCCTAGGACTGCAAGTATATTCTATTGCAGTAAAGTGGATAACATTGAGTGGCCAATTCTGTTTCTCTTTTCCTTTGAAAACTGGACCTATAATAAAATCATTAGTTCTTTAGGCCATATCATAATTTTCATGGAGTCCTATCAGATCCTCACTTTACATTGTCTTTTCTTTCTGCAGGGCGGTAGGAGTCCCAGTGAAAGAAAGGGTCAAAGTTTCTCAGAATTGGAGGCTTGGACGCTGTCGAAGAATTCCACTCCTCAGATGGAAACGCAAGCAAGTGATTCCTTTTCTTTCCTCACCTTACTGTCTACAGCTAGAATTACCTTTCTTTGGAATTCATTCCATTTTTGGTCTCTATTGGGCTGTTACTTTGAATTTGGACATTTTGCAATTGCTTATTGTAAGGCTCTACTAGCTTATATCACTAATATTTTTCTAATATTCCAGTTCTCAATACATTCTTAGTTTAATGCTCTCCTTTTCCTGTCATCTAAATGCAGACAGTAGTGATTATTAGTTTTAAATAGGACTGAGTAAAGGCTTGTGAGAAAATAGCCTCTTTCATTACTTCTTGCTTCCAAGAAAGGTAAAGATTTTTCCACTACAACAGATCATACATACATACATACATTAATACATTCATACATACATACATACATACTAAAAGGAAGGCAGGAAGGAAGGAAGAGGGGAAGAAAGAGAGAGAGAGAGAGAGAGAGAGAAAGAAAGAAAGAAAGAAAGAAAGAAAGAAAGAAAGAAAGAAAGAAAGAAAGAAAGAAAGAAAGAGAAAGAAAAGATTTTCAGGTTATAGCAGATTTTTCCACAAATAAGACAATATTTTTTGTTTCCCAAAAATAAGTATTTACTATTATCTGTAAATTAGGTTATCTTTTGTGTGAATCTGTGTTGGGGCTTGGAAAAATTGTATTTGCAACTTAATTATTATTCAGCTTTGAACTCATACAGGATATACTATTATATCTATATGTGTTTATGTGTCTGTGTGTATATTTGTATGCCTGCGTATCCAGTTGTGGGATTCAAATAATTTAACAACCGGTTCTCTACCCTAATGATTTCTTCCAACAACCAGTTCACCAAACTGCTCAGAAATCTAACAACCACACCCCAATGAAGTGGTGGGAACTGGCTGAATCCCATTACTGTGCATATCTGTATTATCTTAATGCAAACATTATAGGATTAACCTAAATTGGCAAATGTATCCTTCATTACCATTTTTTCAAATTTTTGATAGTTGTATATATATTTTTTCTGCTGGAGCAATTTCCCATGTTTTAAATGCCTCTGATCAAATGTTTTGTAATAACAAAGCTGGCAGTTAGCATCAAGAAATGAAGTAATTCTTTAAATTGTGTTTGTTAATATAGCATTGAAAATATGGGCAATGAACCAGCAGCAGAAAAACATATTAACTGATTTTAACCATTTGTTTCAAAACTTTCAACCAAAAGCCTGGATATTGATTGACCATTGCCTCAATAGACAATAATATATACCATTTTGTTTACAACGTTGCCAAAACACTCTGGAAAAAAAATTATGCAGTTCAATTTTAATAGATTGTGGGGCTGCTCATGAATTATCTTCATAGTAAATTCTTAATATTTTGATGAATTAATTGAAAATAAATTCTGTGCTGTAAAGGGAATAGTGAACTTCAAGTTCAAATCTCAAATCTTCACAAAGTTTTATTAATATTTCAGGAGAAACTAGTCATGCTTAGGATAAATGCGTTATATAATGATAATGAGATTCCCTTGCTATTAAATGAAGTAGATATGAACCACTTAACGTTATGAATAATCTTAATTGATGAGACCTATAGATTTTGAAAAGAAACAATTCAACATGTCCAGACCATTTTACAAGTTGTTAGGTTGGTAGTGTATATTGTTTCTTTTTTTAGATTACTTTCACTTCCTATAATGAACCACTTTGTTGCTTTTAATATCTACCATTATATAGAAGTTTTCTCGGTCACAATATTTTTCCAGTATAGTTTTTGTGCTTGTTTTCACATCTTTTGTACGGAAGGGCTCCCATGCCTACTGTATTCACTGCTCGCTTTATAGCATAGAATATTTTGTTTTAAGTTTGCAAAACAGAAGTATGAACACACTCCTATAAAGGAGGTGTTCTTAATTTGAGTTGATTTGGTTGGGATTAATATAAAGTGCAACATGAATAGCAATAGCAATAGCACTTAGTCTTATATACTGCTTTACAGTGCTTTACAGCCCTCTCTAAGCGGTTTACAGAGTCAGCATGTTGCCCCCACCAATCTTGGTCCTCATTTTACCCACCTTGGAAGGATGGAAGGCTGAGTCAACCTTGAGCCTGGTGAGATTTGAACTGCCAAATTGCAGTCAGCAGGCAGTCAACAGAAGTAGCTTTTAGTACTGCACACTAATCACTGCGCCACCCTGGTTCATGCTTTAAGAAAGGGGAAGTTTGAAGTTCTAAAACTATAAAGTTCTAATGTAGGATTTAATTTCACCTGCATTTGAAATCAAACTGATTTTATGTATACCAGCCAGACTAATAGCTAGATTGAATATTGGGTCTCCTTCAGGTGTTGTATTCTGCCAATGTTATGTTGTGGTTTTGAAGAGAAAGTGCATTTAAAGATCTATTAGTTGCAAAGCAGTTAGAAATTTTGTAATTACAAATGACAAAAATTACAAAGCAGATTAAAAATATGATATATACAAATATATATATCTCCAAATCACACACACTGATTTGTATTTAAAATATTTTTCTCTCCAGTTTAATGCCCTGGATGCAACTAGATGGTGATTACCTATATCTATCCCAAGCAGAAGACATCCATCTTTATTGGCTTCACCCTAAAGATACCAATTTGGTATGGTATCCTCAGACAGTTTTCTCTGGTCACCGGGAGGATGTTTGCCGTTTTGTAGTTGACAATGGCCACATTATCAGTGGAAGAGGGTAAGTTTATTATTTATTTATTTATTTATTATATTTATACCCCGCCCTTCTCCAAGCAGACCCAGGGCGGCGCACAGGAATGTTAAAATACATACAAAACATAATAAAAAATTTAAAAAACATATTCTAATAAATCCTGTGCTAAAACCGAATTAAAAATCCCAAATTTAAAACTATCTAGGAGTCAGTAATGGAGGTTACGCTAGGCCGGCTAGATGGAATAGATGTGTCTTCAGACACTTGCGGAAGAGGCGGAGGTCGGAGATGGTGCGGAGTTCAGGGGGTAGGTCGTTCCAAAGGGCTGGTCCCGCCACAGAGAAGGCTCTTCCCCTGGGTGTCGCCAGTCGGCATTGTCCAGCTGACGGCACCCTGAGGAAGCCCTCTCTGTGGGAGCGTATCGGTCTGAGGGATGTATGGGGCAGGAGGCGGTCTCGCATATAACTAGGCCCCGAGCCATGGAGCGCTTTAAAGATGGTCGTTAAAACCTTGAAGCGCACCCGAAAGACCACAGGAAGCCAGTGCAGCTCGCGCAGGATAGGTGTTATGTGGGAGTGTCTAGGCGCTCCCGTAATCACCCGCGCGGCTGCGTTCTGGACTAGCTGCAGCTTTCGGGTGCACCTCAAGGGGAGCCCCATGTAGAGAGCATTACAGTAGTCGAGTCGAGAGGTAACGAGTGCTTGAGTGACTGTGCGTAAGGCACCCCGGTCCAGTAAGGGGCGCAATTGGCGCATCAGGCGTACCTGATGAAACGCCCCCCTGGCCACGGCTGCCACATGATCTTCCATAGACAGCCGGGAATCCAGGAGGACACCCAAATTGCGCGCCCTCTCCACGGGGGCCGGTGTTTCGCCCCCAATGGCCAGTGTTGGAATAATCTGGCTGAACCGGGGCGCCGGAAGCCACAGCCACTCAGTCTTGGATGGGTTGAGCTTGAGTTTGTTACTACCCATCCAGATCCGTACGGCCTCCAAGCACCGGGACATAACCTCGACGGCATCGTTGGGGTGGTCTGGGGTGGATATGTACAACTGAGTATCATCAGCGTACAGATGATATCCCACCCCAAAACCACGGATGATCTCACCCAGCGGCTTCATATATGTGTTGAACAGTAGGGGCGAGAGGACCGACCCCTGAGGAACCCCACATATGAGGGGCCTCGAGGCCGACCTCTGCCCCCCTGCCAACACATATTGCGACCGACCAGAGAGGTAGGACGAGAACCACCGCAACACGGTGCCTCCCAGCCCCAACCCCCCCAGTCGGTGCAATAGGATACCATGGTCGATGGTATCAAAAGCCGCCGAGAGGTCTAACAGGACTAGGATAGAGGAATAACCTCTATCCCGCGCCCTCCAGAGATCATCAACCAACGCGACCAATGCCGTCTCGGTGCTGTGCCCGGGTCGGAAGCCGGACTGGCGCGGGTCTAGATAATCAACTTCCTCCAAGTGTCGCGGAAACTGTTGAGCCACCACACTCTCAACAACCTTCACTAAAAAGTGGAGGTTGGAGACGGGACGATAGTTCTCTAATAATGCTGGATCCAGGGACGGCTTCTTGAGGAGGGGCCTTACTACCGCCTCTTTCAAGACAGTAGGCAAGGACCCCTCACTCAAAGATGCGTTGACAATGCCCTGGAGCCAGCCTCGTGTCGTCTCCCAGGATGCCAGTACAAGCCAGGAGGGACACGGGTCCAATAAACATGTGGTAGCCCTAAGTCTCTTTGACAACTTGTCCATATCCTTGGTGGTAACAAAATCAAACTCCTCCCAAGATGGTGTCACAAGAACAGCCTCGGCCCGCTCGACTGGACCACTGTCGATGGAGGGTAGCTCGTTCCGAATCCGAGTGATTTTCTCCTGCAGATAAATCCCAAATTCCTCTGCTCGACCCTGTAAAGGGGCTTCCCGCGGCCTCTGTTGAAGGAGGGAGCGGGTCACCTCAAACAGGGCGGCAGGGCGGTTATCTGTGGATGCAATAAGAGTGGCACAATACTCACGTTTGGCCACTCTTATCGCCACTAAGTAAGTCCTAATATGGTCTCTCACTAGTGTTCGGTCGGCTTCGGAGTGAGAAGATCTCCATCTGCTCTCTAGGCGTCTCTTGTGGCGCTTTATCTCCCTAAGCCCCTCGGTAAACCAAAGAGCCCAGGTGGTTCGTCGCCGCAAGAGAGGCCGCAAGGGCACGACTCAGTCCAAGGCCCCTGTGGCCGCACTTAACCATGCGGCCACTAGGTCCTCAGTCGAGTCGCGGAGCAAGTCCACAGGAATTGGCCCAAGCTCCCTTTGGAACCTTATCGGGTCCATCAGGAGCCTGGGGCGGAACCATATAGGAATGTCCGGTTCCGCCTCCCCACAGTGAGGTGCGGCGATCGGAAAGTCGAGCCGAAGGAGAGCGTGATCTGTCCATGACAGGGGTGTGATGACTAAATCCCCTATTCCCAGATCACTACTCCACTGTCCCGAGACGAAGATTAGATCCAGTGTCTGCCCTTGTGGGTAGGGCCTATAACTACTTGGGTCAGGTCCATGGCTGTCATGGAAGCCATGAACTCCCGAGCTACCCCAGAGGTTTCGCCCACTGACGGCAGGTTAAAGTCCCCCATGACTAAAAGTCTGGGGGTCTCAACCGCCGCCTCGGCTATCACCTCTAGGAGCTCGGGCAGGGCTGTTGTTGCATAGCGAGGAGCCAGGTATACAACTAACACGCCCAACTGCCTCCCTAGGCCCCACTTCACAAGGAGGGACTCGCACCCGGTCGTCTGAGGGATTGTGGTCTCCTTTGGCTCAAGACCTTCCCTAACCAAAATCGCCACCCCCCCCACCCCTCCCTAGGGCCCTAGGCTGATGGAAAGCTTGGTATCCTTGTTGAAGAGAAACTGGGAGGAGAATAAAGATTGTTGAGTGATTAACATTGATATATAGATGAACTAGAACATGAAGAACTGACTTTCAGAACACCTGAATTGTGTGATTGTTTTCTATTGATTGTGAAGAGAGCTTTATAATAGTGACCTATATACTGTAGTTCCTTGCCTCTTCCTGTTACACCAACATTCAAATAATTGTACCAAAAAACAGGACATGGTTATGGAATATGTAATACTGAAATAAAGGAAGAGTCTGAATTTTATTGAATAGGTATATAAATAATCTGATTTCCTTAGTGCAAAATAGGAATTGAGTTTGCATAATAATGCAGTAATTTGATTCTTTGAAAAATTGTCATCAAATGTGTCAAACTATCTGTATATGCTGGTAATTTGCATGAAATTAGAACTGTAGACCTGATTTTTTTTAAAAAGAATATATACCCTGAAAGGAATATTTTAGAATCAGTTTGTACACATCTTTTTGTATGCAGAATTCATTAGCATTTTAAATATATGCTGAACTCTATGTTGTGAAACTTGCATTCTGCTTATATCTCTACTATAATCCCAGCTAGAGCTTGAGGAACTATTCTTCCACTAATTCCCTTTTCTATTGTAATATTGCACATATCTATTGAGCCTAGAATAATTTAAAGCAGAATCCAGTAAATTGGCTTACTTAGAGAATAACAGGTCCCTCATCTGGATATGCCCAGCTGTTCATCATACGCCACAGTATGCCATGCTGTATGATCCTATCTGAGATGGTGATTTTCTTGCTTGTGATTTTATTTTCTAGAGATGGAAATATCACCCTTCATAAACTTAATGGTTCCTTCAGTTTTAAGATCCTTGGGCATCAACAGGAAGTGAACTGTGTGGATTGCCAAGAGGCTATCATTGTGAGTGGTTCTCGAGACAGAACAGCAAAGGTGGGCACATACATTATACTGTATTTGTGTGGTATCATGTCATTGTACGTAAAGACAGTCGATGGCCGCTAATATGTACTTACTTATATTAAACTTTGTGAACAAATAAAAACCTAATGCCAAAGTCCTACTAACTTCCAGTCCTTGGATAAAGGCACCAAGATTAACTGTTTGAAAACCCAGAACAGAATATTTTACTTGTTTCGCTTTTTTAAATGTCCTAAAGTTGGGACAAAAATAATCAAAAATCAAAAACAGATTGGGAAGAGGACAGTTGGAAGTGTATGCGTCTATTTTATGCGTGAGATCAATGTTACAATATGAAAATATCTTTAGCTTGTTGGTTTAAAAAAAAACCCCATAGTATTTTTCTCAACTAAAGGAAAAGTACTGGATCAAGATGGCAATGTGATCATTTTCGTTAAATTATAACAGCATGAATGTATTTCTTAACTGTGACACTCATAATATGCTACAATGTCTACAGCATAAGTGATTTGTATAGTCCAAAAGCTTTGAGAACATGTGATGTTTTAGGCCTCTGCACTGGTGAAACAATGAAGGGGAGCAGAGAGCAAGAGGAAGAGTTGCATAATGTTTCTTCATTTCCCCCCCAATTTCCTTCTCTCTATTTCTCCTCCCAAATGCATTGAGATAATTATTTTTAGAACCAGGATTTATTTTTTATTATTTTCTATATACTGTATAGGCCAGGAATTATTTCTGCACTTACTGAAAAACAGTTCTATGTAATTTGGAAATTTCTTCATTCATCCCCAGAAGCTCTTGTAAAAAGCATAAATATAATATGTGATACTGTTACAGCATTAATATTATATGAAATGGGACAATGACCCAAACCATATATCCATATAGAAACATGACTCAATAGGGCTGTGGAACTTGTCTCAAGACAGCGTATTTTGATATGGGGCATCTTCTACATCACAGTTTGTCTGGGAGAATTTTACTGACTTAATAGAACTTTAAAAAGGCATACCAAGTGTTTATGAGAAGATAGATATGAAATCTAAGCTAGATTTATTAAATCTAAGATAGATTTAATTATGGTGGATATTCCACTATGCAGAATTCTGTAGAGTCCAGCGTGCTTGCTCTGTTATTCTGAAGTTGAAGGCATCTCATGACCTTGGGGGCATTTTGAAAGTCATAGAGAATTTTCCTTTAATTGTCTTCATTGTTTTTTTTTAAGGCAGAAATGGAATCTGGCTCAACTAACACTCTTCAAGCCTGATCCTCATGAGCAGAGAATTGCTTTTATTTTTACCCTGACATTTTCCTTGTGTTAACTCCTAACTTGAAGGGAATCCCTATTAGGTCCCCTAATGGGAGCTGTAAGTGCATTGGGTGCTTTGGAAGGATAGTGAGTGTTGATTAGGGTTGAGCTTTGAGTAGCTGCTAATGCACATTCCACATTGATAGGCACCAGATAGCATGCTCCTAGCAATATTTTTAACCTCTATGAGATAGGGATGCATTAAAAGAGCTAAGTTTTTTCTGCTGCTTTTGCTGACACTAGGTGCCAAATTCCTCACTGACACTGAATAGTCTGAAATCCTAAGCATTATCAATGTCAACAAACAAACACAAACAATATGCCCCTTTGAATGCCTTTAAGATTTTTGAATGGGAGGGGGGTGAGGATAAATCAGTGAGGACCAGATCTTAGCATGTGAAAAGTAGAATATCAATTTTGGAGGGTGAAGAGAAATTTTGGAATTTGGAAGTTCTGCAATGCGGATTAATCTACTCTGTACCTCAATACCCGTTTTTTGTAAAATCATTCACAAACCATTTTTAGACTGGAAACAAATTATATACAATGTGGTATAATTACTCTTAAGTGTTTGGCATTCTGTTATTTCAAAGTTATTCTCCTAAAATCTTGTAACTGAAATAATAGAATGGAGGTTTTACATTAATTTAAGAATGTGTTCAAAATATCTCATTGGGAGGGAAAAAAATTTCAACACAACAACTATTACTACATCCATCTTATTAGGCATCATTCATTCTTTTTCTCTCTTCAGGTTTGGTCCTTGTCATCAGGCAGGGCTGGGCAGTGTCTGCATACAATACAGACAGAAGATCGGGTCTGGTCTATCGCTATTAGTCCATTATTAAGGTAACAAAAAGGATATTGAAAAATCTCTCTTCAATATATGGATACTTCACATCTAATGTAATGTTTTTTGTTCATAGATTGCCTATCATACAATAAGAAGTTTAAAATTTTGTGTTATGATAGAATCAGTTTTATGACTCAAAAGCCTTATTTTGTAGTTTACATGTGCAGAAAAAAGATGCAAGTGGTTTGAATAATATTCCAGTTGTATATATTTTTCCTCACTGAACTGAACCCTAAGATTTGTGAAATTGAAAGTTTTGATTTGATTGATTGATTGATTGATTTCATTTGAGGTGGAGGTGAGAATAGATATACAATAGTTGTTAAATAGGTTAAATAAATGACCAAGCAGTCAGTTCTGCTTCTTACTTGAAACTACAAAATCAGTTTTTATTTTGGCCTTTTTCAAAAACTTTATTATGTAGCCATTCAAAGTTAGGAGTGGGTTCTTTTAATAACAGCAAAACTAACTTTCATATAATACATGTAAGAGCTTTATATATTCAGAATAATTTATGAAATAAGATTAAATATGGGGAAACTATTAATAGTTTTTTATTCCATTCCCCCCCTTTATTGAACCATCTGACTCACTTGCACAATGCATTATAACTTCACAATTACATGTTCCTTGTGCACTTTTTCTTTTACTTCCCAATACTTTTTAGATCACTTCAATTAAGTTTATTTATTTGTTGATATTTATGAATAGTATTGGATTTGCTTTAGGCAGTAATCTGATTCCTGATACTGTTTCTAAAGGATTTATGGATAAGGAAGTTATGGTTTATGGTTTATTAAATTTGTATACTGCCCTTCTCCCTTGCGGGACTCAGGGCGGTGAACAGGCATCAATAAAAATATAAGAACATCAATAAATAACATACTTTAAAATAATATTAAATTAAATTAGGGCCCATTCTAAAATCCAAGTTGAATAAAACCAATTTAAAATAACCAATTAAAAGCTACTAAACCAGGCCGGCCACATGGAATAAGTGCGTTTTCAGAGCCCGACGGAAGAGGCGCAGGTCGGTGATCGTACGTAGGTCGGGGGGTAGGTTGTTCCAGAGGGCAGGGGCTGCCACAGAGAAGGCTCTCCCCCTGGGGGTCGCCAGGCGGCATTGTTTGGCCGACGGCACCTTGAGGAGGCCTAATCTGTGGGAGCGAACTGGTCGGTGGGAGGTATTTGGTAGCAGGAGGTGGTCTTGCAAGTAACCAGGCCCCGTGCCATGGAGCGCTTTGAAGATGGTTACAAGCACCTTGAAGCGCACCCGGAAAGCCACAGGTAGCCAGTGCAGCTCGCGCAGGAGAGGTGTCATGTGGGAGCACCTTGAGGCTCCCAGAATCCCCCGCGCGGCCGCATTCTGTACTAACTGGAGCCTCCGGGTGGACCTCAAGGGCAGCCCCATGTAAAGAGCATTGCAGTAGTCCAGGCGGGAAGTGACGAGGGCGTGAGTGACCGTGCGTAGAGTGTCACGATCCAGAAAGGGACGCAACTGGCGAATCAAGCGAACTTGATAAAAAGCCCCCCTGGCCACGGCTGTCATGTGATCGTCTAACGACAGCCGAGAGTCCAGGAGGACACCCAAGTTGTGAGCCCTCTCTGTGGAGGCCAGTGATTCGCCCCCAATGGCCAGTGATGGAACCAGCTGACTGTAACGTGACGCTGGGAGCCACAGCCACTCAGTCTTGGACAGGTTGAGTCGAAGCCTGTTTCTCCCCATCCAGACTCGCACGGCCTCCAGACACCGGACCGTCACTTCGACGGCATCGTTGGGGTGGTTTGTGGTAGAAATGTACAGCTGGGTATCATCAGCGTACTGATGGAATTCTACCCCAAAACCACGGATGATCTCACCCAACGGCTTCATATAAATGTTGAACAGGAGAGGCGAGAGGACCGACCCCTGCGGCACCCCACACGTGAGGTGCCTCAACGTCGACCTCTGCCCTCCTGCCAACACAAATTGCGACCGGTCGGAGAGGTAGGAGGAGAACCACCGCAAAACGGTGCCTCCCAGCCCCAACCTCTCCAGCCGGTGCAATAGGATACCATGGTCGATTTTCTTCTGCTTTCAGCCTTTGAATGAGTGGTGTGGCTCACCATGCTTCTTTTTTTTTAGAGTTCCAAAGATTCCATATATACCTGCAACAGTGAATAATCATCCAAATGTTTTATTTTCATTTCCACATATTTTGATGCGAGCACACCTTTTAATTGAATAAAAAGCGCAGTCTCGCTTGTTTTCAAAATTCCAGCACTATTCTTGTAAGCCCCAGTTCTCATTATAAGCGCTAGTTTGAAAACACATATGATCTTTCAAGCTGTTTCTATTTCTTCCCAATTATGATGCTATACATTCTGTCACATTTAATTCTTATATTGTAGATGCATGAAGTTCAGTGCTGTATTCAACAATATGTCCCCGTATACAGTGGATCCTTGGAAATGGGATCTGCATGTATCAATTCTATTTCTAATTGGTATCATATTGCTATTATAATGCACTGCACTCTCCAAATATTGGATTATTTAAGGTACAAATACAGAGCCTTGCTAAGAAGATGAAAGTCAAAGACAGCATGAAATGAAAAATTGCATTTGTAATATTTGATCTCAGAATATTGTGATACAAAGTATCACATTACTAATATATATCAGTATTAATTGCAATAGCCTCTAATAAACTTCAGTATTAATTGCAATAGCCTCTGTGTATCTATTTTGTATTCTGTATTTTTTCAACTGATGGAATTACTGTTGAACAGTATCCCTTCTAATATTCGTTTTGTGCAACTTTTCCTAAACACTTTGTTTCTCAAGCTGAGAACATGACTAAATTGCAAATACACGAAATAACAATTGTTGAAGTCTTCACATATTTCTTAGTTAAAAGGTAGGAACCAAAATATAATAATTTGCCACATGCACAGTTAAAAGTTGTTCCACCAAGTCATTTTTGACTCTTGGCAACTGCCTCCAACATTGTTAGATGTGGTTTGCCTTTGCTTCCCTCCTAGGCCTGAGAGGGAATAACTAGCCCAAAGTCATCCAGACTGGACTTGTGCACAAACAGAACTCACATTCTCCTAGTTTCTAGCCTGATGGTTTAATCAGTACACCAAAATAGCTCTATACTACTTGCTTATATAATACAATATAAACCTGGTAACTATAATCAGTACTGTGCAAGTACTTACAATTCCCCCCCCCCTCCCAATTTTTGGGGGGAATTTGATATTGTAATGAAAGGAAAAAATAGAAAAAGGAAAGACATTCAGCAAAAAATTTTACATAGCCCCTTACTTTTTCATTATTTCCTTCTTTGGTTGTATTCCGAACTTACTGAAGCTTTACTTATTAATTAAATTGAAATGTTTATACAGTTATAATGATCCTAAACCTTACACGGCCCCAAACTCAATAGATATTAATTAAATCTTTTTGGGAGAGAGGAAGGATGCAACAATTCAGTTACAGTATAACAGAGTTGGAAGGGACCCTAGAGGTCTTATAGTCCAAGCCCCTGCTCAAGCAGAACATTCAACCTGTTTTGGAGGGAGGCAGAAAATGCCTCTTTTGTGCATTGGAAACTGTGGGGCATGGAGCAGGTTGGCTACCCCTATATGACTAAGGAAGGACTGCCTGTATTCCAGGGGGGAACGCCCAAGCTTGCCACTTGCCTTATTGTAGGAGGGAAGGTTGCTTAGGGACTCTGTGGCATAGACCTAATGAATTTGCCTATCACATGGTGCGCCCACTCAGTCTACACTGCTGCAGTGTCATGTGCCACTTGCTATTGCTGTTTTAGATGAGGTGGCAAGCTTGTGTAGGACTCCTCACAAATTGGGAGCTCAGGAGTTTTATATCGCTATATTTATTTACATTTAATTTTGTGTGCACTTACTGTGTCTCATAGAAGTCCTTTCTCTTTGAAAAAAGAAGAGGCAGCAGTCAAAGCCATACAGGAATGGCAGGTTTTTAAGAAGGAGCTGTTAAATTTGTGAAACTGATCAGCTGCATTTGTTTGGCAAAATGGGTGAGGCTGGATTTTTTATGCTTAAAGTGTATGCTTGCTTGTTTGTTGAGCATATGGACTTTGTTGTGGGGGTGCCTTATAGTTGGGAACTGATTCCCTGGTTAGATGATCACCTTAGTTCCAGGGAACACGGAGGCAGAAACAGGAGAGGTAATTGGGAGCTTATGATCAAGAGAGCAAACTAGAACAACGTTTTTCAATTTCAGTGTCATTTTATTTTTTGCAAAGCAGCTAGCAGGGACAGACGTGTTGGGGGTAATGATTTTCTTCTTTGACACTAAGTATCAAGGAGTGGCAGACACAATTGCAAAATCAGTAAAAATATAGTGTAGGGCAGTGATGGCTAACCTTTTTGGTGCCAAATGCCCAAAGCGTGCACACACGGAACCCCCAAATGCAATGCGAGAGCCCCTGCACTTGAGCGTGCATTCCCTGCGTATGCGCCCCACCCCTCTTGCCCATTTTTTACTTCCAGGATGGTGCAGGAGACTTTCTAGGCCGAAAACAGGATGTGGGAGGCCTTATGCATCATCCTCGTGCCCTGTTTTGGCTTCCAGGTTGGTGCAGGAGGCCTTCCAGGCCCAAAACAAGGTGCAGAGGGATGCGTGCACACGCATGAATCCCAAAAATGCAATGTGAGCAGCCCCTACGCATGCGCACACCCCCTGCGCATGCATGCATGTATCCCTTGCATGATTTCCACCCCCTCGCACGTGCACAGCATGGCTGGTGGGAGGCGCATGTGCATGCACAGTGGAGCTGGACTGGCATGACGGCTGGCGTGCCCGCAGAGATGGCTTTGTGTGTCACCTGTGGCACACATGCCATAGGTTCGCCATCATGGGTGTAGGGGCTGTCATTTAGATTAGAATTCCTAAAGAATAAGAAAGCCAAAATGATAATAATAATACTTTGGAGATAAAATCAACAAACAAGTTAAAAAGACAGACGCCAACAAAATGGAAGATCAGTACAGTTCTGGGCACTTCCATGATACAACTCAAAGAAATGCAACAAGAATGTAGTTTGGATCAAGGAGGTGAATAAGAGTAAAAAGGAAGCTTAAAAGAAAGAACGTGTAACAATAGCCACGAGAGTGGCAGAGAAAAGGGCAAAGGGGCAAGATCAAGAAATGATCAGCACCAATGAAGATGAACTGCGATTAAAATCCAAAGTCAGTTAAGGAAATGCCATCAAAGCAATTAACATTGGGGCAATTCCAGTCATCAGATACGCAGCTGGAATGGTACATGAGACTCAGATAGAACTAAAAGTCCTGGATAGGAAAACCAGAAAAATAATGACCATGAAATGACCCTTCATCCTTTCAGCAGTGTTGACAGACTCTACCAAGGAAAATAGGTGGGTGTGGAATGTTGCAAGTACATCATGCAGTTGGACATTACTAAAATACATGGGAGTATATTTAATATTATAACTAGATTTCTGTGAACATAGTCTGGTATATAACAAATAAGCTCTAAAAGAAATTCAAAATTTTTGGTAAGTGGTTTGGATTTTTGCATTTTTTGTTATAGTAGTATGCGTTCTATCATGGAAATCAGATAAAAGAATTGTTATGCAAAAATCAGTAACTGCAACTTGAATAATGTATCCATTTTTTATTTTGAATTACAGTGTCTTTCAAAGTCAGTTTTTTAATGTAATAGTTTTAAATTTGGAGCAATATCTGATGTAGAATTTTTAAAGCCTAAATTAATGTTGGGAAATTAAAACAATGAAATACCTGTTGGGCTCTCAGAACATTTTTTTCTATTTTGTATTTTGGTATGTTATTATTTATGTATTAAATATGTGTGCTGCTAAATCTAGCATTGTCCTTACTTATGGCACAGACAGAGCCTGGTTATTTGAAGGACCCCCCCCCCCCCCAACTCCTGTACTATCTGTCTGGCCATTAAATTAGACATAGGTGATGAATTCTGGGTCTCATCAGTTAGAAAAGTGCCTTCAGTGTTGCATGCCTGCACTCTGGAATGAGATTTCTCCTGAAATCTATGTGACTCCATGTGACTGCTGGCATTCTGAAAAGGCTTAAAGGCCTGGCTTTTCTCCCAGACCTTGGGTTAGGATGGTTGCTTATTTCTGTTTTTTTTCATAATGATAAAATTTTATTTTTATTCTGTAATTTTATTGTACATTGCCCACTGGACATTTGGAGTCAAGTGGTGCCTAAATTGAAATGATTTGCTTCCTAATTCACTTCAGTAATTTGAATTCATGAGCATGTAAGGGGGACCTGTTTCTTTCCATTCTGCTACGGTAAGTGAGCACGGTTTGACATTTTATTTGAATATAGAGTTAGAAACTATCAGAGCAGCTCAATATTTCCAGCACCAACAGTGAACAAAGTCATTTAACGGATTTTTTTTTATTAGCTGCACAATATTAAGAATCTTTGAGCTGCTTGTTCAGAGCTCCTTCTAGAGTTTCAGGTGGTAAGCACTGAGTGAATTGCTATTACTGGGCGTGCTCTTGTACTGCACACTGTTTTATCTTCCTAAGTGATGACCTGCAGGGCTGGCCTCTTGTCAGAACACTAACGTCTCTCCCTGGAGTGAACACACACTCTCTGTCACAATATTTACCTAGTGTGTTTTTCCCCCCACTGGGTGATAAATGGAAGCTTGCAGAGTGGCTTCTCCATCAGCCACCAGGTTTGGATCAGTTGCTTGTTTTATGAGACGGCTGATCCCATTGCATTTCTTTTTCCTTCCCACCCCCAGTATTAGAGACGATTAGCCACGTCATTAATTCTTCAATTTGATGGCTGATATAGCAAGGCCCGAAACACGCTGCTGACCCTATATAATAGAACCTTAGCTCCTTAACATATTAATGATGGGAGAAGTTAATTAAAATTCCAGAGAGAGAAGGTGTCAGTTAACCTATAAACCTGCCAGTTCCAAAAAAAAACCAAACAAAACAAGACCTATGGCTGCTATTCTAGAAAGAAGAAACAGTTTGTGGGGTGGGGAGCAAGACTGATACTGGGTGGATTTTTCTTCATCCAACTTTTAAGTCTTTGAACAAAAATAATTTCAAGGTGGCTAAATATCCTAGTCTGGTTTTAGATTCCTGAACTTCTTTGCTGTGCATAGACACATAGTTTAAGCAAGGAATTATTGCCTGTATAATGGAGTATACATCTGCATTAATTCAAAATTGCTGGTATGTGCTGACTGATCTTTTTTTTAATTACGATATTTTAGAATTCTAAGAATTTGGGCTAGCACTTCAAGCACTTCAGTAACCTAATTCTTTTATACTAGTGACAAATATATATCTGTGCAGGGTTGAAATGAGAAGCGTCTTAAGTACCAAAATGTACACTATCATACAAGATAAGTTTGGTTGCCTCCTTGATATCTATGGGACAGATGGAAAGAGGCAGCAAAAGGCTAAAGAGCCAGTTTTTCAGTTTACTAGGGCTACTTGTGTCTAATTTTCATCATGCCCTACAATTTTAAGGCTTGCCTTTGGTTAAGTCTTCAGTCTTATAATATGCCGTTAACCATTTAATAAGAGAACACACTATTCTGTTTTATCGGCTATTGCGTTAAGAGAATTAAATTACAGCACAGCTTGCCAAATGTATTGAGTCACATTTTTGAAGATTCCAAATTGCACTGCCAAAATTCAATAGCAAAGCAGTGATTTTTATGGTGGTATAGTTTTTATCTCAATGCTTCTCTTACTTATGGATGACTTAGATTTAAAAATAAGCATGAGCTTAATAGACCTATATTCAGTTGAGAACGCCTTTAAAAAAGTGGCTGACAATTGTGTTATCTCTGTCCTGTGGAGCATTATGAAGCTGAAAATTTCTTAAAGTGGTAACCTCCAAGAAGAAAAAAATAATCAACTTCTGTCCTAATATTCTGAACCCTTGTGATTTATAATACCACAAACTTAGTAATGTCTATAAGAACATCTCTATCTGCATTTTCTTTGTGTAACCTACCTCCATGTAGAGGAAACCGAAGTAACGCATCCCCCTAGAATCCTGCAACATCTAGCAGAGAAGTAGATGGATCTGCTTTAGAGGCTGTTTTTATTGACTTTAGGTCCACTTTTGATTCAATATTGAGAACTAGGCTATGGGAGAAAATCAAAAGATTCAGGCAATTAATGACTATAAAGATTTATTTCAGGCTTTAAGTTCTCTACAAGAATCTGAACTACTGACTTTCAAAGCAAATTGGCGGTAGATAAAACTGAAAGGAATTCAAGATGGTCTGGAGTTAAATCTCTTGTGGGCATGAAGGGACTCATGACTGATGATGCATTTCAACCCTCCCTTGGGCTCAGCTTGGTCATCTCCTATAATTCATTTAGTGACTGTTTGAAGTTACAATGGCACTGAAAAAAGTGATTTATGACAATTTTTTACACATAACTGTTAAAGCATCTCCATGGTCATGTGATCCATATTCAGACACTTAGCAATTGACTCATATTTATGATGTTGCATTGTCCCCAGGTGTTGTGATCACCTTTTGCAACCTTCTGACAAGCAATGTCAATGGGGAAGCCAGGTTACCTTAACAAACGTATTACTAACTTAACAACTACAATGATTCACTTTACAACTGTGGCAAGAAAGGTTGTAAATGGGGCAATCTATTAATAACTGTCTCGTTTGGCAACAGAAATTTGGGCTCAATTGTGCTCATAAATTGAGGACTACCTGTATCGTACAATTTTTATACAAATTCTGTAGTTGACCATCAGAACAACCTGATTCCCCCCTCCACAAATTAGTCTACAGTCACTTACCCATGATTTTGAATGCTAAATCTGTCCCAGATCTCAATTAGACTAAAATGTAAATTCTTGCAAGGATGAAAAATTAGTATTAAACTATGAAAGATGCACAAAAGCCCTTGTATTTACTAAATGTCCAGAATCCACAAGTACCAATTAAATTGTCACAATATTGAGCAAATCAAGACTTTCAAAGACTTTGGAATTGTTTTTCCAGTGGGAGAAGTATTCACCCAGATTAATCCAGAATAGCCAAAAATCAATTTTGGCAATTAGAACATACTATCGATCAAGGATTCTATCAATCAAAGTATTTATTACTACTGCTTTAAAGTTATTTTCTGACAAAGTATTCTCTCAGTTACTGAATTGATGCTCAATTGGGGCCCTCTGGTAATTAACCAAAATTAGAAACTAAACAATCTAAACTTCTATGAAGTATTTTTGAAGTTCCCCACTGTATCTCAAGCACAGTTATCTGCTGTGGTGCCCATGTAATTAAGATTGAAATAAAGTTTCGATCTTACTTATTTTCTTTCTTGCTAATTAAAGTTAAAATTTCTGCCTAGCAGATAATTTTAGTGCTAGATGGAGGAGATAATCTACCTGAGTAGCTGCATTTCTGTGGGTTCTCCAGAAAGACTCTCCTTTTTCTAGGTATTAACAGACCAAAAAGTACTGACACAATATGTGCTGGACATAGAAAGACAATTTGATCTCAGCCACCCAAATGTGTTTTCTTAAGTAGCTGACCTTCCTCTCCCAAACCTGTAGGATATCTAAATGCTAACAGTTTCCATTATCAGTAGGTATTTGATGTTAGTTCAATTTAATGTTCTGCTAGATGGCAGGTATTAAAGAGTACCTTAGGCTATTTAGTCATGACTTGGTGACATGGAGTGCTATTGAATCCACTGCTCATGTTTTATTACTGTATGTGGCAGCTTTTAACAGGATTCCAGAATTCACTTTATTTTGACATGGTAAAATATTGTCGTCCCCCCCCCCCCATTTTACCCTGAGACCTTTACTTTTGGATCAGTAACACAATTTCCTTTGATGCTACTAAATTTTGCCATAAAATGTTAAAATTAGGTGGGACTTTGTTAACTAATTTGTTTGAAGCAGTTTTTTTTATGTTTTTCATGCCAGTTATCTTGCTGAATATTAAATAATCTGATTCTGAATATTTGAAGGCCGCATTGATTCATGATTTTTCAATATAATCAGCTTTTTTTCATTATGCCTGTAAATAATTTGAACTTCTGTTGTATCAGAATAGTTATATAATTTAATAGATTTCCTTCATAGAAAGTAGATGAGAAATGTGACTAATGGAAATGTATAATTCTTTTATTTTGATTCTCCTGGTTTCCCCCCCCCTCTGGTTTTGTAAGTTTCTAAGATTTTAATTACTTCCAAGGGGGGAGGTGCTTCCTGAAAGTTTAGGAGAGAAACCTATATCTTATAGCATAAGGAGAAAATGCCCATATTAGTTTTTCTTGTCACCTTGATTACATTTCAGCCATAGGACTGCAGGTTTCCATTTCCAGTCAGTGATCTTTTCCCTTCATTTTTCAAACATCCAAGGGGAAGAATGAAGAAGGTAATTTTCCTGGGCCATGGTCGCTGTTTACTTTTGCTTGACTGTGCAGCATGCCTTTGTTTTTCCACCTTTGATCAGTGCCCTGCCAGCAGATAATTTAGCAATTGCATCCCAGAATGGAACTGTGGAGTTAATGTTAAAATTAGCTTTCCTTTAAAACAACAACAACCCAACTTATACTGGTTGAAGAAGCAGGGATTACGAGAGAGGAGGCAACAGAGACCATAAATTCTACTACTCATGGTGCTTTTGCAAAAAAAAATGAAGCCTTCTGATGTCTCCACAGCACTTTCATTAACATTTAAATTAAGGGTTTGTTTTTCGGCAACCAGGCCTTTCATGACCGAAGTCATGCAAAGCCGTTTTTCTAGTCAAGTACAATAGCAATCATTGTTTGTTTGTTTGTTTAAAACTCTGAGGGGGGGGGGGGGCAGAGAGCTGACAAATGTTCAGGTTTTTTTTTAAATTTAGCATATGGTTATATTATATTAGCCAGGAGACTACAATGTGAATACATAGATAATTCACAACAAATCTGCCCAAATACCAGGGCAGCTCTGGATGCTAGCTACTTTCCTACTATTAAAGCTATCCATGCCTTTTTCCTCTCATCTCTGGTCTTCAAAGACTCTTTTGAGGCCCATTTGATTTGTGATTGCTTCCCATGTATGAACATTAGACAACCTTCATGCTTTATACAAGAATTTAGGGGAGTAAAGAATCTATAAGGGAAGTGGAAGACAAGTATGGAGCATTCCTAATAGCACCATCTGTCCTATTTCTCTTTACCACCCCTTTTACTTTTGAGTTCTAATGTTAAAACTCTGGAAGGAGCTGAGCTTCTGAGAGGGTACATGGCTAGGTGGGTGGGGATGTACTGTATTATTAGAGGGAATGAAAGAATTGGATTTTGATGTGATAAATTGACTCAAGAATTTTGATCATCTTAAGATCTGTAGCAGATTATGTCATACAAAACAGTCCATCTTTTTGAAAGCAGGACATAGTGTGCTCAATGGAAATACCTGAGTTTGGGGGGTGGGGGTGAGGAAACTAGTCCAAAGATTTAAGTGGCGGCCTTTCTTTCTGACTTAATAATTTGTCTTATTTTCATATATGTTTTATGTCTGAGACCCGAAAGAAGACCCAACCTTAGAAGAATTACATAACTTCTTTTTTGAAGAATAGGAATGTAGTCTGTTTTGTCTGTCCATCATGTAAATGTAGTACAAACAGCAACATATTTAAATAATAGTAAAAAAGGATTCTATACACCTTTTTTTACTTACTTACATCATATATTAAGAATTGGGTATATACTGTATTCTGAAATTATAGTTGAGTCAACTATGAAGAGACTTTGAAGAGACAGTGTGATGTTAAGTATGTACATTATACTTAAGAATGTACATTATACCTTTTTTATCTTCACCTCTTGACTGAGATGTGATAGCACTTGCCCTCCAAAGAAGGTAAGTTAGTTGTGCTATGTGACTGAATTGCTTGAGTAGCCTACATGTTGCATCAGTTCTAGGAAACCCGATCAGTATTGCAAGCACTTATAGTAACAAGGAGGTGAAAGCTGCCAGCCTCTGTCTCTCCAGGTGCTAGCTGTATTGAATTGCAGAACTGCTATTAAAGCTACCCTGCCTGGTGATTAATGTAGGATGCAGGGAATATGCATTCTTATTCTGCCATGGTGATAACTTTCTCTGAAAGCTAATTCCCTAAATAATGTTTTCATCTGTTTCCCTTGAGCAAATCTTAATGAGTATCTTTTCCTTTGATGATATGTTATAGTTTTTTCTGTTATATCTTCAGTGGAACATTGTTGCTGAACAATGTGGAGGCATTGTACATTTTCCACGAGGACGTTTATTTTCTGGTGCATAAATAATTCTGCGAGAGAATCTCTCTAATCCTTAGAGAAACTAGAATCTTAAGCTATGATTTTGATTCCTGGCATATCTGGAAAAGACAAACCAGAAATCCTGATCTATACTTAACATTAAAAAACTTGTGGCATTCAAGATTGCTTAGGTGCTTATGTTGATAAAAAGAAACAGGTAGAAGTCTAAAAGGCCTGGCTTGGTGTTGCCTGACAAGTTAAAGCTGCCTCTTATAACTTTCTGAATGTAAATGGATCCAGGGACTTATTGATATTCATAGTTGATGGAAACAGATTACTGTCTATCTGATCTAGGTATTGAAGGAGTCAGCAATACTTTGAATAAGGGATGTTTGCAAGTATGTATGTGAGGTTCATGTTATGAGGTTTTGCTTGTTTCTGTTTTTGTCTTTCTATGGGTTTCTTTAATCTTGATGGAAAATTTTGATCACTTACAGTCGTATAAAATAATTGATGATCCTTTGAATGGATTTTAGGAAGGCCAAATCATATGATAGCTTTGAACCACTGTTTTAAATTTCTTTAATTTCTGCTTGTCTATTATGGTTATGTAAAGCGGGCCTGCTGTGACTCCTCTCTGCTTACAAGGTACATGTGGACATCAACTAACAGTCCTGCATGGTGACTGTCACTCACTGGCCTACTCCAATTCCTTTTTTCTAGAAACAAATTAAACTGGCATTACTCTGATAGGCTTTTGACCTTTAGTTGAATTTGGGCAGCTATGATAGATGGTTTATTATTACTATTTATTGTATTAATGTGTTGTATTTTGCAATTTTTGTTTTCCAGTCCAGAGTTTCTAAGACCTATGAAACTAATAATATCGGAGCTAGCAAAGGATACATAAATAAATAAAGTTGAAGGGTGTTGCTGCCAGCTATTTATGTGACTCTCTATCATAGGAGAGGCCCCATCCTATTCCTCAGGACTCTTTGAACCTTAGAAACCTCTCTGTTGCTAGAAAAAGAAATAAATCTATTCCATGGTATCTTGCAATATCATCCTTGTCCAGTGCTTATAAAGGTCCAATGAATCTTTTATTGGATGTTGTCAATTTTTTTATACTGTGACCTTAATAAGTGGAAATGATTGGCAGACAGTCTTGGCCGAAAGGGTGGCCAGTCCCTTTCATCTTCTGTAGTGTAGCTTGGAGACAATAGACTCAGCATATTTTCCTTGTTGTTTCTCCTTTGAAAAGGGCCTGGTATCTCTACTAGGTACCTGTGACACGGGGGTCTTGATTGGGGTCTCATAAAGGGCTTTGCCAGTGTCTAAAGGCCAAGAATACAAAAGAGATCAGTGGGTGGGGGCCTCAGCTGACCGCCAAAGAAAGGAGGGGAGGGTCCTGAAGGCAGTGAAGGGAGAAGCAGACCCTGTTGGGAACTCTTCAGAAGAGGAGGGGGAGAGGAGTGGCCCATTTTTGTCCCAAACTCATCAAGCACATCTGCAGAATTGTCCCAGCTGCTGCCTCCCAGTTTCAAAAGAAAATGATCGTTTGATAAACCGGCCTGATTTGCCGCTTTCTCACAAGAGAGGGAGGCCCACCTTTGACCTCTATGATTTCACATCAGACCCAGCTTTTCTTTTCCTTTTCAGTTCTTGGAGAAACTTTGAAATACATCCTTTGCTTTCTCTTTCTATCCCTTTACTATCTCTGCCTCCTTTTTCTCTTGTTTTGTTAAAGAGTGTTGGTAACGGAGGGAACAGGCATGCAACTTTGCATTTTACATAAGTAATCAAAAAAATTTCTATCCAAAATATCTATCCAATATATTTTCACTTTTGTATATGTTAGTGGGCACCTAAGAGAACTGATGAGATTCTTAAATATCTCTCAAGCTTGCACCTTCTGTGTGTAGGAAGAAACCAGAACGTGTATGTGTTTGTGTGTGTATTTTCACAGAATGTATTTTTAGGGGAAAGGTATATGAAGGAAAGACAGTAAGATCTGCTGGAAGTATTGTTCCTTGCTCAAATGTTTATTTATAAACTTGACAGAAAGCAGGGAGGAAAGGGGAAAGCATGTATTAGTATAAATTAATGGGAGAGGGAATATTATATTGAAATTTGGGCACTGGATAATTTCAGTATTTTTATGGCAAGACGATGCTGTAGTGAATCATACTTAATTCCACAATCCAATAAAGTAATTTTGTGTGCTTGAATGGCTGATGCCAAGTGTATATTTCTGCTTTCAGTGTCCTTGATTTACAGTAATCGTCGTTCGAATCAATGTCAATTTTTGAAAAAGTCAGTTATGACCTACATTCAAACTTATGACTGTTGACCTGCCCTAGCAGTCCTGTGATCACAGTTATAGCACTTGGCAACTGGCTCACATTTATAAATGGTTGCTGTGTCCCATGGTCACATGATCGCAATTTGCAATGTTTTTTGTTGGTTTCTGGAAAAAGAAAATTGCAAAACTCACTATTGATTAAATTGGGCTTGCACTTACAAGCATGTTACTCATCTTAAGGCCTTGGTGTCTCAATTTACGACTGTTGTATTAGTGGTCATGAAATCAGGTCTGGTCACATGATCTTAGCTGATGACCACAATGATTTATGAAGGAAATCCTGGTCCCAATTGTGGTTGCAAATTGAGGACTACATGTTATTGTGCAAACAAAATTGCATTAATAGATTGCTACAGTAATTAAAATGTGTTTGTTGAAACTACTACATTTTTCTTTAAGACTAGTTTTTGTCCACAAAATAATTCATATTTAAAATACAAGGTTTTGTTTACTCTGTTTTCTAAATCAGTCTTATATATTGCCTTCCTGAATTTGAACGCCTTATAGATGCATGGACATTAGCTATGGGAATTTGTAACAATGGCCAGGCTAGACTGGAAATCCTGGTGTTGAAGTCTGCACATTTTAGGGTGCTCATGGAAGAAAAGGCAGCCATATAGAAGAACCAAAGAATATTTCTGCAATGAAAGAGGGCCAGAATGGTGCAGTAATTAAGGAGTTGGATTATGGATTATAAATATAGAGACCCAGATTCTTGATTGCCCTTAAGCATGGATGGAAGTCAGCTAGATCATCTTGTCAACCCTAATCAACGTTGGGTCTACAACTAACTAGCTGAAAAATAAAATTTGTTGCTACAAGGGTAGTATATGGACTGCAGTGCAGAATAAGTGGACCTATTAACCAAATGGGAGAGATATGAGGAACAACATTTCTTTAATGAAAATAAAGCTGAATAGGATTGAAAGGATTTCCACTTAGTTTCTGAATTTGCAATATCTAGTTCATCTAATTGTAGGAATTCCATAGAATGTTTTCTTTCTCATGTTAAATGATGGGTTAACAATGTTGAGGAGACCCAGTTCAAGTCCACTGTCAGCTATGGAAGCTCATTGGTGATTTTGAGACATTTTCTCTTACTCCAGTCCACTTCAGTATCCTTTATTACTGGGCACATAATGAAAAGCTCAGATAAATTGCTTTAAACCCTGGAAGAAATTATGGGATAGAAATCTGTTAAATAGATGAAAAAGCAACTTGTTGGCTTTTACCCTGCCTAGGTGGAGTCTAATCTGGCCTTCTTGTATTCCTCCCTGTCATATACATACATACCCGATACCAGAGGTGGCTTCCGGTTTGGCCGAACTGGTAATGGTATGGCAGCCAGGGTCACTGGAACCAGCAGCGACCTAGGGCTGCTACCCCCCCCAAACCGGTTCCCCGGTCGCTGACATTGCCACAGCGATCTTGTCTTTGAGTTCTGCAGATGCACAGAACAATTTTAATTGAAGTGCGCATGCGCGCGCAGCACACATCCAGCGAACTGGCAGTAAAGCCGGCCAGAACCCACTCCTGCCTGGTACATAATTGGTTGTTGTGGGGAAAATAGGAGAAGGAAGGTGTGTTGGCCTTGAGTTATTTGTAATAAATATTGTTTGTAAAACTAAAGGCGGATATGAATAAATAAATATAAATATACACAATACAGCTTCAGTGGAGAGAATCCTCAAAGTTTGCAATGAAGAAAACAATTTCAGAATAAAATATAGAGCAAGTGTTCATGTTGCTGTTTGCATAGAAAAGTGAGTATAGGACAGATCCTTATCTGGACCTTTGAGTATAAAATGTGGAAACCAAAAGGCTTCTTAATAGTTCTCTGCTACTTTTCTAGAAAAAGGATAGAAGTATGACTCTTGGCATAGGTCATATAATCTTCGGATCTTGAAGAAAAGCACTTTTGCCAAGAATAAAATGGGATTTTAATTAGAACATTTTTTCCTGATGTGTATAAATATATCAGATGAGGGCTTTTCATCTCTGTCACTTATTTATCAGACTTTTAAAATAATTTTGTTAGAATTTTTTTTGTTACAAATAATTTTGTTACAAGGCTGCAGTGCTACTGTGCTAGCTTGTAATCGTACAATAAAAACACTAAATGTGTGTTGACAGTTCCTCTAAAAGCTCACAAGATGATCTGGGTAGGGCTTTTGCAGATTTAGAAGTGAATTTTAAATGCAGCACCATGGCATACTGTATATCATGAAAATTTCCTTTTCCTTTTATTCTGCTTGGCAATTCATTGCTTCATACTCCAGTTCCTGGACACATAGCCAAGATAAAGTTGAGCATAGATGCCGTGGTTCACTGCATTCACTATGATTTTTTTCCCTAAGCCGTTATAAAACTAGCAAAGTTAATAGCCACCGTAGAGACTGTTAACATTGCAATCTTTATAAGGGCTTAGAAAAAAATTCATAGTGAATAATTCTATGAATAGCTTACTAGTCAGGATGACAGAATTGGAGACAATGTGCATCTCAGTATATTTGGGGAAATTTGAGTGAGAAAATGTTATTGAATCTAATGTAAACTTTGTGGATCTACCATAGGTCTTGTCACAATACTATGGGAACAGAAGTCTAGGAGGGAGGGATCCTTCTCCGGTGCAACGCAACTCTTGTATAAACTTCATGTCCTGAAAGGAAATTGAATTTGATTAAGCAAATTAATATAATCTACTTTGATTATGGAATTGAACTTCCCAGCCTTTCCTCCCCCTCCCCCATCCCATTGGATTATTTTTTAGAAGAATGCATACTTCATTTGTCCTCTGTGTTTTTTAATGCCTGAAATGATGTGTTCAAACAATTTTTTAGCACTGACATATTTATAAATAGTTTGATTTTTTTTTTGAAAACAGAAGTAAGCATCAGTGATGTTTGAAGAACTTGCATTGGTTCTAGAATAGGGAATAGTTCATTGAAAGGGGCAAGGTTGTGATTATATTAATGATTATTTTTCTTCACATTTTCCTGCTTGTTCTCCCCTGTGCCCCTCTATTGGGCAGGGGGAAAAGCTTTGATTTTTGTTCAAGACAGAGGTTAGAAAGGTTGCAGGGGGCACATAGACCTCTCATAGGGGTGTCTTGTCAGGGCGCAGCATGAAGGGCACAAACAGATCATAACCTTTAAATGAAAATGCAATGGAGGGGAGAGATGAAAGCATTGAAACAAATTAGATACATCTATAGGGAGTGCTCAACTGGAGAAAATTAGCATTTCTTCCTAATTGGTGTGCAGGGCATTCCATTTCAAGGATTCATTACTAGGGGAAGAGGGTGCCGGGCCTCTTCACAGAATGCTTTCTTAAAGAAAAAAAATACCTCAACTAAGTTTATACATTTATAAACATTTAAAAATAATGGACAAAGAAACCTAGTCTTTGACTATCAACGTTTACAGATAAATATACACAGATGCACAATATTTTATGCTTAGAGATTATATGTTTTGTTCTACAATCCACTTTTGGAGCTGCAGGCTACATTTGAAGAAGTGGATTATCTGTACTGTTTTTTAAAGTTCTAAATACTAAGATTTCCATTAGGTTATCATAATCCTGAAGAAAATACTTAAAAATCTAAACAAAATATTCAGCATACCTGAGCATTTCTCATACCTTTAGAAATGAAATAAGATAAAGGGGATTTTAATATATCACAAATAATGAGAATGAAACTACCTGCTGACAAACTGTAATGTATATGAGAATAGCTTAGATCTTGTGCCTGAAATTGCCAGGTATCTAAATCCCTTTATAATGTTTTGGACAGAATGGAAAGGTGTAACGAGTCAAGAATGGGATTCATATTTATATAATGGCAGTTTTCTTGTACATGTAATGAGGTATTTCATCAGAATTATCTTTCATGAGTTATATACAATAAAAGGTACAGCAATGATTAGGCATTATGTTAAATAATTTTTTTAGCATGACAAGAACAGCAACAGTGAACCTCAGATATAAATTTCCTCTTCTTTTCCAGGAAAACTGGAGAATTTACATAGTAAGCGAAAAGAAATAAAAGTATAAAGCAAGTAAACAGACAGACAAAACAAAAAAGAAGAGGAAGCTGAAAACAGTACCAAAATATTACCATGATAATTACCTGGAACTTGGTTTTTAAATACAACATTGAACTTAATAACCATTCTATATTATTTTTTTTGAGAGAGAACCATTTCAAATACAGAAAGTGAACACAACAGTCCAGAATTGTAGATCTGAGGTGGTACAGGCCATCATAATGATTTTTTCCAATTAAAATCACTTACAAAGTAGTTAAATATTTGATGGTTAAGAGCCACATGTTTAAAAACATTTTAATAAAATGTATGTACTGCTCCTACTTCTTACCTATGCATTATAATTTCAGTAAAAGTAAAGAGAGAGACCTTCTCTAACTGATTCACATAACTGATTCTGAGTTATCATAGATGTGATACAGCTTAAATCAGGGGTCTCCAACCTTTGCAACTTTAAGTCTGAAGGAGTTCAGCTCCCAGCAAGCTGGCTGGAGAATTCTGGGAGCTGAGGTCCTTCAGACTTAAAGTTGCAAAGGTTGGAGACCCCTGGCATAAATGATGAAGAGTTTGATGCGTGGTACAGAAAGTTCAACTGTGAAGTTTCTAGGTGTTTTTTTTTTTAAAATCCTGTTCTTTTATTTTCTATTGAGAATATTAAATAATCTATTCGCCCAAGAACAAATGCCTGCAGAAAGTGTTTGATGAGATTCCCTACCTGCTGAAAAGTGTAGGAAGAGGGGACCTCAGCATATGTGCAGGAACTGTTCTCCTATGGCAGGGGTCTGCAAAGTCGGATCTTTTAAGACTGGTGGACTTCAACTCCCAGAGTTCCCCAGCCAGCATAGCTGGCTGGGGAACTCTGGGAGTTGAAGTCCACCAGTCTTAAAAGAGCCGACTTTGCAGACCCCTGTCCTATGGAATATCCTTCTGCCTGATAGAAGGACTGCATCATTATTGTTGGCATCCAGAAGAGTTTGCTATGTGAAAATGTGGTTACCAGGGTGCAATTTAACCCTGATGCATGACAATTACTTACTTGGGAGTGGGAAGATTGATTTGATAATGTATAGAGCTACATTTTGTGACTATATTGATAGTTACGATATCTTTTGATGTTACTTACTATTTATTTGTATAGAATTTGATATTTTGCTGCTGGTGAGCTGCTTAGAGTCCATCTATAATAAATAAGCAAGCCTGTGTACAGGATGGTTGTCAAATGCTTGTACGGTATTTTAAACAAGATACAATTTGTAAAGATGAAGTATTATTAATCAGAAAAAGAAGTAATTGGGTGATGGGCCTTTTAAGTTCTGCTGGGAAACTTTGGAAGACATTATGACGAACTGAGAGAAATGTTAACTCACAAATGTTTTGATCATTTTGAAATAGTTACTAAGGCTGGTATAGATTGGTGCAGGAGATTGTTTGAAAAGAGGTTTTGAAAAAACAGAGCGTTTGCATTCTGGGTCATTTCAATCTAAGTAATATTCTTCATGAATTTTGAAAGAGCAGGCATTATACATACACTGCGATGTTCAGATTATTTGGATATGTATATATGAAAATATTTCTTATAATACATTTAATTTAATTTTCTTCCTCCCACTTCATAAAGTGCAGTGTTTGCTTTGAACACCTTTTTCACCTGTTGAAAAAAGTTAAATGAAGATTGTTCCATGGTTGGCTAATTGGAGGGAGAAGCCCATTTCCTCTGAGGAGTTCAGACTGCATAGAAGTGATGGATGTTTTAAAGATTTATTAGCAAATGCTTGGTGCTTAAAACCATCAGCAGCAGATTATTTCCTTCAGAAAAGGAATCAGGAGCCAGTGCTTATTACCTTTCCCCACTCCAGAAAGATAAAGGAAAAAAAAAGGATAATTGGAAGGAGCAGTTTGTTTGAAGATAACTACAAGGCTGCTTTTCATTTTTTGTCCCTCTCTTTTAGATTGATTCTGAAATTTCAAAGTGGAGGGCAGCTGTTTAATGGCACACCTCTTGCTTGAATCCTTGCTTCTTAGAATCCAACCATATAGCGCTATTGGACGATGGAAGCATTTATTCCATTCTGCTTTATCTATGTGTTTCTGCACTGGCCTATATACAGTAGGTGGGCAGCCTTGGGTGTCTTTTAGAATTTGTTTAGAATTTGTTTAGAATAGCTTGAAATCTAGATTGATACTTAGGTCTATGTATCAATAGCACTTAGATTTATATACCATTTCACAGTGCTTTACAGTGCTTTTTAAGTGGTATACAGAGTCAGCGTATTGTCCTCAACAGTCTGGGTCCTCATTTTACTGACCTCGGAAGGATGGAAAGCTGAGTCAACCTTGAGCCACTCAGAATCGAACTCCTGGAGTGAGCAGTGAGTTTAGTCTGCAGTACTGCATTCTAACTACTGCATCATCACAGCTCTGAGTTAACTATCTTGTGGATGTGCTCAGAGTATGTGGCGTTTATAATAAATAGGGATTATTTCCGTTATTACCTTGGACACATCCACAAGATCTATCGCCTGCAAAGATATGAATTAATTTGAAAAATGGAACTTTGGTGAAAGAAGTGTTAATGTCTCTTTGCAAAAAGGGTCTTTTGTTTATGCTGAAAAAAAGCCATATATACTTTTCTTTGTTCCATGATAATGGGACAATTATAAACCATACCATCTCTGGTTAAGGAATTTGAGAAAGTATAAAGCATGCCAACCTATTGATTTTTGCCCCATCAGAACTGTCAAGGTTGCCCCAGCCCCTATCTACTACTAAGAAATGTCATCCAAGGAAGCCTAGGAATTGTTCTTTCTCTGTTGCAGAGAACAGCATTCCCTGAAAAAGTGAATGGCCCTGAGCCTTTTTGCCTTAAGTAATATTCCTTCAGACATGTGGCATGGAGATTAACTCAACCCTGGTGGTAAAAATTTTTGCTTCTTCTTTATGGGTTGAAAATGGAATGTTTTATATCCAGGCATATATTTATGTGGGATCCTTGGTGCTCTGTGAGCTTGGTTGTTTTCTTGCAGATGTTTCATTGCCCATCTAGTTTGTTCCTAGATTCAAGAAACAACAAGGACCCCACAGTTCAATCTTGAGCTACAAATATTATCTTCTATTGGTATATGTTTATATTCAGTATTTTTTTGTTTCTGGCTTGTTCACCTGTATTGTAAAACGAGCAGCTCTAAGTTGTTTAAATAGACAAACAAAATCAGTATATTGATTATTTGAGTCTGTTTTAGTTGTACTTCTACCATAATAGGGTTAGAAAAAGTTCTGCTGTCTTTCTAGACTGCTTGTTGATTCTGGACGTTTCCCATATGTACTTCAAATCTGGCAAGTCCCAAGTGGTTGAGAAGAACCATCCTGATGCTTGTTTTGCCATTTACCTAATCTTCATCTAAATACTGCCAGAATCTAGCAATTGAGAGATAAAAGTGGAACCATAGTGAAGTGCTTTAGCAACATTATAATCAATTATGCCACCAAAAAAATCCACGAGTAACATACTTTATTTCTGAAGCTGACTTTGTGTCAAATCCAGGCCTAAGTCACGACTAGAAATGTCAAGATAATCTGTCCTATTCAAGAGTTCCTTGGATTAAAATGACATCATTTTCTTCATCAGCCTGATTAAATATGAAATATTGATGGTAGTTTGTTAAGTATTTAATGGGATTATGATTGGTGTGATGATTTCAGCTTTTCATTAAATATTCCTAATGAATTAAATAATTTGATAGGCAAAATTAAATGGGAAGAGTTTTAGATTTAGCTTCCTTACAGTTATTTATGGAGATGGGCATGCACAGAAGATGATTAACAACATCAAAATGGTGGGTACCACCAGGGTGAGAGAAACTCCAGCACTGTAGATGTCCTGGTGTAGAGGAATGTTTCTGATTGTGTGGACAGATGTAGCTAATAGCTAAGTACATTCTATTGTATTTGCTCTCAGAGGCTAAAATAATATTTGTGACTTTTGAATATTTGAAATAGGGCAATGTAAGAAGCCTGATTTTGGGGGGTCCATTTGATTTCTGATGGTTGTTTTATTGATGTGGAAAAACAAAATAGACACACTTTTTAAATTGTAGAAAGTACCTATGCTCTACAGCAAAGGTTCCCAAACTTAGCAACTTTAAGATTTGTGGACTTCAACTCCCAGAATTGTCCAGCCAGTTTATATTAAGAGAGCTTAAAGCTCTGCTGGCTGGAGAATTCTGGGAGTTGAAGTCCACAAGTCTTAAAGTTGCTAAGTTTGGGAACCTCTGCTCTATAGTCTTAGTACAGAGAGGATGTATGCATTATTGAGTCACTACAAACAGTGGGGGTGTCGTGTCCCGTCCCCCCCATATATGTGGAGAATGTATGTAAGAAATCAAAATTCACTGCAATGTGTAACCAGCAATAAGAGGTTTTTAATACTATATAGAGACATCATTTTTTATTGTGTACCTTAGTCTGCTCCTTTTACGTACCTGGATGAGTTTCCTAATTCGACAATGTAGCCTCTGCCATCAAATTTTGCTAACAGGGTTTCCTGTATTCTTTTAATTGATGCGTAACTGCTAAATCTTCATGGTAAAGGAATACTTTCAAACTGAACACAAATTATGTGCTGAACACTATTTATGAGCTGATCTTATCAGTGGGAATTGGGATTTGTCTTTGTTCCTTAGCCAGTTTTATACTGGAGTATGTGCATTTTTACTATGGAAAATGCAAACAAAATTGTGTGTGTGTGTGTATGTTCAGTATATATGTATATGTATATGTGTGTGTGTGTGTATTGCATCAGTGATTAAAGTTTCCAAGAATTTGCATAGCAAAATAAAAGGCAGTGAGGGAGTTGAGGTTCCAGTTGATGGCTAGGTGGCTATGAAAGCATACGGAGCAGAAAAGGAGTTTAAAATGATGAAAGAGCGAGAACAAAGCTGTGAAGGACACTTGGCATTCCACTTACTTTATGCTTTTTCTTGAAAAATTGTCCTCATGTTGTTCAGCATTGCACTGAAAATAAGTCCAATAAAAACTGGAGCGGTCAGGATATTTTATTTTTTTCCTTTCCTTTTGCCTGCATGTCTGTTTGCTTTAAATAAGTATCCCCTGTATGTCTCACAGATCATTGTAGGTGTATGAGTTAGATTTTCTTATACATCTTGCATGCTGGGCCTTGTGGTGGTATCTTCTTTGATTCTTTCATGGGACAGATCTCAAGAATAAAACTGAGGATGATTTTTTTAAACAGTTTCCAACTATCATAAAATCCTAGGACAGTGATGGCGAACCTTTTTGTAAAGGCGTGCCAACATTGTGCATGTGTGCGCTATTGCGGGCAGGTGCATGCCCACATCCACAATTCAATGCGCCCCACTCACCTGTGCATGTGCGCATGATCCCCCACGTGTGGGGGGGGGAGTTCTCACCCTCCCCAGGCTCCAGAGGTTTTCCTAAAGCCTGCGGAGGGTGAAAATGGCCTCTCCCCATCTCCCAGAGGCCTTCAGAAGCTGGAAAGGGGTCATTTCCAAACTTACAGTTGGCCCATTGGGACTGTTTTTCAGCCCCCTAAGCTCCGGAGGCGTTCCTGAAGCCTGGGGAGGATGAAAAATGGACCTAATGGGCCAACCAGAAGTTCCAGTTGGCCAGTTGGGCCTGTTTTTCACCCTTCTGGAGGCTTTCCTAAAGCCTGGATAGGGGCGAAAACAGCCTCCCTTGGTCGTCCGGAAGGCCGGAAATCAGCTGGCTGGTGCATGTGCGCCAGAGGTGATAGCTTACATGTCAGCAAATATGGCTCCATATTCCATCTGTGGAACACATGCAATAGGTTCGCAATAGGATATGAACAAGTTTCTAAGGAGAAAAATTCCAAACAAACAAATGGTTCATCTTAATTTGTAAGTGAAATATGCTGTTTTTCAATCATTTGGTCTAGTGGCACTTTATTATAAATTCTGCCTTGGGATATCAAAGTAATTAAAGTATCACAGGAAAATAGACTTTCTAATACAACCCCTACTTTCTTTTTCATTCTGTTTTTGAGCTCGGGAGAAGTTGTGTAGCTCACGCTAAAGATAGGAGAGCCTGCCTTTTGTGATGGTACCTGTGCTTCAGCCTTTGCATAGAGAACGCTCTGGTTAGAGGTGCCATTTCTCTTCACTCCCTCAACATGTTGATCCCCCAAGAAGCTTTTGTCTGCATCCTGCATGCATGTCTGGCGTTGCTATTCCCACATGGGGCACCCTCCCTTGGCAAAGTCGCACTATTCAGAGATGGTGGCTGAAAGAACTTTGGCTAATTATGCTGGACTGGAAATTACCACTTTGCTGTGCACTCCTGCTGCTGAGGCTGTTTATTCAGGGGCTGTATTTAGTGGGAACAAAGCCATCCTGCAGAGTGGGTTCAGTCCTAAGTATGAAGCTACAGGTAGAAGCTTTAAAATAAAGGGGGTAATTACCAGTGTCTCCAGGTGAAAGCCCCTCTGAACTTCAATAGCTCCATGTAGCTGGTGTTGGGAGGGGGGGGGGGGAGAGGCAGAATTCCCATTCCCTAAATAAATGATTCCCACCAGGCAATTAAGGGGAAATAATTTCACCCAGTGAACGGTTAGCAAGCTGCTGCTTAGAAATTGTGGGTCTTTCCCCCCTCCCTCCTTTGCCCTTGTTTGTCATTGCATGAGGAAACAAGGAGGGAGGAATGATTCCCACATATATACCCCAATTTCCCTGGTTGTTAAGTGGCTTGAATGTACCTAGTGGGGAACAGAGGAGGGAGAGAACAAATAAAGCACAAAAAGGAATCACTGGAGCTTTACACCTGAGCAGGCTTTGAAGATTTGGACAATGCCATTCACAGCCTCTTGTAAGATATGGGTGTGAGTGGGCATCTCAGCAAAGAAACAGGAATGGCGCTCTTTTTCCACAGTGTGTGGAAGACATAGAACAATCCACATTCCACTCAGCTGTTAGAAACCTGCAGGGGAGTGAAGGAAAAAGGGCAGAAGATGATGCATAAGAAAATAAACAGAGCTTGTTTATGTAGTCTGTCACTGAGCAAGGACCATTTAATACTATCCCTTGATTTTTTGGGGTAATTCTATCTTCTTGTTGTTTTTAAATAGAAACCTTGATATCGTTTTTGACCATGTATTTTGGAAACAAATAACAAAGAAACTTCACAGTTAGGACTGCAGTACTTTCTCCTTTAAAACAGGAATGCTATACTTTTCTCAAATTTTAGGAGGCAGGAATATGCGGGAGTAGCATTTTTGAAACAATAAAAGAACTTGAATTTCCATCAGCTGTGTTAGAGATTCTTATTTTGTTTATACAATGGCTTGATTAATCATTCTTGTGAAGAGTTGCTTCTTTCAAGTACTAATTTTCAGATATCCATGGATCAAAGAGAAATTAGAGTTTAAACTATTGCTTTGTCTCAAGAAGTTGTTTTACTGCTTTAGTTGTTTTAGAAAGCTAAGTAAACAGGAGATACAAATATACAATGTCTGATAGATCTTAATATTTTCCTTAATGCTGATAGAGATTTTTCTCAGTTATCAATGATATTACTGAACCTTGGCCATTCCATAGGAACAGTTTAGAGAGTCAATAGTATTGTGTCTAGGCACCAGAAACTGAAAAAAGAGCCTTTATACCTTCTCTTGATCCAAGAGAATAGCGCAATTATAGGTCATACCATCTCTGGCCAACAACATTGAGAAAATAGTAGTTACATAATAATATCACATACATCTAGACGGTGTTAATGTGTTTTAATTGGCTATAATGTAGTTTGAGGTTGTCTGGTCTCTTTCTGGACTAATTGTTGATCCTTGGGTATGTGTACTTTACATTGTGTCCAGGGATGGTTGTTGTCCGTATGGCAGTTGAGGAACAGCTGATGTATAAGTCATCATGGAAAAGCTTGTTATTTTTAAGAGACAGAATATCAGAGTTGGAAGGGACCTTGGAATTCTAGTCCAACCCCCTGCTCAAGCAGGAGACCCTATACCATTCCAGACAAGTGGGTGTCCACTCTCTTCTTAAAAACTTTCAGTGATGCAGCACCCACAATCTTGTTAATTGTTCTCACTGGTTAATTGTTTTCACTGTTAGGAAACTTCTCCTTAGTTCTAGGATACTTCTCTCCATGATTAGTTTCCATCCATTGTTTGTTATCTTGCCTTTTGGTCCTTTGGAAAATAGGTTGATTCCCTTTTCTTTATTTTTTATTTATTTTTTAATAACTTAATTTATTTGGGGAAGGGAAACTAATGAAGTTTTCTAGATTATAGATGCTATAGTACTCATGAATATGTGGGTGTCAATTCCTGACAAACATACCTAATACTCCTTCCTATTTTCCTCACAGCAGCAAACCTATGAGGTGGATTGGGCTGAGAGAAATGATTGGTCCAAAATCATTCAGCCTGCTTTCATGACTAAGATTGGTCTAGAATTCACAATCTCCCAGTTTCTAACATGGTACCTTAACCTCTAGGTCAAACAGGCCCACACAAAAGATAAACTAGTCTGCCTAAAGCAGTGTTTCTCAACCTTGGAGACTTTTAGTCCTGTGGATTTCAATTCCCAGAATCCCCCAGCCAGCACAGCTGGCTGGGGAATTCTGGGAGTTGAAGTCCACAGGACTTAAAGTCACCAAGGTTGAGAAACACTGGTCTAAAGTCATGATAAAATAAACTGAGGTATTATGTTGAAGGAAGGCAGGTTCTATTTTAAATAATGGAAACCCAGCCTAATAGTAAGATCAGTTTGACAAGTAGAATTGTTAACCATGAGATGCAGTGGTCTCCCTTCCACTGGGTATGTACAATCAGAGGTTGAACAGGTATCATCTACACTGACCAAATTAGACCAGTTCTCCTAATTATATTTTCCAACTTTTGATTCAGCTGAACTTTCGGCTGCATCCAGATACAATTGTTTTAATTTGCTCATTTATTTAACATAACACATATTTTTATAATATGTTTTTCCACCTGTTTTGCTCTGTTCTTACCAATCTTTTCCTGATCATTCAGAAACAAGACTGAATGTGGCTCTCAGCCTAAGCGTTGGTCGCTTATTTTGTCTAGCTACCAACAGTTCTATCTTTTATGGTAGAGAAATGTTCTTGAATGTCAGCAGTTCTGACATTTCTTTTTCTAATTTTCTTCTAACAGCTATTTTAATTCTTAGAAATATTTCCAAAGTAACCAAATTAATAGCAGATTCTGTTAAACCAAAATAGTAACCAATTCTGGATAAAAACTGGATTGTGTCTCTTACACATTTTCTCTCACACATTTCTAGGTTTTGTCTTGTTCATTATAGAAGAACAACCTAATATTTATACAGCTTATATGTATTGAGCGCTGAATCTCAGAGGAATCTGTTCTATATCTTTCTATATCTATTCTATTCTATTTTGTTCTGTCCGAGTTTTGGGGGGCAGAGCTCCTTCTTAGCTGAGAGAACCAGGGTTGTCTGAGAACATTTACATGGTCATGTGGCCAGCATGACTATACGCCAAAGGGCATGGAACACTGTTATCTTCCCATCTTTCATGTCAAATTGAAATCGTTGTATGTTCTTGGACTTCTGCATATTTGTTCTGAACCTAAAGCTGTACCTGAACATCTCTCTGTATATCACTCTTTATTCCTCCAAGCACGGGGGTAGTCTTGAGCATACCTGCAAGCATTTATTGCATCTGCACATACCTTCTTTTTGATTACTTTGGGATTTATTTATCTGAACTGACTCTTCCCATGAATCCTACTCTCATATTTGTATTTCTGTGTTCTGTGACAAGGAAACAAATTTCTTTGCAGTGGGCAAGATGGATAGATGGAGACAAGTTATCCGACACATTTTAAAATGGAGTATTTAAATAATTTTAAAAACTGCATGCATCTTCATATTAATTAGTATATTTAGGAGATTAAAAGATGTGAAATATAGACAGTGACTATTACTGCAGCCATCAAATTTTTCCTTTCCTTTCCAAAAGAACACCCTCACTTTTTATTTATTACCAGATACAGTAACTGTTTTTTTCATATTTAGAGGGGGGAAATGGCAAATGGACTGATGACCAAAATACAATGGTGCCTGGATGTCTGGAAAAATGGTGCAAAGAACTGTTGTCCGTGCCCATTAAAAGTCCACGTGGAAGTAATTCAGGTTGCGACTGTATCTTTGAATGTTTTTATCTTAAAAAGAAAGTAAGTCATGAAAATAGGAATACAGCCTGTTAAGGAATAGAGAACAGTATAACCTGGGCTCCTGAGGAATTTTTTTTTCTGCTTGTACTCTTATGTGTCCATTGGGGTGGATGTGTGTGTGTGTGTGTGTGTGTACAAAAGAAAGATCAATGAACATTTCTAATATCATTCTAAAAATGCTACTGTCTTACCTGTAACCAATTGATTCATTTGGATATGTAGACAATGTCTTACTTGAGGTAGTAGCTTAGAAATAATAGTAGTAGTAGCAATGGTATCTTTATTCTGGGCATCAACTGTCATAATATAACTTTATAGAATAAATTTATAGTCCTCTTTTTGTAATTAATCTGCGTAAGAAACGATGAAAATTTAAATTACCAGCACAAATTAAAAATTAAACATTTAAGATTAAGATTATAAAGATGATGTAATACCATCAAGAACAAAAGTGAATACAGAATAGATTTATGTAATTTGGCTAAAACTATGGGATAATAATTAAAATCAAAATAGCTAACATGAAATATAAAATTGCAGGCAAACTTATTAATATTGTAAATATAAAAATATAGTTATGTGGTTAAAATAGTGTACAAAGGAATGACAGTCACTTAAAAGTCTGAAGAGTTAAAATGATTAAAAAACCACTAATATACAAATTTATGGCCATAATTATATCAGCCTGATAGATCTAATGACTATGGGTACGTGAATTACACCAGTGTAATCATGGTCCATATGTCATTGAAAAGCACCTAAACTATATTATTAGTGGTTACTAACCATCTGTGGGTGGAGGTTTCACATGATTTTACTACGTTTAGACAAGTAAAGTTATTGTGATAATATGGTAATTAAAATAAATAAAATTTATCAGTGCTTAAGAAATTTGGACAATGAGGAGTAATCAGACCCTAAAGTTCCTGTAAAAATGGCAGATAAAGAGGGTATGGGCTGTATTTTTATGGCACCTGTGCCACAGAGCAGTGCTGTGCTTCAAAAGTACTTCTATATTTCCCCTCCGGTAAAGCTTTGTGATGGACATTAAACTAGCTCTGAATGAGGGAATTGACATGTGATAGATAAGAAGCTGGTTTAGAATGTAAAATGTGATTTTTTAAACTAAATATATCCTGTGGAAGAACAACAATTTGGGCTCAAGGTAAGCATCACTGGGAAACCCACAATAATTCAATTTCATTACTGTTACTTTTTCCCAAGAGGATATCAAGTTGTCTGTTAAAATTAGAAGGACCAAGCCAAATGGGTTATGAAGTACGTTTAGCTACCGTAAGTAAGTAAAAATATTTTACCAGGGGATAGATTCAACTTCACCAATCCTGCTTTCTGCCAGAGCATAGAATTTGGAACACAGCCAGGGGAAGAAATGTCTTTAAAAATTGACAGGATAGCCTTGTTTCTAAACAGCCCTAATTGAGTCAAATAACTTGATTGCAGCAGGTATAAACTGTGTATCTTAGGCACAGTAAACTGCCACAGGCCAGTAAAATTACTATTTAAAGATCTTGACCTGCTTGACGGTATGCCCACCTAACTGCCAGGTTCACTATTTTGAGTACTGAGGTATATAGATCTTGTCTTGGAAAAGTTATTGCAATATGAAAATAGTGATCTCAACACTTTTTTAACTACAAGGATCAAAGGCAAAGTTACTGTTTTACTGTTTGTGTTTAATAAACCACTGATGTTCCTGTGGGCTAGCATTGAAAGGTGAAAAGCAAATAAGGTACCAGAGCATTTATTTAATAAATAAAACTGGACCAATAGACATCCGTGTCTAACTCTTCTCCTTTAGCTAAATATATTTTTATTTTTGGAACAAATTTATTTCAGTCCAACAGTAGCATTAAAAGGTTTAAAACTATAGGTTTTTAAATCCCCAGAGATGTTAATTCTCATGCAGCTACCTAACATTGTAAAAAAAAAAAAAAAGGGGGGGGGGGAAACTACTTCTTTAAAAAAAAAAAAGAGGCATAGCAACTTATGTATGAAACTTATCAAGATAGATGAAAGATTAATTGCATAGAGCTGTAAAATAATGATATAACTGAAATCTACAGAGATGTACCATATACATTGTGAATAGCATTACCATTAAATGATAAACTAATCTTATACAAGTCAATAACTAATAGTAGATAAGTAGTAGAATATAACAAAAAATCATGCTGTGCAAAAAGAGAGTAATGTTGTGTGTGTATGTATGTATGTATGTATGTATGTATGTATGTATGTATGTAAACAGCCTACAATATTTAGCACGGAGACCAAATCACAGAAAATATAACAATGCAAATGTTTTTCCACTCGGTTGCATTCTGATCTTCCAGAATATCTCTCAAGTATCCTTGCTGCAGCAACGACTGGTGGTGTTTCTTCCTCCTTCCATTCATAACTATATGAAAACTCGAGAGTGCTCTATTAACACTAATCTGCTGGTTGTTTATTTGCTGTTTGTGTGAGGTTTCTCTGGAGAGAAGGGCATTTTTTCAACATCTAGCCATCTCATGAGATTATGCGGACTTGTGGAAATGCTTCTCAATGCTGTCACAGCTTGAGACCATTTGCTGTGCAATGCCTACTTCTTTCCTACTCTTGAATATGTTTCTAATGTTATGGCCCGCCTTCCATCATTTTCCAGAAGGAGCGAGGGGTGCAAGTTTGTGTGACCTTAGCACTAAATGTAACTGTAGGAATTACCTTCCATAATGATGTCAACTGATTAGGTTAGCAGGTTGATGGCAGCTACAATAAGACATGACATGTTCTAATGACTTATTTTAGAAGGACACAGAAGCAGCATGGAGGAAGATACAGGAAAGACAGAAGGGCCACAGGTGCTGACAAAGGCTTTAACCTTTGTTGCTATAATATCAGTATTTCACAGGCCAGGCGGTTTGGTAACCCACTTCCAGACCATCAAAAATTGATTTAATTGCAATTTCCCCCCCAATTCAAAGTACTGAAGCTTGACTAATTGGAGTAATAGAGAGTAATAAGGCTCTGATTTAAAAAAAGCTTTCCTTTGCCTCCTTTTGTATCTTGTGTCATTGCCTGTCAGAGGTCAGGGAGCCTGCATATTCCATGAGACTGAGTTGCCTTCATTTGGACAAATTAGTTTACCCAACAGTAATTAAAATGCCAATGTGTGTTGGGAAAAGCTGAATACATTGATGGGCATGTTGGTGAAGGATCTGACAGCTTTGGTGGTTGCTCTCGCACTAACGTGTTGGTGCAGACTCAAAGGCTGCATAAGTTTACGTCTGTGTGGATAATACAGTTCTGTGGTTTGGAAGAAGCTCTCTTGTCAGCATGCTCTGTCCCTCTGTTTCTTTTTTGACACTTAGCTTCATTCCTTCCCCATATCCAAACTCTTTGTCCAAACAAGATGTTGTTAACCTACTTTGGCATACACCAGATCTGTTCCTAAGAAATAGCTTTCTCTTGCTTCATTGATTCTTTATATACAGTAGTTTTCAGAATGGAACAATTAGAACTAATTTACAAGATGTGAAGATGAGCGAAAGAACTTGGATTAAAACCTGCATGTGTAATCCAGATACTGTAGTCCAGTATATAAAAATTTTTCGGATAAAATTATTGACTTAAGATGAGACACAAACTAAATATTTTTTAAAAAAGATATAAGGAGAACCTTAGATTTTATCTACTTCAACCTGCTGCTCAGTCAGGAACTTTTTTTAAGAGAATACCATCTAGCCTCTGCTTGAAAACTCCAGAAAAGAGACTCAAAGGTGCTTTTTCAAGAGGCAACTAAAATTTTTGGCTTTTCTTTGACGACGTTTCACTTCTCATTTAGCAATACATCCAGAAAAGAAAACTCAGCACTTAATGTGTCAGCCACCTGTTTTACTAGCAGACTGTTTATATAATAAGGAAATTGTTTCTGTTATCTAGCCTGAGCATATTTCTCTATAGCTTTAACCTATTGGTTCTGGTCCTGTTTCTGGATAATATAGAATTAATCCACTCCCCCTTCTATATGACATCTTCAGATGTTTGAAGACTAATATCATATCTCTCCTTAGATCTCACTCATGCTATATTTGTGCCTTTCATTTTTTTTTAACCTAAATGTAAAGCTTACATTGCTTCTTATTACATGCAGTTTATTCATTTAATTTCATGAAGACACTTCAGATCAGGGGTGGGTTTCAAAAAATTTTACTGCCTATTCTGTGGGCGTGGCCTATTCTATGGGTGTGGCTTGACTGGGTGAGTGTGGCCAACTTGATGTCACTTACCAGGAAATGTCATGGATTGTGTAAAGTGTGGTGAAGCTCACTTAAAAATGTTCTTGCTTAGCAACCAAAATTTTGGGCTCAATTGTAGTCATAAGTCAAGGACTATCTCTGTCTTCCTCTGCATGGCAGCCTTGTCTTAGTAAACTCCTTTTCCTTTCTGGCAATTTTCCTCTCTGTTAGAGGCACCAAAATAATCCAGACAATGTAAGGTTTCCTGCTGCAGCAGGGGGTTGGACTAGATGACCTCTGAGTAGCCTTCTAGCCCTAAATTGTTGTGTTGTCTGTCTGTCTGTCTGTCTGTCTGTCTGTCTGTCTGTCTGTCTGTCTGTCTATCTATCTATCTATCTATCTATCTATCTATCTATCTATCTATCTATCTATCTATCTATCTATCTATCTATTTATCTAATCTATCTATCTAGTTGTTCAGCTGACCCAGAAACAAACTGCTGAATGTCACTTTGCAAACCTCCTTCTGAGCAGCTTTTCAATTTAAAACCCAAAGTTTGCAGCTTTAAGGCTTGTGGACTTCAACTCCCAGAATTCCACAGCCAGGCATGCTCAGTTCCTATTTAAGACAACAGCATTTGATTTTCTCCTTTGCTGAATCTCCCAGCTGAAAAGTGAGTTTCTTTCTTTCTTTCTTTCTTTCTTTCTTTCTTTCTTTCTTTCTTTCTTTCTTTCTTTCTTTCTTTCTTTCTTTCTTTCTCTCTCTCTCTCTCTCTCTCTCTCTCTCTCTCTCTCTCTCTCTCTCTCTTCTTTCTCTTTCTTTCTCCTTTCCTTTCCTCCCTCCTTCACTCTCTCTCTCTTACTTTTTAAAACCTTTTCCCCCTTGCCTGAACCAGCAGGGGGGAAAACTTTTTTTAAAAAAAGAGCTTCTGACGGAGAACAGGTTTGGGGGTATGGCCAGGCCACCATTACTACCGGTTCTATCTGGCACACCAGATTTTTACTACCTCTTCTGGCATATCATACCATACCTGTAGGAACCCACCTCTGCTTCAGATCCAAAGTGTTAGCATTCTAGCTTTATGTAATCTGCAGACATGGTAAGCATTCCCTCAACACTTTTGTCTAAGTCATTAATAAAAAATGTTGAGCATTATAGGCCTAGGACACAGCTCTACTGAACCCTACTTGATAACTTCTCTCCATGCTGAAGTGGAGGCATTAATGAGTACTCACTGAGTACAGTCAATTATGTCTTCAGTTTTCAACGTTACCTTCTTGTGGGAATTGTGGTTGCTTCTTTAGTACAGTATCTTATTTCGTTGGGTTCCATATCCTTCCTGGGTAGTTTTCTTTTTCCTAACTACAAGTAAATGTATGTTCATGTAAGCTATACAATAAAATAACACACAAATAGATAACCTGGTAACCGTGGTGTTTGGGATTATATCACCATGTAACTCTGTAGTGTGGTCAGAGTTGCTGTTAAGAACATCTGGGCATTAAGATTGCCTACATCTTATATGAAATGGGCACAATTCTTTTCTGATTTCACTTTTCATATCTATGCTCCTAATTTATGAAACATAAGAGCCTCTCTCATGAAGGCCTGAATACTTTTCCTATTGAGGTCTCACCTCTACTTCTGAGATGGCTAGTTTAGTTTCCATGTTACCTACTACTGTTGAATAATGTGATTTTTAATAGTCAAGACTTTTTCAGCCCTTAAAGTCCATTTTTCTTTTGATGATCACCCATATTCAGTAGGAAAACAGGATAGATCCAATTTTGGAACAGTACCATTGCTACTATATAAGCAAGATAGTTGGGTCAGTCTTATTGCCTGTGTTTGTAATAATACTTAAGTTCATTCCTCCACTCATGCGTGACTGCTTCAGATTATCATCCACACTTGTTGCCAAATGTCTTCCCACCTTCTTCTGTTCTGAAGGCTTCAGGTTTTCTGTAGGAACTCCAAAGAGCATAGAATAAGTAGATCTTGCCATGGCTTTCTACAAATGAACTATAACTAGCATTGTCAAGGAGCCCTACTATGTACTTTTTGAAACTACATATGCCTTTCTACTAGATACTTTCCTTCTACGTGATCATCCCAAAAGCTAGTTGACAAGGTTCTTGATTGCTTCCCCTTGACGGTACTAATAAAACTTGTTATTTTAAATCTGTGGTTTCTGTAATCTGATTTCACAACGTTCCTTTTGGGGTCCTAAAATTTCTTACCCCATATGAACTTTTGCCACATACCTGTCTCCAGGAAGGGAGATGAAAAAATTGAGAAGGGAATTATAGTTTGGATGCCTGGTGCAAGAAATGCAGAAGAAAATATCTAATTTAATTGAAAAGGCTATCCAAACATAGAAAGATTGTAGAGGTTTAGAGTGAGTTTAGAGTTTATTGGTTTTTTATAATGCCCTACTCCCGAAGGACTCAGGGTGGTGTACAGCCAAAATAAAAAAATATATATAAACGTTAAAAGGAAAGCTTTTAAAAAACATAATTAAAATATTGGCCGAAATGTGGAAAAACCCCAAACTAACCCTGATTAAAATAATAAAAATTTAAATTTTTAAATTTAAATTTAAAAATTTAAATTTAAAAATTTAAATTTAAAAATCATGCTTTATGCCAGCCCAGCTTGTTGGGAAAAAAAAGGTTTTGAGACTGCGGCGGAAGGTGCGTAAATCAGGGATAGTTCTTAATTCTGGGGACAATTCGTTCCAGAGGGCAGGTGCTCCCACAGAGAAGGCTCTCCCCCTGGGTGTTGCCAGTTGACATTGTCTACCTGACGGCACCATGAGGAGACCCTCTCTATGGGAGTGTACGGGCCGGTGGGAGGCTCTCGGTGGCAGAAGGCGATCTCGCAGGTACCCAGGTCCTAAGCCAGCTAAACGACCATAGACGACCATATGACAGCCATGGCCAGGGGGGCTTTTTATCAGGTCCGCCTGATACGCCAGTTGCGCCCCTTTCTGGATCGTGACGCTCTATGCACGGTCACTCAAGCCCTCGTCATCTCCCGCCTGGACTACTGCAATGCTCTCTCATGGGGCTTCCCTTGAGGTGCACCCGGAGGCTCCAGTTAGTTCAGAATGCGGCCACGTGGGGGATTCTGGGAGCCTCGAGATATTCCCATGTAACACCTCTCCTGCGCGAGCTGCACTGGCTGCCTGTGGCTTTCCGGGTGCGCTTCAAGGTACTAGTAACCACCTTTAAAGCTCTCCATGGCATGGGACCTGGTTACTTGTGAGAGCGCCTCCTGCTACCAAATGCCTCCCACTGACCAGTTCGCTCCCACAGAGAGGGCCTCCTCAGGGTGCCGTTGGCCAAGTAATGTCGGCTGGCGACCTCCAGGGGGAGAGCCTTCTCTGTGGCAGCCTCTGCCCTCTGGAATGACCTACCCCCCGACCTACGCACAATCACGGACCTGCGCCTCTTCTGTTGGGCCTTGAAAGCGCATTTATTCCGTGCGGCCGGCCTGGCGTATTTTTTAATCGTTTTACCAGGGGTTTTTATCTGGTTTTTTAGAACAGGCCACCCATTTACTATTCTTTTAAGTATATTTTAATATATTTTTCGATGTTTTTTATTGTCGATTTTATTGATGCCTGTTCATCGCCCTGAGTCCCGAAAGGGAAAAGGGCGGTATACAAATCCAAATAAAGTAAAGTAAAGTAACGATGATCATATTTGCAATCTATTACAACAGGTTCATTTGCAATAGCTGCACAAGCTCAGCCTGAATCTCTTGATTCTTTGGAGCCTGAAGTAAAGGGATTCTGATTTGGGGAACAAGACAACTGGTAGGGTTACTACCAACATAGAGATGTAGCACCCTATGCCCAAAGCTGTGGGAGGAGCTTTGAAAAATGGGAGATAAATGAAGAAGATGCAACATTAAAGTTCTCCCTGCTGGTTGTTTGTTCTTAGGGGGACAGAGACAATTCTCCTCTGCATATCCCCTACCCATCCCTAAAGGGAAACTGTGGAATGGAAAGAGTTGCTGAATAAAATGTAAGTGTTAGAAGTTCTCTCAGAATCTTCTGTCTACTTTCTGTAGGAGATAGAAATTACTTTTGCCCAAACAAATTTCCTTGTTAGTTGTGGAAGATTTGTCCAATAAAATAATAGATGGAGATTGAGGGATATTTCTAATGTAGAAGATTATTATTGTACTTGGAAAGAATTTGTTTGGAATAGGGTGTTCCTTCTTGAACACCTCAGAAATTAATAGATGAACATTGAAGGGGATTTCTAATATGGAAGATTAAATTAAACCAATTTAGGATTGAGCAGAGATGAAAATATTTGAGATACCTATATTTTCCCAAAATCAGTTTGCAAGAGATGAGCGGGAAGAAATAGCTGACTTGATACGGGCATCTTCATTGTCAATATATTTAGGAAGGAATGGGGGAAGTGATTGTAGTTATGCCATTCTTTGCATGATGAATTTATTTGGAGAAAATCAGGGTGCAGCTATTATAAAAAGAATATGTCCAGGGCATGTAAATCTACTGCTATTATTCTGAAAGTTTTAAATCCCAATTCTTTTTCTTCATAACAAAACAAAGTATATAATGTTAGAGGAGCAAATGACATCTTCTTCAGACATTGAAAAAAATTCTTTGTGCTAACAAAAATAGTTATAGTTGTGGAAGTGAAATGCGACATTGGACCTTATATTTGTCCTCAATATTAGAAATTATTTTTATTTGAATTATGAGAACTTTCAGATTCTTCTAGAATGGGAAGAATTTGTGATTCAGATTTTGTGTAGTTTGCGGGAAGTGGTGCAATTTGCAAGCCAACCCACCAAGAAATTTCTAATCCCAATCACAACAGGCTATACAAGCAGAATAGCAGGGATTAGTGTTGATGGTCTCCACCCCTCTCTTCAGTCCTATTGACATACCTTGATGCTAATTTAGACCTGTGCAGCCACTGGAAGGATGTTGCATACCTTCTTCTGAAAGACCTGTGTGTCTGTGTTGAGCAAGGGAGAGAGAGAAAAAGCAAGACAGAAATCTTAAAAACTGAATTGCCCACTTCAGTGATTTCCAAGCTGCTATTATGTTTCTAACCACGGTAATTGGCTTTACCATTTATTAATGGCTTATGCTAAAGAGACAAAAAGAGACAAAATTCAGGATTTTTTTTTAGTTCCATTGAGTACAAGACTGCTTGCTGACTTGGGGGATCAATTGATGTGCCGCCCTATATTTAAGAGCTTGCAGATGTTCTGAAGACTTATCTTGGATAGCCCATGAGGTGTGGAATGAAATCTTGTGTTTAGACATTTTGGTGAAAAGAATAAGCTGCTAGCTGATGCATAAAAAGCAGCTCAGGTTCTTGGCATTCTCAATGTAGATGATAATGAAGCAAAATCCAAAAAGTTAATATGTTTATGTCCATCAAAATGCGATGGAGAACTTATAAATTCTAGAAATATACTTGCCTTTCAAGAATATGAGAATTGTACTCTCAAGAATATGAGAATTGTACTCCAGTACATCTGAGCACAGCAACTTAGGGATAGGTGGTTTAATGTGTGAACTGATCACATTTTATCAGAGTTTCTAGACTTAACAAATATGTTGAATTGAAATTCTTTGAATTTACCTCTTAGATAGAAGGAGCCACTCTTTCTTCATAAATAGTTATAAGTTTTAACTTCTTTAACTACATTACATAGCCAGTAAAATGGATGGTCAGTTCTGATCCATATAGTAAGTACTACGTAATGTAGACGCTTTTTATTCTATTCCATCCAAATTATGCTTTGAGAAAGAACCGGTATAAAATGTTTTACTGATGATATAAAAATCTATCAATAATGGCCAAAATAGATAAATCATGCAGCAATAAATGTTGGAAGCTCCACAAAAGAAAATAAGAAACTCTTAAGAAGAAATATTCTATCATAATGTGGTGGATATGTAAATTCCCCCCCCCCCCCCATATTGGAGAAATATTGATGTGGATAATTTTAGGAATCAAATTGCAAATGAAACCTCTTTTTACAAAGAAATTAGGCATAATTCATGAATGAGAGCCTGTTTGATGTAGTGATTAAGCGAAAAACCTGGATGCAGTGTGTTCCAGTGCTGCCACAATCACAAGGTAGATAACTTTGGGTCCATCACTTTTTATCAGCCCTGGGAAGTTGGCAACTGGCATGTATTTATGATGGTTGCAATGCCTTCGGGTCATGTGATCACTTTTTGCAACCTTCTAACTAGCAGAGTCAGTGGAGAATCCAGATAACAACAGTGTTACTAACTTCACAATGTCAGTGATTCACTTAACAACTGTGGTAAGAAAGGTTGTAAAATGAGGCAAAACTCACTTAACAACTTTCTTACTAAGCAACAAAAAGTTTGGGTTCAATAAGGTTAGGGGTGTTTTTACCTTTTTCTTCTTTTTGGACATTTATAAACAATAATATAGTGGAGATGTTGACATTAAAATTTATACTTTTGATATAATAAAAAATTCGGTATATTCTGCATGAAACTTATACTAATGTTATCAGTAATAATTGTGCAATCCCAGTCAAGATCTGTTCACTCACAAACATCTCTTTTGAAAATACATCTTTGTTTTAAATGTTATAAATACTATAAACATTTTAAAAAAATAGAATGTAAGGATTCTAAGACTAAAACAATAATTATATATTGTACATTTTATACAAATATATTAATGTACTACTTAAAAGTCAGAAGTGTTATAGTTTTATTTACAGTGTGTGTGTGTGTGTGAATACATACACACACACACTCTTTAAAATTGTTAAATAAAGTTTTCTTAATTGGAAAAGGAAAAAATATAATTGTATTAATAGAATGTATTTAGAGAGCTTAAACAAAGTGCAACATTGCATTTAATCTTTCCAATCCAGCTGTATTCCTATGTAATTCACCCTACCAGTACCAATTTTGTTTGTTCTACCTACCTACCCATTGTCTGTCTGTCTGTCTTTCTTCTATCACACATCTCCCTCAGTGAAGGACTCTGGCTGGTATACAAACAAAAATGTTAAACTGAATATAAAACATTTAAAATAAAGGCAAGGATTGCTAAAATTCAATATTAAATATAAATTAAAAGGCCAGAGGAGGGCCTTCAGGGCACTAACCAACCCTATAGCTGTGTTCCTCTTTTAGCCCCAAGTGGCATGAAAGAGCCAATTCTTTAGATATTTCTGAAAGGCCAGGAGACATGGAGTCCTCCTTGCCTCCTGGAGGAGAATGTCCCAATGGGACCAATGTTACAGATATTAGGATGATTCATCTTGAAATAGTTTAATGACAGATGCTTCCCTTGTTTTAGGAAATGGATGCCATACAATCATTATGAGACAATTATGATTTTGCCTATATGACTGTTCTGTGTGTCAGAATTGGTATTAAAATAACAATTTCCCATATTCCTTATTCCAGTTCTCCCTAATCTGCTGCCCTCCAGTGATATTGGACTTTAATCCAATAAACTCAGCTAGCATGGAGGATTATACAAATTGGAAATGGTTGTCCAACTTAAATGACTTGATGTGGACTTCTTGAGATTTGTACTATTCTTTCTTTGTTAAATTGTCAGGCATGGAAACTCTTATGTATTACAATTCACAAGTCTTTGGCATACTCATTTACTTATAGCACAGATATTTAATAGCAATACAAATCTAATATTCCTTGTTTTCTTCTTTAATAGTTCATTTGTGACTGGAACAGCATGCTGTGGACATAATTCACCTTTGAGAGTCTGGGACTTAGGGAGGTAAGAATGGCATGAATAGGAACTAATGAAATCGTTTAGTTCTTCTAAATAGGAGAACTGGGAGCCCTGGTGGCCCAGTGGTTAAAATGCAGTATTGCAAGCAAATTCTGCCCACAGCCTGGAGTTCGATCTTGACAGGGCTCAAGGTTAACACAGCCTTCCATCCATCCTAATATAATATACTAACCTTTTCTATGCTTTGTGTCTCATTTCCCTAGTTATAGGCAAAGTGAGTCTGCAGGGTCTTCTTTTGTCTATTCTGCTATTTTGCTAACAGTTGGCTTGTCTTCCATTTCTTTTCTGTCAAACGGTTCAATTCTTAGTATAAATTTAATAGCCAATAATCCATTTTATTGGCATTATTGAATCTACATATATCAAGAAGTGACTACATTTGGTTACTGCTATCATATTTGGTAGCTTATTGTGGATTTTTTTTTGCCTTTTAAATATAAGGAATAAATACATGACATGGTTTCAGATTTCTCACTCCCTGAGACATAAGTGCAATGATTCCCAGAAAAACGTTTTTGCAGAGCAGATTACTTATAAAATTGATTATAATTCTGTGCTACAGAAAAATATTAGGGTTTCTTTACATTTAAGAAGGCTTAATCTAAATACTGCATTTAGACTATGTATGGGAAGATGATGTTCAGTTTACTTCATATATCCAAGTCTCCGTGCCCATGAACTTTTTCTGGGTTGCTGCACATAAAAATAACAACTCTTACAAGGCAAATAGGGAGTGGCTATGTCACCTTTGCTGCCTTTCCCAAGGAAGCTTCCACAGATAATAAAGCTATGTAGAAAATAGGATTAAGGTAATGAACAGGCAGGATGGAGTTTGATCTTTCAATAAGGCGAAAGCCTGACTGACAGGCAAAGCTAAAGCCTGGAAGACTAGCCAATGAGATTCTTCTTATAGTGGGTGCAAATTCACGGATCCCTCCCTTTTCAGTTGTTGTAGTGGAATGCAGTATAGCACTGGGCAGCCCCTCTTGGGCCTCTCAAATGGGGGGGAGTGGACATTGCATAATTTAGATATAATCTATAGTTGATCAAGATTTCTCACATGAGGAATGGTTGCTGGTGAAAACTGGGCCTTTACACAGAAAAAGGATCCTTTTGCGCTTTTTAAATTTACTTTTTTTAAAACAAGGGCCATTTTTATTTGTGGATATTTCTTTGGCGAGGACCAAAGAATCTTACGTTACAAAACTATGTCCATCTCCATCTCTATTGTTATGAGTAGCTTCAAGCATTCAAAATAATGCAACATTCACTACTTTATTTGTGGTATGATTTAGAGCATTGGATATTATTTTTTTAGAGCAGTTCTGTTTCTGAGTGATAGTGCCACCTTATTATTCGTTATTCAAAAAGAATGTGGATTTTTAGATTTTTTTAAAAATCCCATCCTTATTACCTTATAAGTAATTCAAGGTGGCAACATACCTTCCATCTCCTCCTCCTATTTTCTCCACAAGAACCCTGTGAGGCAGGTTGGGTTGAGAGATTGACTAGCCCAAAGTCATGCAGCCAGCATTGATGCCTAAGGCACTACTAGAACTCAAGAGTCTTCTAGTTTCTAGGCCACTACATCACTACATCAAATTGGTTCAATTTGCCAGTATGCTATCAGATGTTTCATTCATTTTTCTCCTATTTCTGTAACCCTCATCGATGTCTTACTTGTTTCTCCTTGATATATGCAGATACGGATGTATGTATTTTCCACATTTTTATACCACCTTCTTGTTAAACACATTGTAGTGTTCCAAAATAACATCTATAACAATAAATATCCTTAATATTCTTCTCACAAAATCTGTATAAAATCCATTAATTCATAAAACCTAGGTGCCCCAAGTTAACAATTCAATCAAAAAACAAATCAATGGATCATAATATAAATCAATACAGAGTACTCATTCAAAGCACAAAGACCAGTCTTGGATTATCATATTTTAGACACATTATGAGAAAACCTAGTAGAAGTCTGTAATATTAGGAAAGATGGAAGAAAAAAAAGGAAGACCATCAGCAAGGAGGATGGACTCAGTTACTATGGCATTACGGAATAGATCAGGTAAAGGATCAGATTGAAGATTGGATTGTAAAATTGACTGAATGCAGAAATTGTGAAGCTGATAAGTTTGGTCAGAGAAAAAGTGATACTTTTTTGAAAGACTGAAAATCTTATATGGACTTTTTACTGAAGGAATAAGAAATTGAATCGATAATCTCAGGATTTGCAGATTAAGAAGAGATTGGGGGAAAATTTAAGATGATACTCAATAGAAAGGTAGAAGGCATAGTTCTGCTCTACTTTTTCTTATTTCTCTTGCTAGTTCTTATTCTATATTTTTGTTTTTGTTCATTCTGTATATTTTTACATTGAAAAAATTAAATATAAAGGATCAAACTGGACACAGAGTGTCCTGGAGAATATCTTATCTGTTTGGTAGCTGAAAGTCAGCATCAACTTGATGGCACATAATCACTGTTAATGACTAGATAAATGTATAGTTTAAATGTATAGTTTTCATTGCCTTACAAAATTTCAGAAATGTAAAGGCCCTGGTGTGTGTCAAGGCACAGTGTATTCTAGAATGAGGATTACCACAGAGAAAAATAGTATCCTAGTATACATATCTCTTAGAGGGGCAAAATCTTGGGTCACTTTCTTTGAATGTTCATATAGGGTGGGCAGAATTATATAGCATAAGATGGACTCTGAGGTACTCTTCAGCTGCACCATGTAAGTCATCTTCAAACACAGCTCCATTAAGAGTGCATGATAATAATTTAGTTACATGGTAATAAGGGCATAAGTGATCATGCTCCAATAACAGCAAAGGCTTCCCTGGCTGCAACTTTCATCTCCTATTTAAGCAAGAGCCATGAGTCACAAGTGAAGGGCATCTGCTTTCAGGAGAGTAGAAGTTGACCTAGAGCAACCACCAGAAATACCCTTCCCAGAAGAGTCAGATGATTATTGACAACTATCATTATTATACTGCTAGGGCTTAGTCTTATTTCCCCCACCCCACCCCTTACAACCACTGATATCTCCCAAGATTTCCACAGTATTTTGGGCCCATCAACAAACAAATGATACCTTATCCCAATTCTACTTCTAAAATCTATCTATAACGGAGCTCCACTCCTTCTGTCAACAATTAAAGACCCATCCTTTCCAGCAGGGCGGCCTGGCCTAACCTACCGTACCAGCCTAGTTTTAGTAAATATTACCAATCGGGTTTTTACGATATAAATTTAAACAAGGTACTTTTTAACACAGGGTAAAACATTTAATTTAGTTTTAATTTATTTATAATTTGTTATATGTATATGTTCTTAAATTCCTGTACACCGCCCCGAGTCTCTTCGGAGAGAGGGGGCGGTCAATAAATCCAAATAAATAAATAAATAAATAAATAAATAAATAAATAAATAAATAAATAAATAAATAAATAAATAAATAAATAAATAAATAAATAAATAAATAAATAAATAAATAAATAAAAATCTTCTTAAGTTGATTTGACAACATATTCTCAAAAACCTTCCTCTAAAAAGGAAGAGTTAAAACTTGTCTAATTCAGTTGAAAGCCTCTTTAGAAAAGGGCTAATGCCATCTTTTTCAAGGTAGGTGGCATTGGGTCATCCCTTAGAGAAGCATTAATTACATCACAATTGCCTAAAAGGAGAGAGAGACAGCATGGGTCTGGTCAACAAGTGGCAGTGCTCATACTGCAGAGTTCCTATCCACTTTGTTAGTTTTTCTCTCTCTCTATCCACTCAAAAGAATCCCATGTACCAATGCAGGATACTGCCCCTCTCATCTTATATGATTCTAGTCAAATGGTATTGGGAACTGTATTAATACAAGCAACTTTGCCAGCAGAGAAGCCTGCAAATATACTTAGTTGGTCTGCAGAAGCAGTACCCTGTTTGTTCTTTCCTAAGAGTGTCTGAGTTACTTTGAACAGGGCAGCTGGGTGAGAATCTGAAGACTAAATAAGAGTGAAGAAATACATTACTTTGACAGTTTGAACTTGGGCTTTGCAAATCCAAGGATTTCACAGTCAGAAACTCAGAAGAGGCTTCAACGGGAGCAATCTTGTTCAATACTCTTATCCTCTCCTTTTTTCAGAGATTGACCAATGTGACATGGAGCAGCCTACCAGAAAATCCCCAAGTCCTTTCAGAAAATCCTCAGACTCCACCGAGTGTCTGGAATAAACCATCCCAATTGCTTCATCACCCTTTCTGTCCCCAGCCTGACCAGAAAATGCTCTGACTATTGGCAAAAATGAGACATTGCAATTTTTCAGATTATATCAACCACATCAAGCATATATCCAACATGATTTGGGGGTAGAATGACTCAGAACAAGCTTCTGGTTGTCCTTGTTGTCCTGAATTTCATCGTCAACTCAAATTCATTGCTCAAAGTATATATGTTGTAGTCCCTTAATATTAATAATCTCAGGGATTTGACATCACATGTGAAATGCTGTTGGGCAGTGGCCCAGCTGGCATGCCAACCCAACTGTACCTGTATAGCCCAGGTTTACATACAGGCACTCACACCCCTTAAAGCAGGGGTGGGTTCTGGCAGGCACTACTGCTGGCTTGCTTGTGGGAGCGCTGTGCATGCATGCACAGTGCAATAAAAATTGTTCTGTGCATGCACAGAAGCAAAAAACATGCCTATGGCGCCACCCAGAGAACCAGTTCAGGGGCGTGACAGGCCTGGGTCACTGTCAGTTCCAGCAACCCAGGCTGCAAAACTACTACCAGTTCGGCTGAACCGGTATGAACCGGTAGGAACCCACCACTGATTAAAAGTTAATATTGCTAATCACTGCTGAATCTGCCTAATGATCACAATTATCCCTTGTGGTTTCTCCAGAAACTTTAGAAACTGAAAAATTCAAAAGGACAAGCTGAAAATGACCAAAAGAACTATGAATGTGTGTGCTGCTAAATAGATGCAAACACTTGAATATGTGTGCTGTCTTCTTTAAACATCTATAGCAGTAAAACTGGCTGCTAGTGAATGTTAAGCCAGGATAAATATTCATCTGATCAAGGAGTCTTTTCTTTGTACCCTTAATATATACTCTGATATCATAGCTCAGTGTCATAGGGCTGTGTGCAGTGCTTAAAGGAAGTATGCTTCAGAACATGTGTGGTTGATGAAAGAGCACCTGTTGGCAACTTCTGAAAGCAGCTGCATCTCTTCTTGGATTTCACAGCTGCCCTTACAAGCTGAAACATGGTCCTGGGAAAAGATGTGTTTGGCTTTAAGGAATAGGGAATGAGTACTGTGTTTATGGCCATGCACACTCCAAAACACCTTTCTTTTTCCAGAATTGAAATAATACATATATTTAAATATATTCACAAAAATGGTATATTTAAAAGAACATTTGTTCTCTTTCCCATTCCTATAAATGCTCTTTTTAAAAAAAAAAGTAGTTGTGACTGCATTTTTTTTCTTTTTTCTTTAAAAAAAAAAGGAACCCTATAATTTTTATATTTCAATTCTCAATTTCCTTAATGCACTGAAACTGGCTTCATGCCATCTCTGACAGCAAACCAAGCCTTTTCATTGCCCTACTTCTTAACCCTTTCTAACAACAGATGTTGAAATGTTGTATCCCTTTTATCTGTCCCTCTTTAACCTCTTCCTATAATTAATTTCTCTTGTTAGCTGTGCAAAGTGGGTTGGCCTGCTACCTATTCTACCTTTTGAATCATTGGGACTGAGCGCATATGGATGCTTTTGGCTTGCTTGGAAAGGTTCCACCTCACACACTACCCCCAGGTAATAGCAATGAGTAGAAGGATAAAGATTTCAGTTTTTTTTCTTTTTTACAATGGAAGAAGAAACAAGGGAATGAAGGAAAGCCTGTATGAAGAGAAGGACACAAATCTTTACCATTCAGGCTCTTTGACTTGTTCTTTTTTATCTTTTTGGTGCTTTTTCTTCCCATCTTCAGATAGGAATGTATTGAGGTAGCTCGTTTGTTACATTTAGTTTAAATGCTTATGTATGTATTTGTATGTGAGGAAGCAGCCTTGACTTACAACAATTGGTGGGTTTCAAATTTTTTTAGAACCTACTCTCTAGGTGTGGCCTATTTTGTGGGCGTGGCTTGGCAGTCATGTGACGGTGGGAGTGGCCACCTTGTAAAATGTGAAACTCATTTAACAACACTCTTGCTTAGCAACTAAAATTTTGGGCTCAATTGTGATGATAAATTCTTTCTTTCTTTCTTTCTTTCTTTCTTTCTTTCTTTCTTTCTTTCTTTCTTTCTTTCTTTCTCTCTCTCTCTCTCTCTCTCTCTCTCTCTCTCTCTCTCTCTCTCTCCTTTCCTTTCCTTTCCTTTCCTTTCTTACTTTCTGCCTTCCTTTCCTTTCCTTCCCATTGGGTTACCAGCAGCGGCAGGCCAGACTTACTTCTGGCGGCTCTCTAAATTTCACCATCCAGCTCTTGCGAGTAGGTGCGAACCTGCAGAAACCCACTACTGCTTACAACTGATAGCAAAAGTTTGAAGTTACCACTGACCCCCCCCCCCCTCCCTAAATGTACTTGCAAAGTTCTGATAGTCACTTCCTTCCCCACAGAGTGACATGACCACATTTTGGGCCCTTGGCAACCAGCTTTCATTTTCAGCCATTTGCAATATCCCATGTTTACATGGCCACAATTCACAATGTATTTGCTGAAAACCAGTGTTTATTTCCAGTTTTCAGCAAACAATAATGGGTTTGCTAATGACCCCAGCATTTGCTTGATAGCCTCAGATTTGCTTAACAACCACCACACACATGGTATATAAATTGAAATAAATTCAAATTCAAAAATAGAATTGGGCTGCGTGGGTGACTCATTTTACAATTGTCAGAATTAGGACCTTAATGGGCAAGTACCATAACAGTTGCAAGTTGAATATTACCTACATAGGCATATGAATTTGTGCATACTTGTTTACAGGTGCATCTACATGCATGTTAGCATTACATTCATACAATGAGATTAAGAGCACTAGGCCAGAAAGCAGAGATGGTGGGTTTTAGTGCTTTACTTAACTGGATAATTTTGAGCCACTTACTTTATTACAACTCTAGGAGGAAGGCAGAAGAAAACCATTTCCAAAAATGCTGTCAAGAAAATTTCATGGGTTAGCAGTTGCTAGGAGTCATGACTGACTTCTACACCTGACCTATACAGAGCTAGATCTGAACATTTTCCAAATGTTTTAATAGGAAAGTTGAACATGTCATACATAAAACTGAAATCTGAGTTGATTTTTTGCATTTCCCCTGTGGAAAAATGGATAGCCTCCACACAAATTTGGAATTTGCATGTCAATATTGATCAAGACAACCAAATTACCTTTTGTGTACAATTTTGTGAAAAAATAAATACTATAAATAAATACATTAAAATTTTTGACTCCATCAATAGGTTTCAACATACAGATATGTGATCTTTATAATCAGTATTGATTATAACAATATATACCTATTGAAATAAGCAAACATGTATGATATATTTATCACTACTTCAAATATCTAAAATCAGGTGCACCGGGTGCAGATTTCAGCCACTGTTTCAAAGTATCCCATTGCAACTCACTCGTCAGATTTTGTAGCTAGTTGATTGAGCATAACAGTAAGACTAAGAGTGACTTGAACTTCCTGCCCTATTGACTTTGCTTGTGGGAAGCTGGCAGGGAGCATGGGAAATCACTCCTGTTCTTCAGTTGACCTTTGCAAATGTCTACCATTTTCTTGGGAAGAAGGGAAATAAAGGGAGCCACAGGCTGTGAGGAAAATTGCATTCCCATCCCAGCATATCCCTAAGATCCGCCTCCCTCCAGGGTGGAAAAAGGCTGACCCATCAACTGGCAGCATCTCCCAGCTAGCTTTATCTCGCCAAGAGGCATCGGAGTCATTATCTCATTGTTCGCTTGCTGCCCACTTCTGTTAAAGGATTTCAAATTCCAGCCTTGGTTCCAAAGCAGCCAATCACTGCTTCCCTGATGAACCTTTCCACCAGTCAGTTGAGTGCAGGAGCTAGAGGGAAGCGGGATGGGAATATGCCCCTCCCACCTTCCCTTGCGCCACATATTCTTTGGGTTTCCGGGAAGTGTAGTTGGAAGGTGGAATAATGCTGAAGCAGCCATAACTTCCTCAAATTTTATTCCCGTGGGAGTCATGGATCCTAGCATTTTGTAAGTTGGTTCATTTGATTTATTTTGATTCAGTAATTGTTACCCTACACCCAGTGATGGCAAAACTTTTGGGCTCGGTGCATCAAAACTTAGGAAAATTCCTAACTTGGCTGTTACTAGTGTGTCTCTTTCATTCACAGACACATATACCCTGAACAAAAGAGAAACATTTGTACCTCACTCCCAATCCTTCAATGGAATTTCAATGATTTATGTGAAACAAGTTTTCAAGTAAACATGTATTACCACCACAGCTTTAATGTGTCCTGGGGAGACTTGAACTTTCTTTTACTTAGCTGCCTCTTTGTAGCATGGAGAATTCTTTTTCTACACATAAAGAATTAGAATGCCCTTGAGTTTTTCTTGAATTAATGACTTTTGACCTTCTCCATTCTTTTTTTAGCTCCCATTCCCTTGCTTACAGAGCATTTCTATGACACCCTAAATAAATTATCTTCTACTATACATGAGAAGAGGCTCTTTGGTTCTGAGCAGATTCATGTTTATAATGCATTGTTGCTATTTCTTTAGATAATAATGGAATAAACAAATCATAATGAGCATGTAAATATGGTACCAGAAACATACTTTGTTCCTGTGTCTAGCTTTTCTTTCTTTCTTTCTTTCTTTCTTTCTTTCTTTCTTTCTTTCTTTCTTTCTTTCTTTCTTTCTTTCTTTCTTTCTTTCTTTCTTTCTTTCTTTCTTCTTTCTTTCTTTCTTTCTCTTTCTTTCTTTCTTTCTTTCTTTCTTTCTTTTTCTCTCTCTCTCTCTGAGACCTCCAAAGACTCAGACTGTTCTAAAAGAAGCTATACAGTGGCTTATTCTCACACAACTCCCTACCAATTCTCCAAACTACGCTCTCCCCATTTGAGAGAATTCCCCCACCTTCAAGACATTCTTCACATTCTTTGCAGAGAAAAAGGGTTAAACGTCTGAATTTGGGGGTCACCATGTTATACAAATTGCAATCTAATAGTTTTTACAAGAACACACGTGTGCTTAAAAAAAGGACCTTGGGTAAGAAAGGCAAGGAGACAGACAGTTTGCTTTGTCCTTTCTCTCCTGAATGTTTCTTGCCATTGTCATATCGCCGTGTCTCTCTTCCCCTTTTGCTTCTGGGAGGGAGAGAATTGGTTTGATAGTTAAATTGGCCTGTAAAGCAGAAGGACTTAGTGCCATTTCTGTTTGTTTTCCCAAATAAAAGCCCCAGAGGGGTCTCTTTTGCATCATTTTGGCTTTATGTGAGGAAACTGCCTTTTTCCCATCGCTAGCTTGTCAGTTTATCCTCTGAACTTAACCTTACGGCAACCAGGACAACAAAAATGTCCAGGGTCTCAGAGCCAGGAAAGGTAAAGAAATTGTATCTCTTTATTGGATCCTTTAAAGTGTGTGTGGGCTAATTCAGAGTCGCCAGAAGAAAAGAGGGCAAAAGCTTTCTCTATCTCCATCAGTGCAGCTATCATTACGATCCTAGCCAAACTAAAGACATGTATGCCTCCAGCTGGCAAAAGGAAGCATTATAAATTAGGTGCTGTCTAGAGTTAACTTTTTTTCAGAGAAGAGCTTGCTGTAGAAAACTACAGTAGTTATTGTTGTGCCCAAGACTGCTTTTTATGTTTATCCTTTTATAAACAGTCTTGGAATACTTGTTAATTTATTAATAAACTTTTAGCTAGGAGTTCATCAAAGGAATAGATTGCTTTTTCTTCTGATTTATTGTTTCTCATGAATGTCTTGTACAACCATAAAGTTTATTAGAAATAGGCATTGCAAATAAAAGCAAATAAAAATGACTTTTTCCCATCGTTGACATGTGCCAACAGAGATGTCTGGTTTTAAATAATGGCACAACATGGCCATATATAAAGTGTGTTATTTATTTATACACACACACACAGACACATGCTCCTGGAACGTGACAGATCCTGACTCCACTGTTGTATTTGATGGAGAAAATAGTGTTTTCTCTATTTCATGTTCTTTAACTAAATGGTTCCTGCTCTCTTTAACTATGCTTCCAATTTTTCTTCTTTCAATAAAGGAACAGGAATCATTACTAAAAAGTAAATGTCCAATTAGAATAACAAAAATTATCTACATTAAAATATTTATGCATTATTTATATTATTGCATATGAATAAACTATATGGTTACATGATTGAAAATATTTAAGATGTACATTTTGGGTATGACCACACAGAATTAACTTGGTGGAATTCTTGGTGGAATGAAAAATAATTGTAGGAAAATTGATGCTTTCTTAGTGTTCATATGAAAGGTTTTTGTTTGAAAACTTACTTTTAATTTGTGAAATGTTGTAAAAGACATACATTGCTAATGTTGACTTATTTATATCAAAATTACTATTCTTAGGCATTCACACATTAATAGTGAATTTAAATCAAAACCATATCATTGGGTTATTAGTACATCCTGATAATGAAAATAAAGAACAGGACCATCGCAAACCCACACCATTTTATATGTTCAAAGAAGCATATTTGTTTTCCAATCGAATGGAAAGGGAGAAAACGCAGGTGACCCCTCCAAAAGGTTAGAAAGGAGAAGAAAATATTCTTTCGTGTTTGCAAAATTGTAATATTCATTTGTTCATCCATCAAGAATAAATAAAAATTCTACAAAGTGTATAGACCTTTCACAAATAACCCATTGCTATTTTACTTAACCAACCACTGTGGGCTATCTAGAGATGTGGAATTTAAAAGTAATTGTATTAAAATAGATTTTTGTCTGTGAAAATACATGTCTGCCTGAATGATTGTCAAATACTATAAGACACACTATTAATGTCTCAGAAAATGACTAGAGCTCACCTTTACACAATGGGGTACGTATATTCAACAACAAAGATAAGAAATCCAGTAACAAAGCTTTTACCAACTCATTTGATTCTGTTCTGGTTGTGAATAGTATGCAATTTTTTTCAGTTAGCGAAATTTGCTCTTTAAGCACCATTTCAAAAAGAATACTATTGTGGCAAATTAGAACAAACTGATTCCTCCTCCAGATGACTGTGTATTCAGCACTCCAGCTATTGAGCAGGCAACCTTTTGACTTTGTTAAGATGATAACTATGCTACTTGAAAAGAACTTGGGTGGTAGTGATAGATACAAGAGCTTCTTATCAACTGAAAAGAGACATTATTGGTAGGAATTCAGGTATCTTTGTAGTATTTATGAACAGAAAAAAATACTTTTAAGTGTAGATTTAAGATCATTTAAAAACCTTCTCTTCCATAGACTAGTCAGATGATGTTCAACTAATATAGGATGAAGTGGGATTATGATTTACCCCTCTGTGATCTATAGAACTGAAGGGGGTGATTGTTTGTGCCAGCTGACCCACATGAGCACTTTATAAGTACTTATTTGAGTGGTTAAATCAATTTGTCAACTGGATCTTATTCCCAAGGTTTATTTACCATAATAGCTCAAAAGACAAATGAACAAGTGCCCAAAAATAATACTTTGAAGAATTCTTAGATGGAAGAAATGGCAAGCTGCTTTCTTTCTTTCATCCATCCCACAATATCCAGAGCAATAATTTCTCCAGTTCTGTTGCTCTTTAATTCCCACTTTTTTGCTGACTTAATTTTGCAAATTAAGTCTCTTGGAGCTGAATCCTACCTTGTAATCATACATTGCATAGATCTGCAGCACATTCTGGTTTTATTTTTTTCTGTGGCTCTATTGCATATAGCTATGATTCTGGTCTGCTTATTTTATCTCTGCCTAGTACATTTTACATATATTTGATGAAAAGACTCAATCTTAATAATACTTCCTGGAAACATTATTGCATTTGCAAATACTATAGCTGACTTTTCTGAAATAATTTTATACATAAATGAGAGATCTCAGGGTTAACTCTTAGGAAAATGTTAAACTGTTTCCGTCTGCCAACATCTCAAATTTTATTCTTTTGCGGCCTGGAGTTTAGGTGAGATGTGCTGATGAGGAAGCCAAGTCTGGGACACAAGAGAAAATAAGCACTTGTAAATGCTGAATCTCTCTTGCCAGGATAAAGCAAGTTCCTGTGGACATAGTTACAGTATAGACCTCACAGTAATGGGATCTTATAAATGGAAATGTAGATTATATCAATGTTATGCTTCCAAATTGAAATGCCTTCCCTACCCCAGTGGCATGTCCTCTATCATGCTAGATGAATCTCAGTTAGCATCTCCTTGTCTTATCTGAGAATAAAGCAGCTTTCTGAAACTGTCAGTCACAGGGTTTTAAAAACACTGTTTTCCTCCCCCCCCCTCTTTTTCTTTGTAAGAAAAACTCTGACAAAATTTGGTGAATGAGAAAGGACAGTTATTTATTTAGCACTATTATGAATCCTCTGTGCCATGCCTTCTAATGTTAATTAGTATGATTCCAAAAATTGTGATGATAGTGATATTAATCCTAAAAGTTGAAAGTGTTTAGCTATTTCTTTCAAATTAGAATAAACCCGGCAAAACAAGAATTCAAAATCAGTATCCTATGTAGAACAATTTACATGAGCAGCCCCCATTTCTGCATTTGTTGATCTTCTATCATACCAATTCTTGCTTTTAAACCTCTTGATAACTTAAACTTTTTTTTTAATCCTATTTTATTCTATTTCCTATTTTATTTTATTTTCCTTTTTGTCCATTCTGTTAAATACTGAAAAGAGTAAAGAGTAATATTCCTTAAGCATATCCAACTGATGAACAGTGCCAACTGAAATGATAGAGTAGCATTAAAATATGCAAAAAGGATGCCTGTTGCCCTCCTAAGTTGAACTATAGTTCTCATCATCCCTAACTATAGGTGCAATTGGCTAAGGCTAATGGGCTTAGGGAATCCAACATATAGATGGTCACATGTTCCTGATACTGGACAAAGAGGCATCTGTCTGCTTTATGAGCAATCGTGTACATAGCATTTTGGTCTTTTAAAAATCTCCCCAGATTTTGGAACTGGAATGTGGAGAACATATCTGATAACTTTCACTACCGCATTTCCCATCTGATTGATCCACTTGGTTTATTTAAGCAGATAGAAAAATGTTTTCAGTTCATTAAGATGCTTTTGCCCTATAGATAAAGAAGCACCCATATTAGTTGTTCCCTGTTTTAAGGGAATAAAGGAAACCAAGGCTCAGCATTTCTAGGCAGAGGAAGGAATCCAAGCTGCACTAAGATAGATGGCTCTGTGAACCTGTTTACTTGGTCACCATTACTGGGCCTGGTGCCTAGGATTCCTATTATGCCTAAGTTTTCCAGTTTCTAACCCAATTGTAATTTTTTCTTCTTCAGAGCCTCTTTTTTCTAAGGTGATGAGAATTCTACTTCTTAACTTTCTTTTTGAATTATAGATGCCTTTACTTCTTGACATAGGTTTGTGAAGCAAATTGGCTATACTTCTTCCCTCCAAGAGTTAATATTTTAACAGCTTGTCCAGCGATTCCTGCCTTGAGAAATACAAAGTAATAACACGGCACCCCTGGATTCAGGTTTCAGAATGGGGGAGAGAGATGAGGATTAATTCCTATACTTGATGTTAAAGCTTGTCCGAGAGGTTTGTTTTGGGAGGGAGCATTGCTAGGGCCGACTGGTCTTGCTAAATGGTTGCTAAGGCCCTGGCATTGAGGTCCAATGGAGTGGCCCACAGTCACGGTCACGGAGGGAATTACACAGCCACAAAGAAATTGTTATTCTCTGTAATCTGCTCTTTGGAGAGTGACTGGGGGAGATGGACTGGTCCCAGCAGGCTGTCGGTACTGTGATCACAGAAGCGTGTTGGCTCTAGTGAACGGGTAGGGCTCACCTTCTGATCTGGGGGATCCCAGTGCTGCTGGTACTAATCTGCTTTCTCAGCAATTTTGCTCCTCTGACACAACGGTGTTTACTTGTTTGAACATCTCCTGGGACTCTATTTCACCTATTGTGTGGTCTTTATCCCCACCCCACCCCCACCCCCATGGAGCTTTAGCCCAGATTACAGATGGAATTAGGCCTCTGGCTCGGGTGCCCCAGAAAGACTGATATGGGATCAAGGAGCAGAAAGTAACAAAATAACTGGGGGGGGGGGTCGTTGCTTTAGGGAGTGGAGGCTGTATTGTCCCATGAAGCGAGGGCCAGTGCACTAGTCTGAAAAGGCGTTCAGTGCTTTGTGTCCAATTCTGATTAGACTGTTAGGGAGGAGGAGGAGAAGGGCTGGGAACATGGGAGTCTTTAGTGGCTGAATGAGCTTCATTGGATGCCGTTGTCTGAATGTTAGTGAGAATTGTGGCAGCCTGGCTTTCTCTTGTAAAGGAGATTTGGGGAGGGGGAGGACAGATGGGACATGTTGGTTCTCAATTAGGAACATGCATTAATTAATCAGAGAACCCTGTGCCAGACGGACCTTTTAAGGAGGCTACTCAGCTGTCTTTATCCCAAATCCCTTGTTCCTTCAATTCTTTTGTTTTGCATATTCTTTTTAAATAGTGTTGTGTTCTTTATTTGCCCTTGGGCATCTAAAACCTAAAATGTATCCTATGTCTGACCTTTCTAAACAATAATAATAATCATTATTATCATCATCATCAATCATCAGTCATAATCATCGTCACCATCTAGGGAAGAACTAAAGAACTGGCAGCTGTGACTTCACATTGTTGTGATCTGAGATAGTAATATATAAAATTAAGATTAAACATTTGAAATAAATCTTCAGGTTCTGCAACTAACACCATGCTTCCCCCCCCCCCCCCCCATTGTACAGGTAATCCTTGATTTACAACCATTTGTTCAGCGACCACTTGTAGTTACTGCAGTACTGAATGAAGGGATGACTAGTGCCCAAAGTTCTGGCCATTGCTGTACCCATGATCACATGAACAAAATTTGGGCACTTGACAGTCAATTCACACATACATCCTTTGGTTATGTGACTGCCATTTGTGATGTTCTCTGCCAGCTTCCCACAATCAAAGTCAATGGTGAAGCCAGCAGAGAAGGTTGCAAGTTGGCTGGGTAAAACTCTTCCCCTCTTCCATGGCCTATCTTTGCTTGTAGCACCCTTGTAGCACCCTTGTTCCCTAGACCTCTCTATACAAACAGATACCTTATGTCCTCCTTAGGCTGTTGTTAGCTCACATGCATCCTCCCCCTTCCTTCCCGGGTCTGCCTAAACTCACATACATCTGTGCCTCCTTCTCCAGCTTCCCTGTGCTTGCGCCACACAACAGCATCTCCTCCCCCATCTCACATGTGGCCTGTGCCATGTCTCCCAGGGCCTCCCCACCTCCTTGTAGCACTCCTGTGCTCCTTACCTGAAACTCCCACTGCTTCCTACTTAATGACCCACACCCAACAACCAAGATTGACTGGATTCCTATCACTAAGTAATGTGATTGTGTGATTGCACTTTACATCGCATTGCTTAGCAATGCCAGTTCTGGTCCCAATTGCTATTGTAACTCAACTATAACTCTGCGGAGAAAAAAAAGCTCTAAAAATTCTGCGAACTTGAGTAGTGATTTAGAATTGGTTATTTGTGCCAAAATAGCTTTTGAGTAAATTATTAGAAATCCTCAATGATCTTTTCCATTAGTATATAAAGCAGGAGGACAATGGAATGAATACTATTGATGACTTTGTTCCTTCCAATGTTACCTGCATTATTTCTTGCAACCCTTCTAAAATCAGTACTCATGCAGGGTTATAAGGAAGGGAAGCTTGCTTAGGTCCTTCAAAATTCAAGTACTATAAGGGTCTGCATAGTTTCCTTAGGAATGTTCAATTTGGGGAATTGGGAGGAAAATCCCCCCGCAAATAACTGTTATTTCTGTTGTCAATATTACATGTAAGAAAAAGATTTTCTGAGAATATAGGATATTTAATGTTAACAGACTATATATCTGACCTTGAGCAGAGTTTGTATATTTAAAAATGCATGCGAAGGAGAAAAATTGAAGAAAATATACCTCTAAAATAAGATTTCTTTTCAGTTTTAAACTCTCAATATACATGTCATCAGTGACTTCTAGTCATAATATATAGTAAATTTGATTTCTCCTTGTGTTGGTATTGATAGATAAAAGGGGAATAGTTGCTTGCATTTATGCCTTGTTCTGAGACTATTAACACAAGAATAAAAATAGAAGTCTCGGAGTATCTAGATCAGGGGTGGGCAAACTTTGCAACTTTAAGTCTGAAGGACTTCAGCTCCCAGACTTCTCCAGCCAGCCACATGTTTCCAGCATGTGTTAGATTTTATGTAGCAAATAAATACACCTTCAATCTATCAGGGAAATTTGTTAAATGAGCCATTATTTGTGGAAAAAGCCATTATTATCCTTAGTAAATATTATTTTCTGTTTCTGCTACACAGCATGCCATTCAATGTTCTCCATAGTCCAGAGACAGCATATTGACATGGGTAGATGTGGCAGCAGAAAACTTGGAACATAACATAAATATCCAAAATAATTGTACTTCTCACACATGGACTATCAGTTATAATAAATAATACTTTCCCTTGATTCTCTATCTACTCAGTTTTCTAAATTTAACAAGCCAACGTAACAATACATTGTGCTTGCTCTTCATAAAGGATGCTTAAAGCCTGAATAGTGCTAGAAACAGAACTAAGTAATGACCTTTATCATTTTAAACTGAAAGTGGATAATACTACTTTAACCTGATATATTTTTGTACAACTAGTGATATTTTTTTTCCTAATCCAAACTTACTCTACTTCTTTACTGCTACTGAAAATCTATGTGAAGATAAAAACTTGGGGTAATAGCCGTGATACATAGTAAGCAACGGAGTTTAATTTTTGTTTGTTTCTTTCCTCAGTGGGCAGCTGATCACCTGTCTTGGAAAAGATTTCCAGCGAGGAGCTGGAGTCTTGGATGTTTTCTATGAAACACCTTCAACTTTGCTCTCTTGTGGACATGATACCTACATAAGATACTGGGATTTAAGAACAAGCACAAAGTTAGTTTGGAACCTTACTTTAAAAAAAAAATGGAGTTACTTATTTGATAACTGTTTCAAGTTGACTTGTTGACAGTCTACATTAGTCACAAGAACTTGTTTGTTTGTTTATTATCTTTAAGTCAAAATAGATTCCTGTTACCTGCCTGGGTCAAACCCCTATGGCAGGGATGTCCAAACTTGGGAACTTTAAGACTTGTGGACTTCAACTCCCAGAATTCCCCAGCCAGCATAGCTTGGACATCCCTGCCCTATGGTTTCCTTGACATTTTTGAAAGTATCTTCCTCCTTCCTAGGGATAAGATACTTTGTGATTAAGGTGGGTCTGGAATTCAGTCTCCCTGTTTCTAACCTTAACCACTGGCCCTTGACACAAGAACTGACACACGGTGTTTAGAGAAAAATATTCTAGCATAATCTCACAGTATTTTGTTTACTATCAATTTCCTAGGGAATGTGTGAAGAAATGGGAAGAACCACATGACAGTGCTCTATATTGCATTAGAAGCAATGGAAATCATATGATTGCAAGTGGCTCCTCTTATTATGGAGTGGTACGTCTGTGGGACAAAAGACAAACAAGATGTTTGCAGGTGAGGCATCATCACCATGTTCCTAAAAGTTGATTATGAAGAGAACTGCCTAAGAGAGTCTAAGTGGAATAGTGTGTTCTTTTGCATATTCCTAATGCTTTTCAAATAAGCATGATAGATTTGGGGAGAGAAGATGCAAGTTAACCAGTCACTGGCATGAATAATGAAACCGATTAATGTGGATTTGGATAATAACATGTAGGCTTAACTTGCAAGTGCAACTGGAATTCCCATTGCTAAGCAATGCAGTCATAAACTGCAATTCCATTGATTAGCAGTGGCAATCCCTGCAGTGTCAGCTGCCATCATTAAATGAATCCCATGGTCATTAAATGAGTTAACTTCCTACTGGCTTCCCACAATCAATGCAGTGATGAAGTTGGCAAGGATTTGGAAGTCACAGGTGGCTTGCAAGCAGGCAGGCAGGTTAGTCATGGCAAGGATGCACAAGGGTGTGTGGGGTGCAGCGAGGCTTGAGAGGGGCATGTGAGGGTGTGAAGAAGGTGCAGTGAGGCTCAGGGAGTGCACAAAGGTTGAAGGGGATTTGGGAGACTTGGGAAGGGTGTGTGAGGGGGCAAGGGAGGCCTGGTAAGGCTCAGGGAGGCTGCATGAGGTTGTGCTGGGGGTGGGCGGGCTGGGAAGGGTCTACAGAGGTGCTTGAGGCAGTAAGCTTAGAGAAGGAATGCAGCCCAAGCCCAAAAGAACTGAAGGAGGTGCAAATTTACTCCAGCATCTTGCATGCCAGCTTCCCCACTGATTTTCTAGAGAAGCTAGCAGAGAAGGTTGGAAATGGTGTTTCTATGGTTGCAGGTGCTGTAGCCAATCATGTGAGCCAGTTGCCAGGTGCCCAAATCATGATCACATGACTGCAGGGGTGCTAGGAGGGACAGAACTGAGACTCAGTGAGAGCCACAACTGATCACCACCATCCTAACTTTGAACAGTTGCTGAACAAATAGTATTGTTGAAGACTTCCTATAAACAGTGTATTCTTACTCAATGTAGCGCCAGAAATATTAGTAAGGATGTTTATAGTTATGATTGCTATTGCTTTGAGCTATTTTGTCCAGGAAATAGATTACTAATATATTGTCTGTTGTCTTAGCCCGCTTCAAATACTTCTTTGCAGTAGAAAAAGGTTACAAAATTTGCACTAGATGCAGGTTTACAAAATTGAATGGTGAAGATGCTCCCTGATTGTCATTTTGTCACTGATCCTATTAAAAATTTAGATAGCTTACCTAGAAGTATTTTTCTTACTGATTTTGCAGAGTTTCTCCTTGTCATCACCTATCAGCAGTCCTGTATATTGTCTACGTTTCAGCACCACTCATCTCTATGCGACACTGGCATCGGCATTGTACGTCCTTGATTTCACTACCTCTTGACACTGATATGCTTGGACTTCAGACGTGACAGTCAGCTCAGGGAGCACAAGGAAAGTGTAACATCTTTGAGACAATAAAACAGCAGTTGGTAAAGAAGATTCCATTTCTGGTGTCAGTAAAATCGAATGTATCTTTCCAACCAATATTTTATACACTTTTGATTTGGTTACTTTTCTTATTCCTAGAAAGGCAAAGTTCAGTAAGTCTTAGGACATGCATATTCTTTGTTGCCAGCATAGTTTGGGCTTCTGAATGTTGCGTGTACATATATTTCATAATGATAATTTAATTGAAGAGACAACAACTATATCTGGACAGTGAAGTAGAAGAATATACTTCATTTCTACTTTACTGACATCCAGATTTTTTCATGAATAAATATTGGGCTATAAGATTGCAAACTTGGTTGGCTCTCTGTAAATTAAATCAAGTATAAATGTTATTGTTTGGCACCCTATAAGAACTGCTTTATTGGATCAATGCTGACAGGCTGGGTATTGAATAAATTATTAAAGTAGCATACAAAAAGTATGTTTGATTTCAAAAAGTAATTGAATAGTCACAGTACATTTGACTTGATGCCTTTTATTCAGTACCATGATTGACTTTATGACATACACAGCAAGCCGAGAATAAATATTCTGGAAAAATTATCACAATTATGAAGATAAAGGAGGATTTTTTACTTAATACTTGAAAAAACATCTAGCCATGCAAAATTCTGAGAGAAGATGCAAAAACATGGGGTGGTATCCTGGCCTCTGTCATCACTCTCATCAAACCAGGAGTGAAATCTTTCTGGTTTGGCCCGGTTCAGCCGAACTGGCAGGGACGATTGCCATCAGTTCTCTGAACCGGTGGCAAAAATCCGTTGGCCCCACCCATGCCCACCTGGTCACCCTGTCACTGATCACGCGACCCTTTCGGCCGCTCAATCCGCCCACCCAATCCGAATGTTTCTCTCTCCATTCACAGCTGAGCTGCTGCAGCCTGTCCCTTTAAGGTAGACCCAGGGAGGGAGGAGGCTTGGGGTGGGGCATAAAGGGAGCAGCAGCTGTGCTGTGAGCAGAGGGAGAAACTTTTGGATTGTCTTTGCCACAGAATTCAACATTGAATTTGTGGCAGAGACAATCCAAACGTTTCTCCCTCCATTCACAGAGGAGTTGCTGCTCCCTTTATGCCCCCCCCCCAGCTCCCTCCCTCCTGAGGACTTTCTTAAAGGGACAGGCTGCAGCAGCTCTGCTATGGAGGGAGAAACATTTGGATTGTCTCTGCCACAGAATTCAACATTAAATGCATAAATGCTGTGAATGGACTCATACACACGTTTTTCCCTACTGGATTCTGTGGGCGTGGCTTGGTGGTGGGGGCATGTGACTGAGTGGGTGTGGCCATGAGTGACATCAGGTTGGCTACGCTCACTCAGTCACAGGACACCGCCACCAAGCCAAAGCCACAGAACCTGTAGTAAAAAAATTTGAATTTCACCACTGCATCAAACACCTGTATTTATAAATGGAATACCATGAATAATAATATTTATTTTTTCTAAAGACAGTGTTCTGTAAACCCTACAGTGTTTCTGAAAAATGCATCCCCCTTTCTGTACATGAATTAAATAGGATATTCTGTTTAAGGTAAGAATATAATCAAATATGAAATTATTAGGAAACTCAAAAGTTTGCAGACACACTTAAACTAAGAGGTCAGGATGAAAATATGTGAATGGAATAGATATTGGCTGACCAAAACAGCCAACAGGAATGCCCCCACAGCTTACTTTTTATTCTAATTGCAATTATTAAATTGTTAAATGATGAAGTCTGTGTAAGACAGAACTGTGTTCTTTCGTAGAATTGAATGAAAAAATGTCTGAAACACAAACATTTATTTCATTAATGTCTGATATATAAATAATCAGCGTAATTGAGATAAAGGGATTTTTTTTTTTAGTAGAGTGAGAGATGAACAAACTGGAATATAAACTCTGGATATTCTTCCATAAATGAGGGATTGGGGAAACAAGGACAATATCATGAAAATCTATTTTAAAACAAAATTTGGAAAGGCTTATCATTGTCCATGATTCAAATTCTGGTATGCTGTAACAGATAAACCTAGAAGGGCCTCAGCATAAATAATAAAAATGTAAGACAAGTCAGAGACTATGGTATAATAAGTGGCTATGTAATTGTGTAAACAAACTTTAAAAGCAGATATTAGAAGGTGGCACTGAGATTGATTTAGGGATTTCCAGGTATCCCGTCTCCAATAGGTGGCCAAATTGAAGGATTTCAGTGAACTGGCAGAAGGTGGGGATTTTAGGGCTTGGATTATTTACCTAAAGCAACTATTGTGGTACCTAAAAGTAGCCAGCTGGCAGAAAACAGAATGTGAGGCATTCAGGTTGCTGGCAGTTGGGCCAGGGGCTGGCATCACATCTAAGAGTAGGGCAGTTTTGCTAGGTCTAAGGTGAGGAGTGTAGTTTCCTGGGGGACTCCTATGCAGAGTCCACAGAGAGGGACTTCTCCGGGTGCCGTCCACTAGGCTGTGCCAGCGGGCGACGCCCAGGGGAAGGGCCTTCTCTGTGGCGGGCCCGACCCTCTGGAACGACCTTCCCCCCGAAATCAGAACAACCACGGACCTTCGCTCCTTCCGACAGCTATTAAAAACTCACTTCTTCCGTTTGGCTGGCCTAGGGTAATTTTAATTTTAAATTATTAAGGGGTTTTTTAGGGATAGTTTTATCTTTTATAGAAGTTTTTAGCGCAGGGTAAGTTTAATTTGATTTTAACCTTGTACTCTGTTGTAATTTGTTTTTAATTTCCCTGTGCCCCGCCTCGAGTCCCTTCGGGGAGAGAGAGCGGGATATAAATAAAATTTATTATTATTATTATTATTATTACCAATGTTTTGGATGCACTTGCTGGTAATATGCTGCTGCAGTGTATGTGTGAAATGTATTCTCCAGTAACTAGAACGGGCAGTCCCTCAGGTGAGAGCCAAGAGGAATGAATAAATACTGACTCCCAGTAAGGGGAGGGATCAGAGAGATAAAGAGATAGTGCCCAAGACAGTGGGAGAAAGTCTGTGTACTACATTTACTTCCCATATAGGTATACTAGATTAGATAGTCCTCATTTAGCAACCACAGTTGGAATCAATGATCTTGTTTTAAACAAAGTGGTCACTAGGTTTAAGTGAACTGAGTGATTAGGGGTTTGGCCAAGTGGTTTGCCAGGCTGATGACTTGACTCCATGGGTAGATTGGTGAACAGGTGAAGTTCATACCAGCTCTTTGTGAGGTGAGCAAATTGTGTGGAATAGAAGTATAGCTGCTACATCCTGGCTATGTTGGGCCATATGGTGGTGGGTACTTGATTTTCCCAAAGATGTGATGTGTGAGTCCACCAAGTGTTTGTTTTGCTGCTCTCAACATAGGCAACATGCTTTCATGAGCCCGCTTCTAAGCAGCTGCTATTGGGCCTATCTTTGGTGGCTGATAGGTTTTGAACTGTCAGCGGGAGTTGAGGCAGCAGTGCCCAGAGAGTAGGTGGAGTATCAAGAATGAAATTGAGCACAATTATGTACCCAGACCTGTACCACAATTATAAGAGAATAAAGCATTCCTACTTCTCTCTTGTTGCATTGGCATGTTGTTATCCAGAAGCTCTTTGCAGAATGGTTAATTTCCTTTGGAGAAGGAGCCAGTTGCAAGAGTGACTGTGGTGACCAGTTAGCATAGCATTTTGCCATAGGTTTGTTTAGATTCTCTTGTCTGTGCTTTGGTGTTGTCTAGCAATTTGATTGGAATGTCTTGCCGGGTTAACTGGGATTCTTTATATGCTCTCTAAGATGCCCTCTGTTATCTATGGTCTGGACCTCTGTCCCTCACAGCTGCTTCAGCCATTTATTTATATCAATGTAGAATCCAATTGCTTCTGGGCTGCTCAACAGTAAAACAATACAACAAATACATAATGCAAAGAGACATAGCAATAAACAAGGTAGCACCCCGGTGAACAATATGTATCATACACCTAGCAGGGGGATCCAATCAGCATAGTCCAAAGCCTGGCAGCACAGCCAAGTCATTAAGGCCTGTCAGAATGCCATCAGGATGGAAGCCCTATGGATCTCAAGAGGAACTGCATTCTGGAATGCAGGTGTCGTGACAAAAGACATGATCCTGAGGTTCCAATATGGTTATTATTTATTTTTATTTTATTTTATTAAATTTATATACCGCGCCACTCTCCCCAAAGGGACTTGGGGTTAATGAAGGCCCCCATTGGTTGATGAAAGGAACATGTAGTACAATAACTTTGCTGGATTGAATCAGCTGGGTCAACACCATAGTCCCTCCACTTACAAGCATATTCAACTGCACCTAGAAACAAACTGGTAATCAGTGCAGCTTGGAAAGCATGGTTGCCACTGCCACATGGGCATACCGAGGATAGTTCAGATGGGTGGCCCTTATTCCCTGGATCTAGAAGATTACCAATGCCTCCTTACCAGAATAGATGCTGCTGGGAGCCATAAAGAGACTCTGATATATTCCCTCCTTAAGAGGCCCTTTTTGGATTTTCGCATTTTCCAGTTGGTTTTGTTTTATGTTTTTAGATACTATTCAATTGCAGATTTTAATGTTCGTAATCTGCCAAGAGTTCTGTAGAATTGTGACAGGGTATAAATGAAATGAATGAATGATCCCCGTTCAGCACAATTATTTAATAAAAATACAGACAATGCACTTCAAAACTCTTGACTACTGTGTCTTGCAGTCTCCTTCCCCATTATTAGCAGCTTTGATCTTCTTTAGTTCTTTTTGTAGCTCCTCTTCTGCAGCTAGTATTTCTGTTGGCTTTTTATACTATAGGAAAGAAAATAGCCCGAATCTCTGTTAGCACAAACAGAAATGCTATTAACAAAGTGCCTCATTTGCAAAATTGAAAAAAAGAAGCAAAATCATTGGGATGTCAGGGTCTCAGATTCATCTTTTTCAGCCATTTAAGATATAATACCTAGAACATAAGGTTGTATCTCAAACACATTCATTGTAATACACATTTTTAGTTCAAATACTGAAATCTGCCTTATATTTTTTTGATCGCATTTATCCTGCTGCAGAGTGAAATATCCCATGGCAGAGTGTGCACTTGAACTTTTCCAATTGTTCATTGTATACCTCTCAGCTCTCTGAAGAAAGTTATTTCTGCACAGAACATAATTAAAAAGGACAATTATTTCAAATTAAAAAGAAAATGTGCAGTTATTTTTAAGACTTTGAAGCAGAAATAGTAGCATGAATGTATTTATTTTTTCATCGTAAGTCTTACTGGTATAATTTTTAATTCTTAACTTTCATTCAAAGGCCATTTCCTTCCATGTGTATTACCTCAGGTTTTACACAGTTGGTCCTTAACGTATGACCACAATGGAACCCAAAATTTCCATTGCAAAATGAGCCAGTTGTTAAGTGAGCTTTGTCCCATCTTATGACCTTTTCTGCCATAGTTGTTAAGCAAATCACTACAGATGTTAAGTGAATTAGGCTTTCCCCATTGACTTTGCTTGTTGAAGCTATTTGGGAAGGTTACAAATGATCACACGACCTCAGTGCAGCTGTCATAAATACATGCCAGTTGTCAAACGCCTGAACTCTGATCACGTGACCCTGGGGATGCTGCAATCATTGCAAGTGTAAAACCCAGTCATAAGTCACTTCTTTCAGTGCCATTGTAATTTTAAGAAGTCATTAAATGCACGCTGAAGACTACCTGTAAAGGCGGCAGTGCAAAATATATATTTCATGTATTTTTATCATTGATTTTATTGCTGCCTGTACACCGCCCTGAGTCCCTGAAGGGAGAAGGGTGGTATAGAAATTTAAATAAATAAAAGAGGACTGAAAACAGTAATATTCTAATGATGTCTGATTAGCTTTATGAGAACTTACTGTGATGATCAATGTATTGTTGGCATGAGTAAAACTCAAAGCTGTGCTGTCCAAAGGCAGTTGGAATCTGTCCAAATCGGGAATAGTGAATTTCTTGTAGTATCTGAAAGTAAATGTGGACATGAAAATAAAGACTATTCATTTCTTCACTAGTGGAAGATAAAGAATACCAAAAATGTTTTTACATAAAATGAATTTCAGGATTATTCCAAGAGTTAGAAGCTGAGTATCTTTCATTCAAGTCTGCAAGATTCCACTAAGAATTATTTTTAATATAGTAAAATACATAAATAAACTGAGTTATATTTAAAAATCTGCCTGAACATATGTCACTATTAATTTGATCAGAAGGTTTTATTTTTAAATGCAGCCATATACTAAAAACTAGAGTAGCAAGCATCTATCATTCTTCTATCTATCATCTGCAAAGAGAGGAAAGAAGGAAGCACTGGTAGCCATTTCCAAAAATCTTGCCAAGAAAACTAATCCAGTCATCAGGAATTAATCCTGACTTAAAGGTACAAAAAATGGGCTTCCCAAACTGTGGAATACTACTAAACAAATCATTGCTCATAAGGATAAGAGTTAGATAGGCTACATTAACGGTTTGAATGTTAGTTTAGTTTAGATCACATTGATCATGCATGGTATCTACACTCATATTTATTAGGCACTTAGAATGATCCATTTTCTGCTATTTTCAATTTAAGATGGAAGGCCACTATGCTTTCCTCCAATGAAACATGACTGCCATTTGGTTCCTATGAATTATGCTCCACAATTGATGTATGTATGGTGCCCCATAATGAACAGGATGTCAAACCTATGAGCAATCCTTTTCAATTACGGTAAGTTAGTTTTGTTGAGGGTTTAACTGGTTGAACTAGTGCTACACAAACCACAAATGCTTTATTCTTCAAGCCTTGCTGAAAATGCACACAAAGACCAACCAGCCAGGGCTAACTTTGCCTGCTAAAGAAGAATGTTACCCCAGGGCTTGGAGCCTTTTGCTTATATTTGGGAAAGGTGGCAGACATGGATAATAATGGAGATGTCAAAGGTTAAACAGCAAAGATTAGATGAACACAAAAGACAAGTTAAGGAAGTGTTAAGTTCTTACTGATTGAGACAATAAAAAAGCAACTCCCCAAAGTAGTCCAGTATTTCAAAGAGCCTATGAAGCCCACACTGAGAACACAACTTTAACCTCCCCCCCCCCCACCCAAAATAGGGCTGAGGCAATGGGAAAAATACCTGGTCTGAACTCCAAGTAAAATCTGTGAAAGATCAAAGGAAAATAGATCTGCTGTTTTGCCTCTTTCAGCGTAATGTGAACTGCTATCTTGTCCGGCAATAACTGAATCTACTGTGGCCAACGGGGTTTTGCCTGTTTGCTTGAAAGTTTGCTTTAATGGATTTGTTTTACAGCAAGAAGACTGAATCAAATCCCACTTCAGCAGCCTTTTGCTGTAGCTAGTGGGGGCATTGTTGAATGAGTAGAAGTAGGTGGCAATATTTTCTTTTTAAGGTCCTTTGGGGAGCTACCTTCTCTTCCATCTTTACAATTGAGCCATTGAGTAACTCCAGCTTTCTTCTGTTATATTTTCTGGGAAAAGCTGCATCTGCCTAAATTCTAATTGTCATAAGCATTATGCCATTGTCCTCCCTTTTCCTAAAGGCAGGGTAAACAGCTTTCTCAGGATTATAGGCCCCTTCTTGCTTTTCCTACCAGCTGAAAATGGCATCAGAGGAAGGGGCCGAGCCAAATTTTCAGCCTATACTTTATTTCTATCCTGAATCCCTGACCCTCATCCTAAAATCCTACTGCTTAAATATGACAGTAAATGGCTGAATTTAAGTGACACAATTTTGAATGAGTTTGGGAGGAATTTAAAAGTGGGACATTTTGGTGATTTGTTACCTAGAATTTCCTTTCTTCCATTTTCATCTTTATCTTTAAGGGGGGGGGGGGAAATTGAAACAAATGTTGCTGAAAATTGGTAATTTTAGTAACCATTTTAATAATATATTTCAGGAGGCTGTGGGAAGTACATGCAGCTGCCCATTCCTGCCTTAAAAGACTAACTAGAATCACTCACAAGATCAAGTCACAAGCACTAACGGGAATTGAACATTATGTAATATTAGGATTGGGAACCTGTGGGCTGGTCCCATGTGGAAGTGGGAAAAGGTTGCCTCAGATCCATCAGCAGCCCCACACAGGGAGGGGAAAAATAATATTGTTAGGCATCTGGAAAAAGGAGAACCTGGCTAGCAGTTTAGCAATAGGTGGAAATCCCCAAGTTCCCATGTAGACTTCATAAAATCCCAGTTTTGGTAAAACAGTAGAATAATTTGTGGAAGAACAAATAAAATGCAGACGTACAAGCAATGCTTCTGTTGTTTTAGCAAAAAAGACAAGTATCTGAATTGAAGTTATTTTATCTTCTGCCTTCCTCACAAAAAAGAACATGCTACAATGAATAATTGTATATAATAGGGAAATCACAAAAGTCGCATATTCCAAATTCTATCCAAGAGCCTAGCAGTTTTGTGGTGGAGCAATTTTTCCTCTATCCTAGTCCTGTTAGACCTCTCGGCGGCTTTTGATACCATCGACCATGGTATCCTATTGCACCGACTGGGGGGGTTGGGGCTGGGAGGCACCGTTTTGCGGTGGTTCTCGTCCTACCTCTCTGGTCGGTCGCAATACGTGTTGACGGGAGGGCAGAGGTCGACCTCGAGACCCCTCTTATGTGGGGTTCCTCAGGGGTCGGTCCTCTCGCCCCTCCTGTTTAACACATATATGAAGCCGCTGGGTGAGATCATCCGTGGTTTTGGGGTGGAGTACCATCTGTATGCTGACGACACCCAGCTGTACATATCCACCCCAGACCACCCCAACGATGCCGCCGAAGTGCTGTCCCGGTGTTTGGAAGCCGTACGGATCTGGATGGGTGGTAACAAACTCAAGCTCAACCCTGCCAAGACTGAGTGGCTGTGGTTTCCGGCACCCCGGTTCAGCCAGATTACTCCAACTCTGGCCATTGGGGGCGAAATACTGGCCCCCGTGGAGAGGGCGCGCAATTTGGGTGTCCTCCTGGATTCCCGGCTGTCCTTGGAGGACCATGTGACGGCCGTGGCCAGGGGGGGCGTTTCATCAGGTACGCCTGATGTGCCAATTGCGCCCCTTACTGGACCGGGCTGCCCTTCGCACAGTCACTCAAGCTCTCATGACGTCCCGTCTCAACTACTGTAATGCTCTCTACATGGGGCTTCCCGAGGTGCACTCGAAAGCTACAGCTAGTCCAAAACGCAGCCGCGCGGGTAATTACGGGAGCCACCAGAAGCTCCCATATAACACCAATCCTGCGCGAGCTGCATTGGCTTCCTGTGGTCTTTCGGGTGCGCTTCAAGGTTCCGACGACCATCTTTAAAGCGCTCCATGGCTCGGGGCCTAGTTATATGCGAGACCGTCTCCTGCCCCATACATCCCTTCGGCCGATCCGCTCCCACAGAGAGGGCCTTCTCAGGGTGCCGTCGGCCGGACAATGCCGACTGGCGACACCCAGGGGAAGAGCCTTCTCTGTGGCGGGCCCTGCCCTTTGGAACGACCTACCCCCTGAATTCCGGACCATCACCGACCTCCGCCTCTTCCGCCAATGTCTAAAGACATACTTTTTTCATCAAGCCGGCCTAGCCTAACCTCCCATGGGGACTTTTAGAAAAGTTTTAAATTGGGTTTTTAATAATTGGTTTTAGCATAGGACTGGGATTATTTAATATGTATTTTAAATTATTTATCTATTTTCTATTCTGTATATTTTTAAATCTCCTGTGCGCCGCCCTGGGTCCTCTGCGGAGAAGGGCGGGATATAAATGTAATAAAATGAAATGAAATGAAATGAAATGAATTTTTGTTGTAACACAACATAAATGAAAAATGTGTATTCCTCTGATAGAAGCCAATTCCACTTCTGCAGCTAATAATTGAAATGTTTTCTTAAAGACCTCAAATTACTGAAAGGCTTGAAATACTCTTTGAGACATTAACTTTGTTCCACATGTGGGTGCTAGGTTAGTTTTTCTTGTTACAACACTTGCATTACAAATAGAACTCAGGGAGGTTTGGTTTTAGCTACTAATGATTTCTTGTTCTGTTTTTGATTGGATATTTAGGTGACAATTTTCTTTCTGCCTTCCAAACTTTCAGTGAATTGCATTGAAAGTAGCATTTTTAGCTACACCTCATGTAGATATCCATTGTTAATGGCTTAGCCTACGAATTCAGCCAATAATTCAGCTTCCCAGTGTTGCCTTATTAGTTTAAGGGGAAGCATATAAATTTAATAAATGTTTTCATTTAACCAATAAATCATAGGTAAATCATGGCTAAGATAAATATGTGATTGAACGAAATCATTTGTTCTACCACCAACCAACCAGAACAAATAATTAAAAGCAGTTTGTTGCAGCATTAATTCAACTTTTCCTGGTTTCTTTGGTAGACAACATTAAGATTTACTTTAGAATTTTTACTCAATCATGTCTGGAATTTCCAACAAGCAAAGCAAGCAAATGTAAAATGTCTATGCTAATTAATGTATTCATTTCCCCCACCCACCCTAAAAAAAAACCTATATAAAGGATTGTATATTATATGCTAGGAACAATGGTGTCATTGCTTCTGAATTGTCCAAAACATGCCGGACTGTCTAAAATATACTGGGCTACTAAACAGTAAACAATTTCTTACTGGATCTGCTGCACTGTGTCTTCTTTTTAGTATTAGCTGACAGCCTTAAGGGGGATATGAAAGAAATGGCTTTCTCTTATTCTTTGCCTATCAGCAACTATAATTTAGAGCTACCTATTACTGCACCTTCAGTTTTTAGTTAAATATCCTATCTAACACTTATTTATCATGAATTTGTTTAGTTTTTTTTGAAAGGCATTATTAGTAAATGCAGTCTATGTCATAACAGTAAAATTTATGCTTGTATTTATATGCAAGACAACTCTGTCTTAATCTACTACAAGTCAAATTCATAGGTGATCCTGATTTAAAAATGAGGCTGAGCATATTTAAGGACTACTGAAATCAATAAATACTAAATAATATTCCTACCTATCGAGGAAATCCACTGAACTTCAGGATCCTGATTCTGTACCTGCCAGTTCCAGTGAGATAACAAAGATGCTAAGTAGAATGACCCATAAGGTTAATGTAGTCTGGCCTTTATTGTGAAATGTTTGGCAAGTCCTGACCATGTCCCTAGTTTTTTTTTTATTGTCATTGATTAATTATACTCTTTGCCCTCAGAAGAACTTTAGCCTAACATAAATGGTCAAATAGAAAATAGAAGTTCTTGCCAACAGCACCACCTCTGGGTAAATATTAGGGATTGCATAAAAATGGAAAGAGTAGGATAAACATATGCTTTTTGTTCCAGGACTATAGCTCGATTCATACATAAAATTAAGACATATCGATGTTTGGTTTTTATTTAGCATTGCATTCAAACCTATCCATTAGGTATATGTGCAAAATACAATACAATGGCTTGTTCAAAAACATACTCTTTATAGTGTTATATGTGAATACTACAAAAAAGCTCAGATTATGTATGGGCTGTTGGTGGGTCAATTTAAAGTGCACTGATGATGTCTCCTCGAATGATGATGAAATGTTCGCAACCTAATTGCCAAGCTCAGAGCTCAAATCAACAGCCCAGCTACCAATCCGAGCTACTAATATTCAAGTACATGTCAGATTATTTTGCTAACACAATATAACTATTCTAAGAATATAACTGTTAGGAAAAGAAAAATTCAGGATATTACAATAGAGAACTAACATCATTTCCACATCTTATAAGCTACCCACAAATACACCCACATTTATCCCACCATGAGGGAATCTGTTTACTGACTTCTTATTTGTTGTGTGGACCACACAGCAACGCTGATCCTTTTCTACTGAGATACTGTAGACATCCTTAGGATATGGCAGGTTTCGGATCCTCCACTGGAAACTGCTTTTGGTGTCTTTTCGCATAAAGACAGGCTGGAGAAAAGAGAAATGGAATTCAGCTCAGTGTTGTTCAGTTCAACTAGACAGCAGCTGTAATAACTGTACTACAACAACAGGAACAGGAATTGCCAAAATTATGCGTGCAAGTGTTGGACTCTTATCTCAATTGAAGCAACATTGGTGCCAGCATCTTTAAGTTAAATGCCTCTCCCAATGAGCTTTTCTCAATTTATATAATACATTGTTTCGTGGGATAAACTAAATGCATCCCAGATACACAAATTATGTTCTAATACTGAGGAATGTGAAGGAAAGTGCTACTAGATTTAGGAAAAATATAGACTGAAGTAAAAGATGGTTTAGGAACAAAAATAGTCTCTCACAAGAGGGCGGGGGAGTCAATTTTATAAAAGACTGCAATTAAGCAAAAACCCATTCAATAAATAATTGCATTCAAGACACAGAACATCCTTCATACAAATATATGAGATAATTCAGGTGTTTGTATATACATGAAACATATACTTCGACTGGATATTGAATGAAATAGAACTATTTTGTTCCAGATAGAGGGGAGAATGTACAAGGAGAAAGAAACCACAAAAGAAACCAAGGATCACACTCTGTGGGTTGATATACATATACATTTGACAAAACCATGAGAATTAGGTGATGACACAAGGGATGGCACACACTGCCAGCAGAGTAATGGCACAAGGGAAAAAACTGTTCCTGTATCTAGGCATGCAATACCGTCCTGAGTGAAGGAGCTGAAACGGTTTGTGTCCAGGATGTGAGGTGTCTGCAGATATTTTCTCAGCCCTCCTTATCCGTGCAATAGACAGGTCTTCTATGGAAAGCAGGCTGGTTGCAATTATTCTTTCTACAGTCTTGATTAGGCATTGGATTCTGTAACTGTCCTGTTTGGTTGCTGTACCACACCAGACAGTTACAGAATAATTCCTCTGTAAAACTGCATCAGCAGCTTCCGAGCAGTGTGAACTTTCTGAGTTTATGCAGGAAGAACATTTGAAAGAGATCCTAACTTTAAGGTAAAATCATAATACAGAGCATAAACCTTTTATAAAAATATTATTTAGCTCTTGGCATTTTTGTCTAAATTATAGCCTGTGTCATGGAATAAATTGTCAGTGGAATTAAAGCACGCCTCCTCATTACAATTTAGGAAAGAGCTGAAAACGTATTTACTACCTAAGGGCTTACAGTGTAACTGTTTTAGCTGATGTGTTTTATATGTGTTATGTTTTAGACATGTTTTTATAGGTGCTTTATAGTACTTTGGAAGCCACCCAAATTGCCCAGAGCCATAAAAAGATTGGAGAGCATTTACATTCCCTAAAGCAATCAATATACCATACTAGTGTTTCTCAAACTCAGCAACTTTAAGATGTGTGGACTTCAACTCCCAGAATTCCCCAGCCACACATTTTTAAATTGCTTAGGTTGAGAAACACGACAGGACACTATATCTGGAAGCACATATGATTTAATGAATGGCTACCAACCTAGTTCTAAAGCAGAGTTACCCAACCTTTTTAGTTTTGCGACCTGGCAGGTTGGGAGAAGGGATGGTTCTGTGCGAGTGGCGGACAAGCAGTAGCTCCATTTGTGTGAGTGGCAGTCACGTGCGCCGGCCCCTTGTACAAATGGAGCATGCGCACGCTTGCCTGCTGCTTTTAACTAGCTCAAATACACCCAGTGACCTTCCATGGTTAAGAATGGACTTGAACATGAGCCTCTCATAAAGGAGCCATATTAAACTTTTCATATTTACAAAAATGTCTCCATGCAATGTTAATTCAGCTCTTTTTGACCATAGTGAACTTTCAATTGTAATTCCTCTGTTTATATTACATTGACATTTAAATTATGGTTGCTATATCTTAGCTCAACTTTTGTCATAAAAATGTTGTGATGAAACATTGGAAGAAGGAAATGCTTCTTGAGTTGAACGCCTTGTAGGAATGGCATGATAACACATTTAACAAATAAACCTTTATATATAGGAAAAAGACAGAGATAAAGCAGAAAGAAGAGCATAATGGACATTTCTAATGTTCTGGATTATTTATGCAGCTTGGTATAGAAAGAAAGTCTAACATACATTTTTCTAAATGAAAAAAAATCAAGGTAGAAAAATTGTATAAAATATTCACTAATATCAAATGCTGAGGTGCAAATATTGTATTTACATTGGTATTGCTCTCCTTTATGAACTCACGGTCCAGTGCTCCTGCTGCAAGCAATGCGGGTTCTCCCACTTCAACCTCCCAATTGCCATGTGCACCCAGGGAATTCTTCTCTCGCCATTTTCTTACTGCACAGAAATGACAAGGATAAAGAAAAAAATTAGATATTTATTTTTTCAGGAAAAAAATCCCAAATGGGATATTAAGAAATTAGCCGGTTGATTGCTATACAACAAATTAAGTCAAATGCTTTTGCATTCAATTTATTTTTAATTATGCCTCTTTCCTTTTGCAGAAACAGAATACAGGTGGGTTCTTGGGTTCTGATCACTCATTTAGTGACCATTCCAACTTGCAATTGCATTGAACAAGGGGGACTTCTGTGTCCTCAGAGTTTTAGCTGTTTGCAGCATCCTCACAGTCACACAATCATGATATTAGTGCTCAATGCCCAGCTCATGATTCCAATATTGCACTGAGCTGCAGTCACACGATCATGCTTTCCAATGTTCCCTGCTGGCTTTCCACAAGCAAAATCAATGAGGAAGTTGGCAGGAAGTTGAACTTCCTACACAATCCTCACTTATCACAGCAATGTGAACTGCTAGGACTCTCATTGATAAGTAATGTTATTCTATGACGTCACACTTTATCACCATGTCACTTAGCGCCAGCAGTTCTGGTCCAATTGCTGTTGTAACCCAAGGACTATTTGTAGACTTTTTAACATATTAATAACATGAACAGTTTGCTTCAGAACGCACATCATCGGTCTCACTCCCTCAGCCCAACCCACCTCACAGAGTTGTCGTAATGGGGAAAGTAGGAGGAGGGAGTATTATGTAATATGTGTGCCAAGTTATTTATTTAAAAAATAACAAAGGTAGGATAAAAATAAATACATCTGCATGCAACTTGTTAAATCATACAAATCTTTTCCCTGTGATTCTGCCATAGTTAAATAGGGCAGTTGCACTACTCTGGGAAAAGACATAGTTGTTTTCAGGCCTTGTAGACAGGTGTTATACAAGCACATTGATGCATTCCAAAACACTTTTTTTCTCCAAATCCAAAACATTGCATAGCCTTAGTCACGTAGGCCCAGAGAGCCAAATCATCTGGGAAGCAAGGCTAATTGATCCAGGTTTCAATTCTATAGATAACAATACACATTGATACTTTCCAGTTCAATTCATGCTCAAGCAGAGGTTTTGCAAATGTCATTAAGTGAAACATCCCATGACTGCTCAGCTTAGTTATTGCAGTCATGGCAATCTCAGTTACTTTTTATAATAAATCGCATGCAGGCATTAGAAGACCCAAGCCATTCTTGGAAGAAGGTAAGGGACTGGCTCCACTTCAATTCCCTCCTTCCCATTCCCCTATCTTCTACCCATCTCTGCCCTGTGGGTCATCCACCTATCTGCTGCTGCTACCAGCTGCCCTTGCCACTTGGCTTGCTTGCTGCTGTGCTGCACAGCATTACCAGCAAGGGTCTTCTTTTGCCATGCCTTTCTTTCACACCTGTAAGGCCATCACACAAAAGAAAGCTTTGGCTGATGTGAGAAAGAAGGACCTGGCCAGCATGCGAAAGAACAGTGCAAAAGAAGGACTTAGTTGGTTAGCACGGTGCCACACACCCGCCTGTTCTGTAGCTATCATCCGCTGACCTGTGGGGTGTTTTCATAGCACCTCCCATGCATGTGATGAGACCACCAGATGGAGGCAGGCTAAGATGATGACAAAGGTCAGCTGGGAATGGGAGTAGGGCAGCAGGAGAATGGTCATAAATGCAGGCGTGCTGAATTTTGTTCATGTGACCACAGCGGCACTGTGATGACCTCAACTTCAAACTCTGGTTGGAAGTCCTCTTGTTCAACGCTATTGTAACTCAGAATAGTTGCTGAACAAATGGTTGTTAAGCAAGGCTACCTGAGACAGAAAAGTACAATAATATAATTTGATTTCACTGTAAATAGAGCCTGCATTTGATCTATAGCAGGTGGTTAAACTCTCTCAAAAAAACCCTATCACAGCATTGTGCCCTTGACTCCCTGCTTGCATGTGCTTGTACAGTTTTGTCAAGAGAAGCATGATAAGGCCATGCAGTCTCAGGAGTGATACCAATACAATGAGTGGGATTTTTAGTTTCATCATATACTGTAGTATAACTGAGACATCAATGCTAGGGGTTAAAGCTGTGGATAAGGAAGCAGATAAGGACATGTAGCCTAGCCTTCTAATCTAAGGAGAAAGGTCAACATTGGTTTCACTGTCCTTTCCTAGTATCAATCTCTTTCATTTGCTTTACTGACCCACAGAACGTGCAAGACTATTGAAGGCAAAACCTGTATTTCGAATCTACTTCGACTATTCGCATTTCCAATCTTCAACTAGAAGTAAGAAAAGTTGGTTGGCTTACCGAGTAGCTGGTGTGTTTCCAGGTCATACTCTTCTGCCATCTCCTTTCCATCCTCAAACAAGTAGTGGATTTTTCGTTTACCTAAAGAGAGCACAGGTTAGGTGGACCTCAAAAGGAGACATAGCAGGAGATCCCACCCCACCCTCAAATTGGCCAGAGTGACTTTTAGAGAATCACAGCTCTCCATCCATGCTACTCCTCGACTAAATGCAAGTTTTAATGGAAATAAGCACCAATGTTAACAGGTTGATTTCTCCATGCTCCCCACAGTGGTGTATACACTTCAGTTAGAAATAAAACAGGCTCGGATTTTTTTTTTCATTACTTCTTTAAAAAATCAAACTTTAAAGAGATCTTTAAGTTGGCTTCTTCAGTCTATTACAGAGGTCCCCAACTTGGCAACTTGAAGACTTGTGGACTTCAACTCCCAGAATTCTGGGAGTTGAAGTCCACAAGTCTTCAAGTTGCCATGTTTGAAGACTTCTGTTCTATTAGGTCTCCCCGGGGTGGCCGCACCCAACAGCGAAGGCAAAACAAGAGACTACAGCTTCCTCTCTCCTTGGAGATTGTCCCACCTTGCAAAGCTCCTCACCTCCCCCATTTGCCCGTGCCCGGCGGGTCATTTCTCCACACCGCCCCTATCCCAGCCCCCCGCCATCCCGTTACCATCGGCGAGCAGGGCGGTCTTGCGAGCCGCACGCAACCGCTCCAGCCAGCCGGTCCCAGCCATATTGCGGCTCGGCTAGGCACGTTACCAAGGCAATGCCCCCCGGCCTTCCGGCCCTCCGGCCCTGACCCGGAAGAAAACGCCGGGTCGCTCTTGCGTCACAGCGATAACCGTCGGTAAGGAAACGTTGCCCTCCTCGGTATCGTTCTCCTCGGCTTCTCTTTGGAGGTTGCGCAAAGGGCTCCTTTCCCTCCTTTCTCCAGCCAGAGGGGCAACGTTGGTGGACGGGTGGGTTTAAGGCAGCGAGGCAGGTCACCGCGGCGCCCCTCAGTCGCCTTGGGCGGGAGGGGGGGACGGGTTGGACTAGATGACCTCCAAGATCCCTTCCAACTCTGTTCATCTGATCTGATCTGGAAGGGCGGCAGCGGGCTGGAGAAGCGCCGCGATGTTTTGGCCGTGGCTGTCAAAGAGCCTTTGGCTCGATTCACATCCCGCCTCCCAAATTCAAACGCTCTTAAACGGGTGGTCTCTGGACTGCGATGAGCCGGGCTCGGATTAGAAGCAAAGCTCCGAAGTGATGCAAAAAAAAGTGTTCCTCTCTTGGTCTCTCCACTGTCTTTAGGACGGAGTCCCACAACATCAAAAGCGTTGATTTCAAGGGCTATAGTCCTTAGCTGGCATGTCTTGTAAACCAGAGTTTATGGGAAGTGCGTCTGAGTAACGCTAAATTAGGCAATGACTCTCCTGGCTGTAGCATGAGAAAAGTGTCTACATACTTGTAGACACTTTTGTTTGAAATGAAATTAACCCAGTGCTGATACCTTTTGCTTCAGCTCCTGATCAAATGGTCCATTACTTTTAATAAAAGGCTGTGCCATTTGGTTTAAAAAGTAACTCTCCTAGTACTTAAAAGTAACAATATTGATATTTTTCCTGAAAATAAGACAGGGTCTTATTTTCTTTTGAACACCCCCCCCCCCCGAATAAGCGTTTGACCTTATTTTCGGGGAGGTCTTATTATTTTTGAGGTGCAGGAAGCGGTGAGCATGGCGGCGGCTGTGTTGCAATATTTTTTGGGAAGGGCTTATCTTAGCGCATGCGCTCAAAAGCTCATTTGGGGTTATTATCCAGGGAGGTCTTATTTTCAGGGGAAAAGGTATTACTATTTTTAGTTGCTATACTTTTCATCAGCAGTTTTGCCAGAGACTTTGATCACAGTTTCCTGGCTAGAGATTGCAGAATGCAAAAGTCCTACAAATTCAGATTCTCCAGTACAGTATTTTCCAACTCTTTAACAGTGGCCTCTAAATAGCATGGCTGTTCATTATCCTTTTAATGAAAGAGGTTGAACATTGAACTTGGGATAGACGAACCATAGCTTACAGTGTTTGAGTGCATGCTTTCTGTTCAGCAAATCTTAGGTTCAGTCTCCGTGGTCTTTACTTTTACCAAGGAAACTTAACCCAACAGTGTTGACACTACTGGACTAGTGATCTGACTCAAGGCTTCTGAATTCCTAAAACATTTACCAGCTTAATGCCCATATTTATGGATCATAAGTACCATACTGTCCTTGCTCCTCCTAATTTTAGGACTCCATCCTTCTAAAGTAAGACCAACCAGATATTTCAAGGAAAGTTACAATAAGAACTGTTTCATATATGATACTGTTCCTAAACAGGAAAACAATATACAGTTTATTACTTGTAATGTGGATATGATATACATTATATTATATATTACAGTACATTTAAGATTATTACAATTTTACTCTCAAGTTAAATATATATCTATATATCTATATGCTATCCCAAGAAGATCTTGTAAAATCCTATGGTTTTCTGTAGTACCCATATGTAGATGACATTCAACACTGATTTTCCATCCCAGACCTATTCTCTCTGTGTTTTCAATTGTCTCCCCAAATGTATCTGCTTCTCTAACCTTCAGCAAAATAACATTCCCAGTACTAAAAAATATAAGCTGACAGTATCAAAGAGATATAAGGAAATAGTTATATATAGTTACCAGGTACATAAATTATGAAATGCTAATTTTACCAATCTTCAAATGTATTAGATTAAGCACGATGAAAAGGGTCATTTCTGTGACTGACTGAGTGGGATATGTACTAGAACTATTAATCTGTTCTAAAATAATGGAACATTGACAAAAGGATACCTATTAAGATTACCTGTCATTAGAATATATTTTATTTTTACTCTTCCTTCCTACATCTTCAGCAAATCTGCATTCTCTTGTTAGGGAAGGAGACATCTATAGTTCATGGAACCTCAAGGAATTGTCAAAGCTTTCCGCAAACGAAAGAAGTTGAGAGATGAGGTACACACCGCACCTTTAAAGATATGGAAAGAAGAAGCCAAGAATCAGCAAGGTGAATTTTTTTCTTTCTGACTTTAGTTATGTGAAGCTCTCATGGTGTGGCTTGCATTGCTGTTAATTCTTGTGGTTTAATTTTATGATACATGGTTCCTTTCAGAGAAATGACTTAATCCTTAAAAAGTTCAATCTCTATAAGGCAGAAATATAACAACATGACTATATGTTATAAAACACTAACTTTCGTTATATTTCATTAAGGGATCAGATTTTCTTCACTCTGAAAAGATTTGTAACCTAACCTTATCTTGATGATCATCTTTCTCTGTGGTATTTTTACCAGGGTGGTTGGAGCCGATCACAGCTTATGTGTTGCAAGCAGGAATTGGCCAAGCCAGGGCTGAGATCTTCTGTAAGCAGATCATCCACAATGGAGGACACATATGCAGCCAGTTCTCCCCAGATGTGACACATGTAATAGTAAATGAAGACATGGATTTTGATCGGGCTTTTCGGCTCCTCAAACTCAAAAAGTTACCTCAAGGATTGCAACTAGTTAAGGCATCATGGCTGAGTTCTTGTATTGCAGCACAGCAGATCTTGGACACTACTGACTATAGACTCATCGTCCCAGAGAAGTAGGCCTCTCTCTTAAATACTTTATCCATTTTGAATGGGGAAGGTTTATGCAAAACTGAAAAGATCTGATAATGTTTTCGATTACATCTTCAAAATGTAATAGAAAAAATAACCTCATTTGATATTTTTAATGTAACCATTGGCCAAATATCCTATTTTTTCATAAGGTGACTGACAAAGTAGTGGCTTTGATGATTTGGATGCTGATTTTGTGAAGTGATTTTCCTGGATATTTCATCTGGAAAATGACACAACCTATTTTGGTTACTGTAGTAGATGAGCTAAGAAGGTAGTATTCGACTTACAGCACTTCATTTAGTGAACATTTGAACTTACAATGGAACTGATTTCCCCCCCCCCCCCCACATTTACAACCATTGCAGCATCCCCATGGTCACATGATCAAAATTCAGATGCCTGGCAAGTGACTCATATTTATGATAGTTGCAGTATCCAGGGAAAAGGAAAGTCAATGGGGAAGCCAGAGTCACTTAACAACTGCAATGATCCATTTAATAACTGGCAAGAAAAGTCGGGGGAAAACTCACTTAACAAATGTCTCACTTAGCAACAGAAATTTTGGGCTCAATTGTGGCCATAAGTTAAGAACTACCTGTGTATGGGCAGGATGTAATTGCTATTTCTCTTGGACTTCTCAGTAGTTTCTATAGCATTGATCATGGTAATGGGTCATAGGGCAAGGTTGAGCCTTGGAGCACTGCTTTGCAGTGATTCCAATTCTTCCTCTTAGAATTAGCCCAGAAGATGATGTGGGGACATTGCTGCTCAAATGTAGATCATTCACATACAGTGTTCCATGGGATTCTCTCTTCTCCTCTGTTATTTAACATCTAAACGAAAACAGTCAGGGAGTTTAAAAAAATTAAGCTGAAATATAACTGGATATTTCAACAAGACACCAGTCCAAAACATGCTCTGAATCAAATATGTCTTTCTTATTTAATACATATTTGATTTGTCTGTTGATTTGTTTGAAATGGGCTCCAAATTCCACAAAAGTGAATATTATTGAATATCTGTGAGGAATCTTGAACATTTATCATCTGCAAGGAGATTATGCATATTTCTGAACGAGAAGAAACTAGAAACTAGGAGAGGATATCAAATATTGAAAGAAAGGACACCTATTTTTTCCCCTTTGGCCATATTCACTGTTTACTAATTTTGAATCTATAAGTAACTGCACATAAATAATAAGTAAACATTCACATTTTCAGAAAAATATGTTTGACTTTTGTTACTTTATGAATTCATTGGAATTTAAGTTGACAGGAATGCTGAATTTTTTCCCACTGAATTGTACGCATGCAGTGATGAACAGTGTGACACAGTTGAAAGAGAGGCCAATGGTATGTATAGGAGGCCAAAAAATAAAACAGAAACCTTAGAGTCAGTTCTGTATAATTGCAAATACCTAAAAGTGTGACTAATAGAATATAAGTACCATATGATCATCTTTTCATTTCAGTATGTGCCTGTTTAATATAAATAGTAAACATAGAAATCAGGATAAATTCTTCAATAAAGCAAGCTTTGGGGAAAAAATCATGTCTTTTGGAAGATTATATCTGAAATGAATTTCCTAGCCCTTTTTTATATTGTTCTTCATCTGCCTTTAGTTGATAAGAGAAATGCCCCAAATGCAATTATATATTGTTTATTAATTCTTGGCAGGTATCTGGATGAGACAGGTTTTTCAGGGGAACCCTCACCATTACTGAATGAGGATAAGATTCACCCCAAAGCAGAGAACACAGTTATGGAACTGAAAGAAGAATCGAACACGGAGATGAACTCTTTCTGTGATACTATACAGGTATCTTTGATTTACAAACAGGTGCATAATATTTGAAGTTACGACGATTTTGGAAAGGGTGCTTTAAAGCACTTTTGGCCTTGTAAAATATCGTATGCAATGGTGAAATTAATTTTTTTTGCCACCGGTTTCTTATTTATTTATTTATTTATAGAATTTATATAACCGCACCCTCTCCCCGAAGGGACCCGGGGCGATGCACAGGAAATTTAAAACAAACAAATACAAAATATAAATAATTAAAATCGAATTAAATAGTTTATCCCTGTGCTAAAATTTAAATAGTTAAGACATAATCCCTTACAAACCCAATTAAAACAATTTATAATACAGACTGCAGGCTAGGTAAATAACTTAGGCCAAACCGGCCTGATGGAACAGGAGTGTCTTTAATTTCTGGCAGAAGGTGCAAAGGTCCGTGGTTGTTCTGAGGCCGGGGGGTAGGTCGTTCCAGAGGGTTGGGCCCACCACAGAGAAGGCCCTTCCCCTGGGCGTCGCCCGCTGGCATTGCCTAGTGGATGGCACCTGGAGAAGTCCCTCTCTGTGGGAGCGAATCGGCCGCAGGGATGTATGAGGTAGGATGCGGTCTCGCAGGTAGCTTGGTCCCGTTCCATGGAGCGTTTTAAAGATGGTGATCAATACCTTGAAGCGCACCCGAAAGACCACAGGTAACCAGTGCAGCTCGCGCAGGAGCGGTGTTACATGGGAATATCTAGACGTTCCCAAGATCGCCCGCGCGGCTGCGTTCTGGACCAGCTGCAGTCTTGGGGTGCACGCCAAGGGGAGCCCCATGTAGAGAGCATTACAGTAGTCCAGCCGGGATGTCACAAGCGCGTGAGTGACTGTGCGAAGGGCGTCCCGGTCCAATAAGGGACGCAACTGCCGCACCAGGCGTACCTGGTGGAAAGCCCCCCTGGCCACGGCTGTCACGTGATCTTGCATAGACAGCCGGGTATCCAGGAGGACACCTAGGTTGCGTGCCCGATCCATGGGGGCCAGATGTTCGCCCCCAATGGCCAGTGATGGAATCAACTGGTTGAACCGGGGTGCCGGAAACCACAGCCACTCGGTCTTGGACGGGTTGAGTTTGAGTCTGTTGCTTCCCATCCAGATCCGTACAGCTTCGGGACATCACTTCAACGGCATCGTTGGGGTGGTTTGGGGTAGAAAAATACAGCTGCGTGTCATCAGCGTAGATGTGGTACTCTACCCCAAAACCACGGATGATCTCACCCAGCGACTTCATGTATGTGTTGAACAGGAGTGGCGAGAGGACCGACCCCTGAGGCACCCCACAAGTGAGGGGTCTTGAGGCCGACCTCTGCCCTCCCGTCAACACAAATTGCGATCGGCCGGAAAGGTAGGAGGAGAACCACTGTAAAACAGTGCCCCTCACCCCAACCCCTCCAGCCGATGCAATAGGATACCATGGTCGATGGTATCGAAAGCCGCCGAGAGATCTAACAGGACCAGGATGGAGGAGCAACCCCCATCTCTGGCCCTCCAGAGATCATCCACCAACGCGACCAATGCCGAAAGACCACAGGTACCAGGTTCTGTGGGCGTGGCTTAGTGGGGTCATGTGACTTGGTGGGTATGGTCAACTTTTTTCCACTTTTTAAAGCATTTTTTTCCTGCCATTTTGGGCGAATAGATAGGAAAATAAAATGCTTTAAAAAAGGTGGGGGAAGGTTCCGACAATTGCGCGGATGAGCTGTGAGCCGCGCGATCGTTGGATCCCCACTTTTGTGATTACCATTTGCAATACTTCTACTGGTATGTATGAGCTCTGTAGGAATGGGGCAGCAGGGGGAAAAAATTACAGAGCTAAACTCCTTCTCTCCCTGCTCCTCTGTGCCTGCAGAGCTCCCCAGTGCTAAAATTGTTCTCTCTCTGCCTCTCCACTTGTTTCCTGGGAATCTGCTCATTTAACTACTGTGCAGCTGCTTAATGACTGCACTGTGAGTGCCTGGATTGCGGTCATTGAGTGAAGTGGTTGTGCAGGGCAGGGGTCTCTGACCGTGGCAACTTTAAGCCTGGAGCAAAGCTGGCTGGGGAATTCTGGGAGTTGAAGTCCTCCAGGCTTAAAGTTGCCAAGGTTGGAGACCCCTGGTGTAGGGCATCTCATGTAACAACCACTTAAGAGATCGCCTTCTGCCACCGAGAGCCTCCCACCGCCCATTACGCTCCCATAGAGAGGGTCTCCTCATGGTGCCATCAGCTAAACAATGTCGACTGGCGACACCCAGGGGGAGAGCCTTCTCTGTGGGAGCACCTGTCCTCTGGAATGAATTGCCCCCGGAATTAAGAACTATCCCTGACTTACGCACCTTCCGCCGTGCTCTCAAAACCTTTTTTTTCAACAAGCTGGGCTGGCATAAAAATGAATTTTTAAATATAAACTTTTATTAATTTTAATCGGAGTTTGTTTGGTTTTTTAATTTTAAGAGAGGCCAAATTGTTTAATATGCTTTTAAAACTGTTTTTTAACTTTTATATATCTGTTTTACTTTGGCTGTACATCGCCCTGAGTCCTCCGGGAATAGGGCGGTATAAAAAACTAATAAACCTAAACCTAAACCTAAACTTCATTCAGTTGCTGAAATTCTGGTCCCAATTTTGGTCATTAAATGAGGGCTACCTGTATAAATTTCTAGGATCAACAGGAAGTTACACAGGTGAGCCTGATTATATATTTGTAAACTAAGCCAGGGATTTTCTGTTAAAGTTAGCCAGTACCAGATTCTTATCTAAGGTTTGGAAAACACTTACTATTTTTTTTTTATATTGAAAAAGTTTTATTGGTTTTACAGTTTTTCAATAGGGTAGGGTAAGAGATACAAAGAAATTTTGAGAGCTTTCGCGTCGAAGTCGTCGGCCCTTCCGGAGCTTCATAATAAATAATTAACAAAAAACATTTTTCATAATACTACAAAGTGAAAACAAGTACATATTTCTAAGTTCTCAACACTTACTATTTTTGATTGTGAAAACAAATTGCCTGATTTATACTTTTTTTAAAAAATCCAAAAGTTTTTTTTTTTAAATACATTTTAAAATTTAAATATTTAAATAAACAAACTTTATAAAAATCAAAGTATCCTTAGTAAGGGACGTGGTGGCTCAATGGCTAAGATACTGAGCTTGTTGATCAGAAAGGTTGGCAGTTTGGCGGTTCGAATCCCTAGCACTGTGTAATGGAGTGAGCTCCTGTTAATTGTCCTAGCTTCTGCCAACCTGGCAATCTGAAAGCATGTAATAATTTCAGAATATTCTGGTTACATTTTGTACAATTCCTAAAGACTTTCATATAGTATTTGGACTCCACTGAATAAAAACTAAAAACTATTGTTCAATATTTTTCTATTCTGATCTGCCTAGTAGGGTACCCAAGATATCTCATATGGAATTTTGGTGCCTTCTTATGGCTATAGGGTGTAGAGGTGACAAATACCTACTAATTGTGTAACTTGGAACAAAAAATCCATTATTACTATTTACCATGCTTTAAACATAAAACACATTTACTGTGACAATCAATTGTATTTTGGTCATCCCAGATATTTTGCCATCTGTACTTCCTAATTCTTGATAAACATTACTAGGAACATAAATTGTAGATATGAAACTACTAGTTCAGTTGATATTTGCTTTGACTCTGGGTTTCTGTGATTATTTCTCATGGGTCTTAATTCTGCCCTGTATTTTATTTTTATTTCTTTAATATAATTTTTATTGAAGAAATTTTAACAAGATAAAAGCAATACAAATATTACAAAAGAAACAAAGAAAAATGAAGAATTGTGCCCCCCCTACTTTACAATGTCTATATATTGTTGCAGAATGAGCTCATATTCTGTGATTGGATAAATGATCACTCAATTTCATTGCTCCCTCTTCTGCTTCTTCTGTGTATCTCAAAGAGGACGTTAGATGATGAAGAAATTGAAGAGGACAAAGCTGTTGTCACTCTGGAAGAACTGAAAGCGCTGAAGTCAGGCCAAGGCCTGAACACTTTGTCAGAAGGCTCGTCAGCGTGCCGTTCCCCTGGCAAGTGGGTTTGTGCTCAGTCTTCTGAAAGCAAGAAAATTAATCATAATCAGTGCATTACAGAGAAGCTGGAAGTGCTAGCTAAAGCCTACTCTGTCCAAGGAGACAAGTGGAGGGGTCTAGGCTACATGAAAGCTATTAATGCACTCAAGAGTTATCATAAGCCTGTCACATCTTTTCAGGTAAACGAGACAAAATGTACTAAGCGTGCCCGTTTTTCTGTTGTATATTTTCTTTTTCCAAGGTATCTGTCTCAGTATTATTATTTTTTTGCCCTGCAGGAAAAGTTCCAATTTGTGTTCTTTTTAATGTTATATAGACAGGTGATTTCAAACAGCCGTGGCCTGCTCCTCCTTACATATCCTTATTATTTCATCCTGCTGTTTGGAAAAGTATTTTACTAATTCTACAAGGGTATGCAGAATCTTTTACCAAGATTGTGTTGAACTTCAGATCTTTTGAAAAGAGTGCAGAGAAAGGCTGAAGCTGCCTTGAGATTCAGACAAAAGATCTGTAGGCCAAAAGTAAAAGATACAAGGGAGTGTTTGTAACATTTGCATAGCTTTCTAAATGCTAATCGTAATTTCTTTTAGGTTGTGGGGGGGTGTCTATATTAGAAAGTTGGGTGTGCACCAGGGATAATGAAACACAGCATACCTAAAATACCCAGAGTAAATCGGTGTTTGAGATTTGCTTTTAACTAGCTGCTCTTTCATTGTTCTCCTTTCAGGAAGCCTGTAAGATTCCTGGAATTGGAAAACAAATGGCAGAAAAGATTGTAGAAATCTTGGAGAGTGGGCACCTCCGAAAACTGGACCACATCAGTAACAGTGTCTCAGTGCTAGAACTATTTTCCAATATATGGGGAGCAGGAGTAAAGACTAGCCAGATGTGGTACCAGCAGGTAATTCTCTATCCTCTATATAGCAATAATTCTGTGGTTATTGCCTTCTATTTGTTCATGTTATAGCGTTGCTGCAAGGCATATGCGTTTGTATTAGTATTGCTACTTTTTTAGTTATGATTTATTCCGGAGGGAGGTGGGGGGGCTTCCTCTGGAGATGTTATACTGTCTATGTTGGACACAAAATGCTAGTGTCCTCTCTTCCTACCTTATAGTGTGTATAAAGATGCAGTGTGTTAACTTTATTTGTATCAATCTTTTTTTCCTTCATTACCAATAGCAACAGTTTATATATTAACTGTCTTATCTTACAAAAGGATCAAATTCATACTGAACCACTATGGTATTTTCCAGTAGCAACACCATGATCGTAGGCGTGCGTGCGTGCGTGCGTGTGTGTTGAATGAATGCTCACATGTTTTGAGCTTCTGTTCATGAAAAAAATGTATGTAATTTGCAGGGGGCTATCAGGACGACATTACAAATAGTGTATCGTCATTCCTGTTAACACGCCATCAGGGGTGGGTTCTAGGTTCTATGATATGGCTTATTAAGGATTACTGAAAAGAAAATCCCTCTGATTCTGTGATGTGTTCTGCCCAGGGTTTTCGTACTCTGGATGACATCCGCACTAGGGCCTCCCTCACCAGCCAGCAAGTTATCGGCCTTAAGTATTATGAGGACTTTTTGGAACGCATGCCAAGGCAAGAAGCTGCTGAAATTGAACAGACGGTGAGTACCTTGTTGAAACCATAGCAAGATGTTGACAGAAGATCATAGGCTATTTTTACCAGCTTTTAATCATAAGGCTATTCCGTCTTGGTTTTATTGATGACTCATATTTTTTCCCCCACTTGGCAGTTTGCCAAATAAAACTCCCCAGAATATTTTCCAAAGGAATCAGGGGTACTATATAACATATTTTTCTGAGTATAAGACGCACCAAGATTTTGAAGAGGCAAATTTTAAAAAAAAAAGTTTTTGCACTCTGCAGACCTCCCAAAAACGGCCCTTTTTTCGCTAAAATGGGCCCATTTTTTGTCACAAAAAAGGCACATGCATAGCCTTTAGGAGGCTTGTAGAGTGTTCCTGGGGGTTGGGGGGTGAAAAATGGGCTAGTTTTTTGCTCGTTTTTGCCTTCCCGAGCCCCCAGGAGCACTCTGGAAGCCTCCTAAAGGCGATGCATGGCCATTTTTGTAAAGGGGGCAGAGTTTCAAGAGGCCAAAAATGCTGTATTCAGTTTGTTTGTTTGTTTGTTTGTTTGTTTGTTTATTTATTTATTTATTTATTTATATATATATTTATTTATTCGATTTATATAGCGCCCTATTTCACCTAAAAGGGACTCAGGGCGGTGCACAGAAAGATAAAAACACCACAATATACAAAATATAAAAAACAATTAAATTATTAGATCTGTGCTAAAATTTGAATAAATAATTAAAACCAATAAATATCGAATTAAAATTCCCTAATCTATGTCAGGCCGGCTAGATGAAAGAAATGTATTTTTACCATCCGACGGAAGAGGCGTAGGTCCGTGATGGTACGGATATCGGGGGGAAGGTCGTTCCAGAGTGTCGGACCCGCCACAGAGAAGGTTCGTCCCCTGGGAGTCGCTAGTCGGCATTGACCGGCTGACGGTACCCTGAGAAGGCCAACTCTGTGGGAGCGGACAGGTCGAAGGGAGGAATGTGGTAGGAGGCGGTCTCTCAAGTAACCAGGACTCTGGTTTTGAGGGGAAAAGGTGGTCTTATATTCCGAAAAATACAGTACTTAAACCCTAACATCTTTTCTATGTTGATTCCATCCATCTTCCAAGCCTATTACTGGCATACCTATTTTGGAATGTTTGGGAACCCCCCCCCCCACTTTACAATTTGAAATGCTAAAACTGGGAGTCACCTTGACCACAGCAGATATATATGCCTTAGCTCAAGGGTTGAATGAAGGAACACTTCATTATGTAGAGTGTTGACGAAAATACAAATACATTGATGAAAATACCAAAAGCTATTACCAAGGCAAAATGAGGTGATTTTTTTAAAATCCAAAGAAACAAGATAACATTTGGAAGTGACTCAGGCAGGCACCTCATTGATTCATAGGGATGTACAAAGGGGGAAGGATGTACAACCCAGACTTGTAAGGCTCTGTTATTATAGCTAATCTCAGTAAAAGTAGTTTTAACTTACCTGTGGAGTTGATTTCCCAGTCTCATCTTTATGTACCACCTAAGTCTTTATGACCTCATGTTCTTCACAACTGGAAAGCACTTTTTTTTTCTACTCTCTGAGGAAGGCTGGCTTAGTTTACTTCCTTTTATATACTAGCCATCCAAGCCACCACTCTTAATGAAACCTCTTCTTTGGTGCAGTGTTCTCTCTCCATATTTGCTCAAAAGCAGAAGAACGTGGATCTAATCACATCCAAACTTCTGCCGATCAGAAATCAATTCCCCCTTTTAGGCACATTTACTGCAAACCTTGAAGATTTCCCTTTTCCAAAGTTGGAGTTCCTGATTGAGAAAGAAATTCAAACCTCCATCCACGTTGATATAATTTTATTTCTATGCTCTGCAAGCCTTTCTACCTGACCTAAAATCAATCTAATTTACCAAAAATCATTTCTGCTTTAATTTTCACGAACCAAGCCTTGGTAAATTCCCAATATGTTATGCCAATCCTTCTCTAAATAACTCTCAGATAACTGGTAAGATGATTTGACAAAAAACATCTGTGATTTTCCCGTTTCTCTCTTGGTAAGGAAAGAGTGCTTTGCACCCCTCTAGGCAAATGTTTCCCACCTCTTGTTTTATATATTTGGGATGGACCGGACCTCAGGTTTATATATTAATGCAGCTCTTTACTTTCAGAGATCTAAGGCACATTTAAAAAAAAAACCTTTTCATTGTTCCTCCTGTACAGTGGAATTGCCATGGCAGCGCTGGGCAGCATGACGCTGTCACTCAGTCACAGTGCCTGCCCCTAAAGAATGCATAGTTGCCAGGTAGGGCATCACCCCTTACATAGGATTAAAGTTCTTTGGGGAGCCTCCGCCCTTGGGAATGGGCCTATTGTGGATTTGATGGGATTACCCTTCTCTTGCCTACCTCGGGGAAGAGACAAGAGAAAGAAGGGATTAGCTGCTGTCTGTCGAAGATCCAAGGTGCAGTATGGGGTTTGCTGCTTTCAAGAAAACTTAATTGGGGATGCAGAGGGGGCAGATCTGCATTAGAAAAGCCATGAAGGTGATTCCAAATGTTGCAGGGCAAAGGTTAATGGGTTTATTCCTCACTAATGAAGGATGATCCTGGAAACTGACAAGGGGCACTCATCCTCTAAACTGATTTCCCGCCCCCCCCTCCCTTCCCCATACTCCCTATGTTCTGAACCGGTAGCTATGTCTTTGTTTGTTAAAATGGATGATTGGCATCCTAATACTGATAATCCTGCATACTGAAATCGCCTTCAAATGATGCTTTAATAAAGACAGTATAGGAAAGGGGCTGACAGGGAACGTATCACTGGGCATGGGCTTTTTGAATTGGGAGTTCCAGTTCTTGATATTTAACTGCAGTTCTGAAAGAACGGTCAATTTCTTGTGATTAAGATCCCATACATGATACCGAAGGAAGAGGTGCAGGCCTATAATAATAATAATAATAATAATAATAATAATAATAATAATAATAATAATAATAATAATAATAATAATAATAATAATAATAATAATAATAATAATAATAATAATAATAATAAAAAAATTTAATTTGTAGACCGTTCCCTCTCCCCAAAGGGACTCGGAGCGGTGCACAGGGGAATTAAAACATACAAACATAAATACACATAAATATATATAAAATCAGATTAAACAATTTATCCATGCGCTAAAAACCCAAAATACTAAAAACTAAACCCCCTAAGAACCCGATTAAAACAATAAACAGATGACTAACCTAGGCCGGCCAAGCAGAAAAAGTGCGTTTTTAATTTTTGACGGAAGGAGCGGAGGTCCGTAGTTGTTCTAATTTCGGGAGGCAGGTCATTCCAGAGGGTCGGGCCCGCCACAGAGAAGGTCCTTCCCCTGGGCGCCGCCCGCTGGCATAGCCTAGTGGACGGCACCCGGAGAAGTCCCTGTCTGTGGGAGCGAATCGGCCGCAGGGATGTATGGGGCAGGATGCGATCCCGCAGATAGCTAGGTCCCGTGCCATGGAGCGCTATAGCAGGAGAATCACCCATTCTCAGGCAAGGATAAATTGTATCCTTTTCAATGGGGAGTCATCTGTGGTTTTATATTAGAAGAAAAACATGTTCAATCTAATGGGATTTCCTTTATTTTCATGATATTACTTTACTTTACTTTACTTCACTGTACCGTTCATTAGAAAATATTTGGGTTATGGTGGCACTTACTTACTTTTCAGTTTTATTTATCATGCAATCAAGCAAATGAGATGCTGGGCCATTGAATTACAGGTTGTCCTTGACATACAGCCATTTTTAAACAGCTGTTTAAAGTTATGAGGGTGCTAAAAAAAGTGACTTACTTCTGATCCGTGGACTTATCATCACATGTCCCCATGATCATGCGATTAAAATTTGGGCACTTGGCAACTGGCATGTATTTTCATTGGTTGCTGTGTCTTTGGGATCTCATGGTTGCCATTTGTGACCTTCACAGGTAGTTTCCAACAAGCAAAGTTATTGGGAGAATCCAGGTTCCTTTAACACAGGGGTTCCCAAACTTGGCAACTTGAAGACTTGTGGACTTCAACTCCCAGAATTCTCCAGCCAGCAGAGCTGGCTGGAGAATTCTGGGAGTTGAAGTCCACAAGTCTTCAAGTTGGTAAGTTCCCCCTGCTTTAACATTTAATAATAAATAATAATAATAAATTGGAATTTATTAACCGCACCCTCTCCCCACAGGGACCCTTGTGTCATTTGCTTAATGACTGCAGCAAAAAAGTCATAAAATTGGCGGTGACTCCATTATTTCGCTTATTGACACTCCTGTCCCAATTGTGGTTGTAAATTGAGGATTGAGGCGTCCTTGGTGGTCTCTAAGCTGAGTTATTTTCTAGTGATAGCTTGTGATGCTAAGTAGCATCACTATCACTGACGATGTTACCTAGTTTTGGTAATGAAATGTCTGGAAGAAAACAACCAAGCTCAGAGAGCACCAAGGAGGCTCTCATTTCAACCCTGAGCTACATATACTCTCCTTTATAGAATTGCCAGTAATACAATAAGTGATACTTGAGATCAGTTAATTTCTCTCATCTGTCTCTTTAAGGTTAGAGAAGCAGCTCAGTCTATTATACCTGAACTAATGTGCATAGCATGTGGCTCTTTCCGGCGTGGAAAACCCACTTGTGGAGATGTGGATGTACTGGTGACTCATCCTGATGGAGACTCCCACCAAGGAGTATTTAACAAACTGCTCAACATTCTTCATAAAAGTGGTATGAGAATATCAGCTGGTTCTGTGGTGGGGGGTGGGAGTTCAGAATCATATTCCTGATTGTATCCACCTTGAGAACTATTTAAAGAAAACGTAAGTAGGAATACAGAAGAGGCCTAGTTGTGTTGAGTTGATCTTGGCACTTTTCCCTAAAGCGGAATACTATAGACCAGTAATTGCTGTTATACTGGAGAAAGCTTTTCTTTTTCTTCCTTGGGCTGTTGGGGATTATGACTGGGCTATGTATTGTTCTCTAAGGTACTTTTTAAATTTGTCCTTCATGTTTGAGGAGCCTGTTCCTTTTCTTTTGTTTTTAGTTAATAGCAAATTATCATGAAAAGGCAGACCAGGTCACTGTGAACAGTGATGGCCTGGTGATGGCCTGTCCTCCAGGAATGTTCCTTCCAATTACATTGATCTTGCAGGACCTGAGACTGACTAGTAGCTCCTAGTGTCAACTTACCATATTTTTCAGAGTATAAGACGCTCCGAAGTATAAGACACACCTAGGTTTTGGGGAGGAAAACAAGGGGGGGGGGATCTGCCTCTGCCTTCCAACAATTTGCCTCTTTGCAACAAACAGCAAACAGTACAGACGGTATACACTGTTTGTGGTGTTACATTTCAGATATACTTGTACAAATGCTGTTAAAATCGATGTGGCTTTCTGGAAGTATACGTTATTCTCTGCTATTTAAAAGAAGAAGTACTGGGCCTCTTCAGATTAAGCATTTATTTTAAAAAGCTTCTTCATTGTTTTAAGTTGTCTAGAACAATAATAATGCAGGCTTTAAAAATAAATTAATAATTCGAACATTCTATAGGCATTTATAGTTATGGACTTATCTCCTTGCAGCAAATAGCAAACAGCCTGTTTCAGTTTAGCCTGATTAGCAGGGAAAAAAAATCTGCCTCTGCTTCCCAGAAATTTGCCTCCTTGCAGCAAACAGCAAGTTTCATTTTCAATTTCAGTTTCAGCACGGGCCTCCCAATGATCAGCTGTTTCAGGCTACAGGGATTGTCACAGCCTAATGCAGCCTCCGCAAGCCCCATTTTCCCCGTTGGCTGCAAGGAGGTAAATTGCTGGGAGACAGAGGCCAAAGGATGGGGGCCAGTGGGTGGGCGGGGCTACATTCAGTGTATAAGACGCACCCAAATTTCACCCTCTTTTAGGGGGGGAAAAGTGCATCTTATACTCTGAAAAATATGGTACCTCTCAGTCTTTTGCAATAATATTACAGTATTTTTCTGCTTTCCACTCAGGCTTTCTCACGGATGACTTGGTGAATCAGGAAGACAATGAAAGCCAGCAGAAGTACCTTGGAGTCTGTCGTTTGCCAGGCCGAGACAGGCACCACAGACGCCTCGACATCATTGTGGTGCCCTACAGAGAGTTTGCCTGTGCTTTGTTGTACTTCACGGGCTCAGCCCACTTCAATCGCTCCATGCGAGCTCTGGCCAAGACTAAAGGCATGAGTCTGTCAGAGCATGCCCTCTGCAGTGGTGTAGTGCGAGGATCAGATGGCGTCAAAACTGGATCTGGGATTGTCCTGTCCACACCTACTGAGAAGGATGTGTTTGCTCATCTGGAGTTGCCTTACCGGGAGCCAAATGAGAGGGACTGGTAAAGGCAAGAAAAGAAGTAGCCCCAGTTAGTTTCAGGGAGGTATGGGGACTTGCATGAGATTTTCAAACATATACTGTATATCCTTTGCTCGTTTTCCTAGAGAAATATTTGCAAAGCAATGGACTTGGTGAGCAGTATATTGTTTGCCCCCATTGGCTGTGAAAATCCCAAGATTTTTAAAGTCTTTTATTAGTTTTGAAAGATTTCAGTGAGAGGAAAAAACTACGGACAAATCAACTCATTCAGTTATCAATTCCAAGAATGAGAGACTTTGATTGTAAATCATTTTTGAACATTAAAAACCCAGTTAATGTCTACTTAGGACAAACAGGAAATGTACAAAATTTCAAAGCAACTTAGAACTGAGGAGAAATTTCCTGACAGAACAATTGCCTCCAGAAGTTGTGAATGCTCCAAGACTGGACGTTTTTAAGAAGATGTTGAATAACCATTTGTCTGAAGTGGTGCAGCGTTTCCTGCCTAAGCAGTGGGTTGGACTAGAACAGGGGTCTGCAAAGTTGGCTCTTTTAAGACTGGTGGACTTCAACTCCCAGAATTCCCCAGCCAGCTATGTTGAGTTGAAGTCCACCAGTCTTAAAAGAGCCAACTTTGCAGACCCCTGGACTAGAAGACCTCCAAGCTCCCTTCCAACTCTGTTATTCTATTCTGTTCTGTTCTGTTCTGTTCTATTCTAAAATTTAACTAATTTTCAAGACATGAATTGCAGGGTTATCCTTACAGTATTCTGGTGATCTATGGGAAAGACCACTTCGGAAGACTATGTACATTGCAGAGTTTATTACATTCTCAACCTAATCCACCTCATAGGACTGTTGTAAGAAAAATAGGCAGGAGCTTAATGTACATCATCTTGAATTCTACAAAATAAAGATGCGGTGCAAAGCTAAAAATGTAAAAATTACTGGGGCTGAAGGACAGAGCTTCCTCTTTTTGTCACCAAGTTTGCTTTCCCGGAGGCTGCTAGAAATCTGATAATTTTCAGATGCTTGAAATTAGGCAGAGGGTTGCATGAAATTAGGCCAAGAATCATACAAAAAGAGTTCTGGCACTGCATTTGATCTACGAGAAGAAAAGGGTGATTCATTATTTGCACAACATAATTCACGTTTTGAATGGATGATCTCTGGAGGGCGCGGGATAGAGGACATTCCTCTATCCTAGTCCTGTTAGACCTCTCAGCGGCTTTTGATACCATCGACCATGGTATCCTATTGCACCGACTGGGGGGGTTGGGACTGGGAGGCACCGTTCTGCGGTGGTTCTCGTCCTACCTCTCTGGTCGGTCGCAATATGTGTTGGCAGGGGGGCAGAGGTCGGCCTCGAGGCCCCTCGTATGTGGGGTACCTCAGGGGTCGGTCCTTTCGCCCCTCCTATTCAACACATATATGAAGCCGCTGGGTGAGATCATCCGTGGTTTTGAGGTAGGATACCATCTGTACGCTGATGACACTCAGTTGTACATCTCCACCCCAGACCACCCCAACGATGCTGTTGAGGTGATGTCCCGGTGTTTGGAAGCCGTACGGATCTGGATGGGTAGTAACAAACTCAAGCTCAACCCGTCCAAGACTGAGTGGCTGTGGTTTCCGGCACCCTGGTTCAGCCAGATTACTCCAACTCTGGCCATTGGGGGCGAAACACCGCCCCCCGTGGAGAGGGCGCGCAATTTGGGTGTCCTCCTGGATTCCCAGCTGTCCATGGAGGACCATGTGGCGGCCGTGGCCAGGGGGGCGTTTCATCAGGTACGCCTGATGCGCCAATTGCGGCCCTTACTGAACCGGGCTGCCCTTCGCACAGTCACTCAGGCCCTCGTGACATCCCGACTGGACTACTGCAATGCTCTCTCCATGGGGCTTCCCTTGAGGTGCACTCGAAAGCTACAGTTAGTGCAGAACGCAGCCGCGTGGGTGATTACGGGAGCCCCTAGATGCTCCCACATAACACCGATCCTGCGCGAGCTGCACTGGCTTCCTGTGGTCTTTCGGGTGCGCTTCAAGGTCCTGACGACCATCTTCAAAGCGCTCCATGGCTCGGGACCTAGTTATATGCGAGATCGTCTTCTGCCCCATACATCCCTTAGACCGATACGCTCCCACAGAGAGGGCCTTCTCAGGGTGCCGTCGGCCGGACAATGCCGGCTGGCGACACCCAGGGGAAGGGCCTTCTCTGTGGCGGGCCCTACCCTGTGGAACGACCTACCCCCTGAACTCCGCACCATCACCGACCTCCGCCTCTTCCGCCAGTGTTTAAAAACACACTTATTCCATCAAGCCGGCCTTGCATAGCCTCTGCTGCGACTAATTTTAGATAGTTTTAATTGGGGGATTTTAATTGGTTTTAGCACAGGTTTCGTTATTTAATAGATTTTAAATTATATGTTTTGTATTATTTTGTATATTGTTTTAAATTCCTGTGCGCCGCCCTGGGTCCTTTTTGGAGAAGGGCGGGATATAAATTGAATAAAATAAAATAAAAATAAATAAATGTTTTATTAATTACCATAACATGTTCCATTTTAAGGAATATATTCAAATAGTAATAATATCATTGAAGCAGGTTTCTGTATTTGCAGAGTTCATATTCATAAAAACTGATGCAATACCAGATGTTGGAACTTTGACCTCTAGAATTTCCTTGAGGTCAAAGAGGGAGATTAAATTAAATGAAAACATTGTGGCAAGATAAGTTTTTACTTATCTGCTTAGGCAAATTTTTAGCGTCAAGAAAAATGGCAGCTAGTCCTCTTTTAGCAATCAAAATTGGGACTGGCAGTTGTTAAGCAATCACCAAGTGAAATGACCTTATTTCAACTTTCCTTTGCTTTCTTGACCTGCAAGGATTGGTGGAAAACTTAATTACTGTCGTAACTTCCAACATTCACTCTACAAGGCAGTCAGTAAATGTATTTTTCTCTGATTATGAAACAGGGATAGAACAACTATTCTTTAGTTTAATTTTCCTAAATTCTCTGACAAATAGACTCATTTGTTAATTATAAGTATGTAAATTAGCTGAGTGCTGAATCCCCCTCTCAAGAAAGACAAACATGGACTTAATGATTTTTTTTAAAGTAAAACCTGTAAGATGCCTTAAAACTGCCTTCATTGCTTTATGGCCTAAAAACTTGCTGTTTCCTTTCCCTTTTCTAATTTTGAATGGTATTACAGTTCTCCAATTCTTCTTTATGATTTGATAGAATGGAAACAGCTAAATAGGTGTTATGAGTAAAGACAAAGTCGTAGTATTTTAGGAAACTGCACCATAGAATCAAATTATTCGTTTATCTTGCTGGACATTGTCTATTCTGAGTGACAGTAGCAGTCCAAAATCTTGTGTGGCTGTTTTTTTAATCATATGCTGGTGGAGAAAAACTGATGACTATCTGAGTACAAAACAGCCTATTTCATGGAGTCGAGACGCCTCCCCAGTTTTCATTTTAGCTTGGACTACGTATTTTAGCATAAGATTAGACTAATTGTCTTTTCCAGTATCCTGCCATTCTGTTTTTATGATGTCCAGCCTTTTTACTTTAGAGACTCCTAAAAAATTTCTTTGTGTTTAATTTAAAGTTTTGTGATGATAATTTAATGATAAATGCAGAAGGAGGCAGGGATTATCAACTAAAAGCTGCTTGCTGACTTTGAGTAAAGGATTTTGAAAAAAAAACAAATGCAAAGAAGGGAAAGCTTAAGAGAATGAATGTGCAACGTTTTGGCTTGCCTGAGCTGCATTGATTGAAGAGCAATTGTCTTGGGCCACATATACAATATGTTATATAATGAATTTATATCAATCACATAATGATAAAAGTTTATAGTCTTGTGGGGCCACTTTACTAGCTGTCTAGGACCTCGTGTGGCCTGCAGGCTGTGGATTGGATACACCTGACTTAGAGACTTGACAGGTGCATGCTTCTTGATTTGGCAAAAAGACTGAAAGGTGCTTTGAGTTACTCGTAAAATACATCTTCTCAAAGTTAACCAAGAGACTCTTGGAAGATGGAAAACGAGATTTTATGCCCTAGTTGCACTAATTTCAATTACTTATTCTTTGCAACTGGATACTGGGCGTGAACCAGTTGAGGACTGATGGTACTGATGATAATTGGAAAGGTAGCCTGCTTTTGAAGGGTTTGTGCTCTAGGTTGTATGATACTTTGTAGGAGATAACAGCAGTTGAATGTGTTGGCTATTGTGTGAATTGAAAGACAATTCTTGAACCACTCAAAGGTATGACTAGATGATCTTATTGAAGGTAATGATTTTTCTCTCTCTCTCTACCACCCCTTCTCTCTTGATCTGAGTTCAGAAGGAATAATTCTTGTTCTACCTTTTGTGCTGGTGACAGGGAGCCACAATTCACACCCAGGTACTAACAATAGCTCTAAATCATCAAAGCTTCTAAACCCCCACAGCGAATGATTTTTACAAATAACTGGAATCAGCGGTTGGGCAACCAGGTGGTGAGTCAAATGAAAGGTTGGGGTCCGTGGCCTGCATATACCTTTCGTAGACTTCAGTGAAGCCTCGGTCCTCAATTTTATGAGGGGCTTCAATTCAACTCTGATGGCTGCAATCCTCTTTTATAATGGATTCTTTTTGGCAAGAGATTTGACCTGGATTCTGTGAGAAAATTCACAGTGCTGGATCACACATAGTTGTCAAGTAATTAACCACTAGTTGCATTTTCACTGTACCATCAACTTTTTCTCCTTAAGTTGTAAACTCTGCTATAGAATAGCCCCATTAGTTTTGTCCCAAGAAGTGTATGCAAGGCCTAGATTTTAGGAATCAGGAGTTCAGATCTTTCACTTAACCATGAAACCCATTGAATAATTTTGTTCAATAACCACACACAGGGTTGTCATGTGGCTCTTCTAATACTGTAGCATCCTGCCTTGAGCAAGATAATATGTATCAATAAAATTTTACATTTGACATGTGGTGTCCCAGAAGGCTCCATTTTATTCCTTGTGTTGTTGATTATTTAGAGCAGGGGTCTCCAACCTTTGCAACTTTAAGTCTGAAGGACTTCAGCTCCCAGAATTCTCCAGCCAGCAAAGCTGGGAGCTGAAGTCCTTCAGACTTAAAGTTGCAAAGATTGGAGACCCCTGATTTAGAGGAAAACCCGAGGCGTTTTCCTGAGTTTTGCACTGAGATGCCATCAGTACAATCTCCGCCTCACGGCTCCTGACCATCTCACTCCAAGGATTTAGCCAGTGTTCTGAATTTGTTCACTTCACTGAATCATAAACTGACCAAACAGACTAAATTGATCCAGATCAGTAAGGTACAAAGAACAACACAGACAACCAGAGCTTGTGTCTTTAACCAACCTAGTGAAACTGCACAAATGCACCCAAGCACTGGTGCTGAGGAGAGAAGCAATGGTTCCATTGGAAAGGAAGAGAGGGGAGCATCTTTTTGGCAACAAGAAGGACGTTTTACCGGTGGGCTGTTTTGCCATTGCTTTCACCCATAATCTTTAGAAAGAGAAATCCTTTGACACTTAATTTCCCTAAGCATTTTGTTGGTGCAGGTTGTAGTTCAGTCTTTGGCATTGTGGCCCATTAAATTTATAAGGAGACCTAATGAGTTTTGTGTAGTTTAACAGTTTAACAGATTAACAGAGTTGGAAGGGACCTTGCAGATCATCTAGCCCAAGCAGGAGATCCTACCTCTACCTAGGATTGAACTCACAGCCTCCTGCTTGTGAGGCAAGAGCTCTGCCTCTAGGCCACAGCAGCTTGGTTAAGCATTAGGCTGGAAACCAGGGTATTATGAATTCTAGTCTCACTTTAGTCATGAAGCCAATTGGGTGCCCTTGGCCTGTCACTCTCTTGCAGCTCTAGGAAGCAGGCAATGGCAAACCACTTCTAACATCCCGACAACAAAACTGCAGGGAGTTGCCTGCAGTTGCCAAGAGTCAACCCTATTGAGGCACATGTGCGTGCGCACACACACACACAAAGTCAAGTAAAACAAGATTGGTGTAAGCTGCTTTAGAACTGGAAGTCTATACGCTTCAGGCAATCACTGAAACCTTTTTTGGGGGGGGCAAATTTTCTGGCTCCCAAGATCATGTTGAAATTCTGTAGCAGTGTCAAGAACAAGCAGCATCCTTTCTCATGAATTTTCAGTGGGGGGGAAAGAAAATTGGGATATTAAGTTTTAGTTGATTTTTCACTTAGATTAATTAAACATCCTTTAAAGTGGGAAATCTCCCGTTTGTTTTGAGATTGCTTTTAATAATAAAAGTGGAATAGAAATTATATAAAACATTCCCAAAAGAGTGTTCTGACTCCCTCCTTCACAAGACAAATGACTAAACGGACTGCTACTTGGCAGCTTGCCTGAACTAACCTGAACTAGACTGAAAGATTACATGACACAATTCTCCGACTCTGTAGCTTCTCTGTTGTTTCCTGCAAACCTACTCTTCACAGAGGATTTCTTTTAAAGCCTCTTGGGAAGGGCCAGGCAATTAGGCATCTGATACTGATTATCTCCAATGGCGTCGTTCTGCTAATTGCCTCCTCTCAATCCTTAGCCTGACATCCGGGACAAACTGGGTTTCCTCCTCTAGAGCCAACTCATAGGACTCCTAACTAGAGGAATCCACCAGCAGCTCATCCGGAGCCGGCTGGGCCACAACAAAGAGTAACATTTCTTACTCACTTCTCCCCCTTACACTTATTTAGTACGCTGACATTAGGCAAGCTGTGATTGCATTATTTCTAACAACAAAGTAACACCTAGAAACAATATTATTGGAATAATACCTTACTGAATAAATGATTCGGGATTGATTGAGAACCAAGTACAGGATCTAAAAATACTCCTTATGCTCACCCATCAGATTCAGTTTGAACGGGGAGAATTGAAGTTCAGCACTCCAGCTCTCTACCTAGAAAACTGACAGCATATTCTTTTTAAAACTTTACTAACCACACACAAACTAAATAAGAAAAAATGCAACAACTCTTAAATTGGTGGAATGTTTTGTATGCTTATCCAGTTGCAGTCATGAATGTTCCCTAAGGTGAGGGTGTCCTCTTGTGGTCTCTTATGGTATACCATTTTGACCAACCCAAAAAATGTACTCTACTAATCATAAACTCTTTTCTCCAAGTGGGATCTAGTGCAGTGTTTCTCAACCTTGGTGACTTTAAGTCCTGTGGACTTCAACTCCCAGAATTCCCCAGCCAGCTATGGACTTAAAGTCGCCAAGGTTGAGAAACACTGATCTAGTGGTTATTCTCAATGTGATTGCAAAGTTCCAATCTTGTTTAGCCAAATTTTTTTTGTAAGATAATAATTCTTGTAGGAAATTGATAATACTGTTCATCAACTTACTGTTGTCCTGTGACAGTTTTTTCAATGCCTTTACTTGTGTGAAGCTGGAATGTGTGGAGATTTCAAACAAGGCATCTCAGCTGGACTGGCCATCTTTTGATCTGACTCTGCTGCAGCCTTCATGACTTTGTGAGGGATATAAGAAATTTTAGAAGGCAAATGTGATGGTGAGCCAGTAAGTATTTTGAGACCTGAAGAGAAAGAAAGAAGGAATTACAGTGTAAAAGATTTCCCAATTGTATTAGGGATTTTTGACTTTAGAGCTGTTTTAAATTTTCTGTATTCTTGTGCTTTTAAATGAATGGATATCAGCTTCTCTTAGATATTTTTATTGTTACATTATCTAACATTTTTCATGCTGCTGTTTTGATTAATTATATTTCATATTAGTTCAAAGACATTATATTGCAAATCAATATAAAACATTTTAAATAAATATGAAAATAGTCCTATGGTCAAAGCCAGAAATACTGTTCGGTAGTTATTGCAAGGGGTAGAAATATTAAGCTGCTTTCTTTTTCAGATTCATAGAGTGTTCAGACTATTGTAATGCTCTCTACATGGGGCTCCCTTGAGGTGCATCCGGAGGCTCCAATTAGTGCAGAGTGCAGCCGCGCGGGGGATTTTGGGAGCCTCACGATGCTCCCATGTAACACCTCTCCTGCCGGTGGCCTTCCAAGTGCGCTTCAAGGTGCTTGTTACCATCTTTAAATCGCTCCATGGCACAGGGCCTAGTTACTTGCAGGACCGTCTCCTGCCACACACCTCCCAACGACCGATCCGCTCCCACGGGGAGGGCCTCCTCAGGGTGCCAACCGCCGGTCAATGCCAATTGGTGGTGCCCAGGGGAAGGGCCTTCTCTGTAGCAAGTCCAGCCCTCTGGAATGACCTACTCTCCGAACTCCGCACTAAGGGGTTGGAAAAAATTCCAGGGGCTTTGTCAAAATTATTGTAACTGTTGTATTTCTGGATTGACCTTATTGTATTGTAGTTGTCCACGGTTCCATCAAAATTCATTTAACTTTTGTATTTGTTGAATTGTCCTGTGATGGCCTGTTCTGCCAAGAATTGGCCACAGCAAGTTGAACACAGTGACTTGGCCACAACATTCTGTATATACCAGTAGCTACATCCATGCTTTCTTGGCAACAATATGGAAGTGTTTTGATGTTGCCGTTTTCTGGGAATTCCACACCCCCTCAAGGTCTCATTTTGTTCTACAAGTCTGCATTTCTTATGGACTTCAGCGAAGTTCTAACTAGGTCTGACTTGCTTAGCTTTTTAAAGATTTGTATCCGTTATTTCTGAATAGCCTATCTTTAAGCATCTTGAAGAGGTTTCAGAATGTATATTTTTCAATAACCTTTTAATGAATCCTTTCACCCTCCATGGTTTCATCTTCTGAAATTAAATAGCACTACGATTAATAAATTGCACAATTTTCAGAATATGTAAATGTTTAAGAAAAGACAGAACTTATTTGTGTAGAAACCACTTTTCTTAATAAGTTCAACAGTGCATCTTCTAGAGCGATAATGAAAACATCAAATACTAAACTACAGCTAAAGATTTAGTTATAGGCAAACATGCTATTAAATCAAATATACTCTTGATATGGAAATATCCCAAACTCCTCTTGGATATGAAAGGATCAACAATTATAAAAAATTATATGCCAGTGAAGGCTGTGTGCTGTAACCTACATTAAAAATGTGTGATCAAAATTTTCCATTGTTTGATGGGTTGTTGCGGGTTTTTTTCCTTGCAAAATTTCAATTTTTAAAAATGTTTTTGCACAATTAGTTCTGACTTTTATAGACAAGAAAAGATACAAAAAATAGTTCCTTAAATTCTGGTGTACTGTTTTTCATCACTGAGTGGTTTTTTCAACCCTTGCATTTCATTCGGCCTTTCATCAGGTATTGCTCATGACTTTTCAAGCATATTTTCACATCTATAAAGATTTAAATCAATTGAGATTCTACAAAAAATCATGGTCATGAGGCACATGCTTTTGTCCAGATTTTCAAAGAATTCTAGTGTTCTTATGGAATAACCTGTATTTTGGCGTTTTAGTGGTCCATTCTCGACAGCACTTACTGCCCAAAGAAAATAAATAGGCCTGTCTTGTATTCCATTTTACCTCTGAATAATTTCTAAAATGTCTCTATCTATTCACAACATAGCTATTGAAGCTCTGCTTCATTTTTTCCCCTTTTCTTGGTGGCAAAAGCCACCATGTTCCTTACTGGAAAAGCATATTTCCAGTGTAGGCTCTATTCATGGGTGTCAAACTTGTGTTGTCACAGCAGTGTCACGTGACGTATTGGGACATTCCCTCCCCCTTTGCTAAACCGGGTGGGGGCGGAGCCAGCACGTGATGCATTCGGTCCATGGGCCACGAGTTTGACACCCCCGCTTTAGTTTTACAGTTTTCCTGATATACTCACAAATTTTTAGAGGGGAGGACACATTGCTACTTCATTAGAAACAGATGCTATCCATCTAAAACCATCCAGAGATTGTGAATTTTACTGCAAAGTAGGTAGCACTGCAGAAGCTGAGATTTTGAGCAATGAACTCTTGGATTATAGAATTATAATTATACCATTATTATATATAATTCTATTATTAAGGTTATTATATAAAAGGTTCGACTGAGGGTCGACTTTTATAAAGATAGTATGTAAGATAGCAGATAAGAATCATAGGGTTTATGAGGTTGGGCTCTTTCCAGTGGTGGGTTTCTGCAGGCTCGCACCTACTCGCGAGAGCCGGTTGGTGAAATTTAGAGAACCGGTGAGAGGGGGTTCCACCGGCGTACCTGGAAGTAAATCTGGCCCGCCGCTGCCAGTGACCCAACGGGAAGGAAAGGAAAGGAAGGAAGGAAGGAAGGAAGGAAGGAAGGAAAGAAAGAAAGAAAGAAAGAAAGAATTAATTTATCATCACAATTGAGTCCAAAATTTTGGTTGCTAAGCAAGAGCGTTGTTAAATGAGTTTCACCACATTTTAAAAGGTGGCCACTCCCATCCTGTCACATGACTGCCAAGCCACGCCCACAAAATAGGCCACACCTACAGAGTAGGTTCTAAAAAATTTGAAACCCACCACTGGCTCTTTCCCTCTGCCTCTCTATGGACAGGTACATATGGAGGAGGGTGGCTGGGTAATATGGCAGGCATGGGCCAATGGTAAATTCATGAGTTGTGGATGGGTTTGGCTTAGACCAGCCCTGGAAATCTCCCCGGTGTCTAGTTTTCATCTACGAGTGGCTCTGAACCATATCATGCATATCTCGATACCATTATTAAAAGCTTTTCATTGTTAAAAAAAAATCCAGCGTGGAAGAGTAGGTAGAAAATTGGGTGGACGTTCTGCCCATGGCTCACAGATCTTTGGCGTTAACAACAGACTCAAGCTATCATTTGTGAGGGAAGGAGAGGGGGGGGGGAGAGAGAGAGTGCATTCAGAAATTAAGATAGGTTAAGGAGCTCATTACAAGGACTCTGATGCTGGGCTGTTCTTTTTTTCTGGGAAGCTCCTACTCCTGCTTATAAACTGCAAGTCTGATGATCCTGAAAATTAAAATTCAGCTAAATGTTGCAACAGATTAATGGGAGAGAAAACCAAATGAAAAGTGATTTGGGGCTTCCTGGGGTGGATTCACAATCCTCAGGGCTCTTAGCCCTAAAGAACATTGGTGCTCTTTTTTTCTTTATGTATCCATCAGTAGTAGAATTAGCAATATGCTTACACTCTATTATTCTTACATTAACTGTGTATCTATATGTAAATATAATGTATATGTACACGAATACATACCATAAGGTTGTATGTTCTACATTATTAATGAAATATTTCCTCTTCCCTCTCTTTCTCTTTTTTTGCTAGTTACTTCTTCTAAAATCCAGAAGTTCAGTGGCTTCTTTGGGGTTAATATGCGCATGAGGCATATCTTATATGTTTATGGTTGATTATACAGTCACCATATGTTTAGATCGGATTTGGCATTTTTGTCCTCCTATCATGTCCTTCCCAAGAACTTGGGATAGGCAGATGTTGTTATTTATTATTATTATTATTATTGGTTACACAATCAATCAGATGTTTAGATTAGATCTGATAGTTTTATCCACCTATTGAGTCTTCCCAAGGACCTTGGATAAACAGATGTTTGATGGTGTTAAAGTTATCACAAAAGGATGTAAGCTATTGCAACTAAAACTGCCCTTTTCAATTGACTAATGGTGATTTTACCTTTACCAATGGGGCTCAAGTGGTGCTCCAGATGTTTTGGGATTGCACCCAAGGTGCCTCTTAATATTGGTACTATCTTTGCTTTCTTTTGCTCAAGTCGTTCTACTGCGGTTTGTAGTTCTTTGTAGCCTGTGATTTTCTTCAATTCTTTCTCTTTTATTGTGCTTTCTCCGAGTACTGCAAATTTTATTATCCAGACTTTTTTTTTTGTCTTTCTTGTCAACAATTATTAAGTCTGAGATGTTATGAAGCAGGTGCTTGTCTGTTTGATTTTTACAGTCCCAGAGTAATTTACCTTCTTCGTTTTCTATCACTTTGTCTATTTTGTGGCCCTGCCACTTCTTGCTTGCAGGCAAATAGTATTTCTTGCAGATATTCCAATAGCCATTGTTGCTACTTTGTCATGCCATTGTTTGAAGCCAGTCTGTATAATCATCGTGCAGCAACTAACTAGGTCAGGGGTCCCCAACCTTTGCAACTTTAAGTCTGAAGGACTTCAGCTCCCAGACTTCTCCAGCCAGCTTTGCTGGCTGGAGAATTCTGGGAGCTGAAGTCCTTCAGACTTAAAGTTGCAAAGGTTGGGGACCCCTGAACTAGGTGGTTCAGTGTTTCTTCAGCTACTTGGCAGTGGTTGTATTTGCTGTCTGTTCCTGTTTTATTGCTGGCTTTGTATGCATTTGTTCTTAAGGCTTGGTCTTGCACAGCCAGAATTAACCCCTCTGCCTATTTCTTCCACTTTCCTGCTCTTAACCATTGCTAGGTCTTGTTATTATATACTTAGCCATTTTTTAAGGGTTGGCCATGTAATATTTTGTCTTCTCATGCCTCTTTTCTGTTCTTCATTTGATCTTTCCTCTAGGCCAGTTTGGTCTCTTCAGGGCTCAGTAAGCCTTCCAGGTTTACTAAGGTCATTGCATCTTCTTCATTGTCCTTCAGATTTTCTTCCAATGATCTATTTTTCCCATGTTTTCCTGTGGTAAAGGTGGCACATTTGTCCAGTCCAAATTCCATTGCAATATAGACAATATTGACAGACAGTTCCCTCTCAAATGGTGTTTTTTTCATACAGTTTCAGATTGTCCATATAAAGAAGATAGAACAGCCTGGCAGATGTTTTTGATGTTTGATAACCATGGCCTGCCGTATTTAGTATTGTTGACAGAAGAATGGCAAACAGTAGTGCAATACTGATGCTTCTACTGAGCCCCATTATTTATAGTTACTTGATTATCCAGTCATGTGGCAGGGAATCAAATGACTCCTTGTAATCAATCTAATTGCATTCAGATTGGTCTTTCTTCTCTTGCAGTTGTCGATAAGTAGGTAAAGGCCTGTAGTTGTCTGGTGCCACTCCTTTTGCTGGATCAGGTAGATTTTACCAGGTGTTAAGCAATCTTCAACCTCACCTTCTTGCATATGTTGTTAAGATACTTGGCAATGAGTGGGTGTAGATCAGTCAAATGTTTCAATCAAATCCATGCAGTTCATCTTCACCTGGTGCTGACCATTTCTTCATTTTCTTTTCCCCTTTCTCCACTATTTTGGTTGTTATTACACATTGTTTCATTTCAACTTGTTTTTTATTCTTATCTGTCTCCTTTTTTCAAACTATATTCTTGTTTTATTTCTTTGGGTTGTGCCAAAACTGTGCCAAGAACTGCACTGTTTCTTCTTTATCAGGTGTGGGTGTTCACAGGTTCACTGCATTGTCTCTATTGATGAATTGGTAAAATACATTTCCGATTTGACTGACATTGCAAAATGTGACACTATCTTTTTGCAATAGTGGCAGATATATTTTTGGCTATGGCTGTCACTTGCAGCCTTATAATTTGCAGGGCTTCCTTAATCTTTCTTGTTTCTAGATGATATTTCTTGATCAGGTGTTATTTAGTCTTCTCATTCTTCAGCTTCTTTCCTTTCGTCTGGTCTAGCTTGCTTGCGTTAACATCTTAATATCCTGATCTTCTTTTCCAACCTTCCATCTTGGTGGCGCACTATATGGTTTTTCCTTCCTTCCTTCCTTCCTTCCTTCCTTCCTTCCTTCCTTCCTTCCTTCCTTCCTTCCTTCCTTCCTTCCTTCCTTCCTTCCCTCCCTCCCTCCCTCCCTCCCTCCCTCCCTCCCTCTCTTTCTCTCTTTTTCTTTTCATCCAAGATATTCAACTATAACTGCAGCTATGCTGTACATTAGTTGGTTTGATTCTTGCAGTGAGCTGGTGCTTATATTTGATAATACAATATTGGTATTTTGTGCTAGCTGTTTCTTTGGAGCAAGGTTCAGTGCAGACAACCCTGTTCTGATGTGTTTTTGTTGTTATTACTACCTGCCTTTTTACCTACCTACCTATCTCAAGGCATATAACTAATATATATCTAATATTCCTGCTGCCTATTTTCCACACCAGCAATCCTGTGAAATGGGTTGGACTGAGAGTGCATGACTGGTCTAAACACATCCAGTCAGTTTTCCTTCCAAAGGGAGGCCTAGAACTCATAACCTCCTAGTTTCTTGCCCAGCACCTTCATCACTACACCAAATTGGCTCTCTGACATAGGCATCCCTTCTTACAACTCTTCCATGTCTTTGGTGTTGTTTGGCCATGGTATTGCTGCCACAATCCTATTCATCCAAGAAGTCCATCTTGGTCTTGGTCTTCCTTTAGTCAACCAAGAAAGTGCAGCCCATCTTGCACTGCACTTTCCGTGGGCTGCAGTTACCCTCCTCTTCAGCAGGGTTGGGCAATTCCTTTTGAATGGAAAGGGAGAATGGGGAATCACACTCCAGGCTTTGTGTGTATGTGTGTGTGTGTGTAACTGCAGTTCTCCTTCTAGCCAGCTGCAGGCCCTAGAGAGCGAGTCTACCCTTCTTCACAATGCCAAGGAGTGTTGGTGTTTCTGTAGCTCAGCTCTGTAAGTGATGAGAGTCGGATTTCCAGCCGCAGTAGAAGCCCAGATCATTCTGTTTTCAAACAGCGCCGTTCACTGTGTATCCAAAGCCAGAGCTTCCCTGTAGCTAAATCCTCTCGCCAGAGCCGGACAGCCATCAATAGTGCTTGGTTAATTAATTTGATGGGAACAGCAGGGAGCGCCGTTTGCACTTAGTGAAGTTCCCAGAAACTTCCAAGCTCATCTCTGTAATTGGCCTCATAAATTTGAGGAAAGAGAGAGCTCAGCAAAGCACAGGGGTAGGAGAAGGGGGAGCAGCATGCCGTAGCGGCCTTAGTTAATTTTATTGGAGAAATCCATCTTCCCTTCCCCTGCCGCTTCTTCTCCCTCCTGATTTGCCTAATCATGATAAACTCCCATTCATATGTGCACCTACTGCACAGCGATTCGCCACCTTAAAATATTGACTCATGAATATTAAGCACCCTCATTAACATGCAAAAACAGTGGAGGCTATATACCTTCTCTGTTATCGGAGCACTTGTAATTAAAAACTGAGCCAGTATGGGGGCCTTTGCTACAACAAACCGAAGGTAACTAGGACCACCCCTCCGGGAATAACACGTTTCCAGATATTCTCAAAGCCTTCACACAGCCAGGAGCAAAGCCTGAGTCCTTGAAACGGGGGTAATTAAAGGCTACATCCCTAGTGATATTATCATATCACTGCACTAGACGACGCATGTACTTTAAAAACTCTTATTAAAGATAAAGGTTCCCCTCGCAACTATATGCTAGTCGTTTCCGACTCTAGGGGGCGGTGCTCATCTCCATTTCAAAGCCGAAGAGCCAGCGCTGTCCAAAGAGGTTTTACATGGTCATGTGGCCGGCATGACCAAATGCCAAAGGCGCATGGAACGCTATTACCTTCCCACCAAAAGTGGTCTCTATTTTTCTACTTGCATTTTTTTACGTGCTTTCGAACTGCTAGGTTGGCAGAAGCTGGGACAAGTCACGGGAGCTCACTCCAGTACGCGGTGCTAGGGATTCGAACTGCCAAACTTTCTGATCACTTTGGCAAACCATGTTTCACCTAATGCAGGGGTCTGCAAAGTTGGCTCTTTTAAGACTGGTGGACGTCAACTCCCAGAATTCCCCAGGCAGCATAGCTGGCTGGGGGATTCTGGGAGTTGAAGTCCACCAGTCTTAAAAGAGCTAACTTTGCAGACCCCTGACCTAATGTAACCTATTCTGTCTGGCACCAGGGTGAAACTGTCCCAACCTCAGGCTGATGTCTTTCCCTTTTCCTGACAGGATTACTTATAAACATGCACTCTATGGTCATTACCCATCAATCCCTGGGATGTATAGGCTTACATGGATGAAGATTAGAGTTCATATCTTATGTTCCCTTCTCCAGCTACCTATTCCACAAACCTTTCCTTGTTTCTGGCAAAATAGATGGGAACTAGAGTGCCTGTTATGACACCAGGCCAGTTCTCATCTTAGACATAAAGCCAGCTGGGTGATTTTAGGCCAGTCATTCTCTCTCAGCCCCAAGGAGGACGCAATAGCAAATCTCTTCTGAAAAACCTTGCCAGCAAAACTGAAGGGACTTTTAAAGCCACAAGTGGGGTGCATATAAGCAAGTCAAAGTCTTAAACAGCTTGCTTGGTCCAACAGCCAGCACAAGAATTTAGGAAGAACCTTGCAGAGTTGTTCGCACTGTCTAAGACGCAGTAACTGGGGAGCTGAAGCTGGAGATTTGTTGTCTTAACAATTAAGGGGACTTGAGATTTTACCCCTGCAACCCTTTTAGCCACTTAACCTGACTTGACCTGGCCAGCAGTGCTCAATAATTCCCCCCTCTCTTTCTTGTCTATCTGTTTTCCATTCTTGGCGCTGACAGCATGCCTACTTTATGATCAATGATTTTTCATTTGTTGGGAAAGTGGCACAATAACAGAGTTTACAGACTCGTTGCCTTGCTAGTCAAGCAAGACAATAACTCAGCATTTTGTCATCACAGGAAATGGGGCTGATGGAGGCTGCTGCAATATTTCTGATGGGTCCCCCGTCTCGAAGCAAATGTGTTACTAGGGTATCGTTCTCCTATTTAGGCCATGGCGCAATAATAAAGCTCAGCAGCTTAATGCATTTGCTGACTTTTGTATGATTATGCAGGTTTGTATACGCTCGTGTGTGTGTGTGTGAGTGTGTATGGACGCACACACTCTCATGTTTGTGTATGGAAGGATAGGCTATTAGAAACAAAAGGTCTCAATAAAACAATATTCATTCTATTAATTCATTGAAGTTCGTGGATATCAGCTCCGTTCCATTATTCCACTATATTTATTGCTGCTTATAAAAGTAACATCAAACCAATGCGATTGAAAGAGAGATTATCAAAGGAAATCCAGTTATTTGATTCCTTGAAACAATTCATGAGTTGAATCAAACATAACTGCTACCCGTTGATTTAGGGCATCTTTCTTAATTTCATTTGTTCCTGGAAAAAAAACATAGATTTAAATTTAGGAATATTAAAGCGGAGATTAATTTCTATTGAAATGAAGGTATAATTCCTGGAACTCCAAAAGAGCATATAGTGTACATGTTAGTAGTCTTTTTATGGCATTGTATTGCTTTAAGTCACTTAAGACTTCACTTAAGTGAAGTCAAAAAAGTTATCCTTTTTGGTATCCCCCCCCCCCCCACCAATTCTAGTATTATAGAAGAGAGGGTATTAATAGTTATTTAAATGGAGAGAATGGAAGCAGTATATGTACTATATACTCGGTTTCCAATGTGCCTGGTTGTTTTTGGACAACCCCATGAAATGTGGTGTCGGACAACTGTTACAATACAATACAATACAATAGCAGAGTTGGAAGGGACCTTGTAGGTCTTCTAGTCCAACCCCCTGCGTGGGTAGGAACCCTATACCATTTCAGACAAATGGCTATCTAACATCTTCTTAAAGACTTCCAGGGTTGGGGAATTCACAACTGCTGGAGGCAAGCTGTTCCAGAGGTTAATTGTTCTAACTGTCAGGAAATTTCTCCTTAGTTCTAAGTTGCTTCTCTCCTTGATTAGTTTCCACCCATTGCTTCTTGTCCTGCCCCCAGGTGCCTTGGAGAATAGTTTGACTCCCTCTTCTTTGTGGCACCCTCTGAGATATCGGAACACTGCTATCATGTCTCCCCTGGTCCTTCTCTTCATCAAACCATATGGTCTTGGTGTTATTGCACCATATGGTCTTCAGCCTCAGCAATACACCAAGAGCCCAGTTGTGCTATTTAGTATGGTAATGGAATTGTTCGTTTGTTATCTAAAGGTTTCATCTGAAATATTCTGTCTGAATATTCTTCTTAATGCTCACAAGGTACCATAGTAAACAACCTAAATTGGTGTTCACAACTGGTAAGACAAACTGAGATCTAGATAAGATGAAGCCACTGTTGACCTCTGTGTCAGTGAGCTCAATGTTCTGAATGGACTAGACCAGAAAACCCCAGCCGTTGAGGGCATCTGGAACCTTGAAAGCATGATATGAGCTCCCCTTCATTTAAAAAAAACACTCTGCCATTACAGCCTAGGCCAGTGCGACTGACTAGGGCAGTGTTTCTCAACCTTGGTGACTTTAAGTCCTGTGGACTTCAACTCCCAGAATCCCCCAGCTGGCTGGGGAATTCTGGGCATTGAAGTCCACAGGACTTAAAGTCACCAAGGTTGAGAAACACTGCCCTAGTCAGTCGCAAACATTACTAGATGACATGCTCTTTAGTTTTCTAGGAGGCTTGCTGTCAGGCCCAGTGTATTTTCTTTTTGGGGGACAGCCAAATACAGTCCTGAGCTGTAGCAGCTCATCATTTTTGGTTTTCCAAGAACACCAGTGGTGCTTATCTTGGGAATAAAGATGATTTCCCCCCACAACCCTAGTTTCTTGTATCAGCTTTTCAAATGAAAAGATTCTAAAACCAGAGGAGACAAGAAAACTGGGGTGAGGAAGGGGTGTCATCTGTAAAAGCACATCAATGCTCATGAAGATAACATTGAAGGCTGCATGTCTCATTTGCAATTTGTTAATAGACCCACATGATTTGGTAATAGCTGTACAGTTGGGGGATGCAGTGGCTCAGTAGCTAAGACGCTGAGCTGGTCAATCAGAAAAGTCGGCAGGTCAGCGGTTCAAGTTCCTAGCGCTGCATAACAGAGTGAGCTCCTGTTACTTTTCCCAGCTTCTGTCAACCTAGCAATTCGAAAGCATATAAAAATGCAAATAGAAAAGTAGGAACCACCTTTGTTGGGAAGGTAACAACGTTCTGTGTACCTTTGGTGCAGTGGTGGGTTTCAAATTTTTTAGAACCTACTCTGTAGGTGTAGCCTATTTTGTGGGCGTGGCTTGGCAGTCATGTGACAGGGTGGGAGTGGCCACCTTTTAAAATGTGGTGAAACTCATTTAACAACGCTCTTGCTTAGCAACCAAAATTTTGGACTCAATTGTGATGATAAATTCTTTCTTTCTTTCTTTCTTTCTTTCTTTCTTTCTTTCTTTCTTTCTTTCTTTCTTTCTTTCTTTCTTTCTTTCTTTCTTTCTTTCTTTCTTTCTTTCTTTCTTCCTTCCTTCCTTCCTTTCCTTTCCTTTCCTTCCCGTTGGGTCACTGGCAGCGGCGGCCAGATTTACTTCCAGGTACGCCAGTGGAACCCCCTCTCACCGGTTCTCTAAATTTCACCAACCGGCTCTCGCGAGTAGGTGCGAGCCTGCAGAAACCCACCACTGCTTTGGTGTTTAGTCATGCTGGCCACATGACCATTAAGATGCCTTTGGACAGCGCTGGTTCTTCAGCTTTGAAATGGAGATGAGCACCACCCCCTAGAGTCAGGAACAACTAGCACATATGTGAAAGGGGAACCTTTACCTTTAATAGCCCCACATCTCCTATATTTTAAAACAAAGATGGAAAAAACATTTTTATCAATTTTGTCTTCTGGTAGGAGCCATTCCCAGAATTGTTGGACCTCATTTCTGACCTAATTATCAACATATTGGTTGGAAATTGACAATTGGAATATATGATCGCAAACTTATATCAAGGAGCATTAAAGGGAAGAGATTAAATTTAAAATGCAATGATATAATGTTATGGAATCAGACTGTTCCAATATTCCAAGTACCTTATGATCCAACTCAAGCTCTAAAGTGACTTGGAGTGTTTACTACCTGGTTGTGTCCTGATGTGAACAACCTTTGCATTAGTCACTGCAACTGTATTTTGGTTGTTTGCAAAACTGACCCAAATGGTTTCTGCTAAGAATTTTACTTCAGGGAAGTTTGATGTACACTATTTATGCCAATTTGTGAAATGTGGGGTGCACTCAGGCTTATACATACAGTATGTGAACTGACTGCTAAAGTTTTCTCTTCCATCCTACTCCTTTTCTTTTGAGTTCAGGAAGGGAGCAAAGCTTTAGACAAATGTTCCAGAAGCTGAGTGATTGGAGGGAGAGAACATAAATGTGCAATCAGTGTTGTTATATAGACATATCAGGGTTTTTTTTAGATAGCATTTTGATATTTTGGAGCAAAAACAAAATGTTCCTGGATAGATAACAATACAGCTTCACAGCCCTCTCTAAGCATTTTACAGAGTCAGCCTATTGCCCCCAACAATCTGGGTCCACATTTTACCAATCTCGGAAGGATGGAAGGCTGAGTCAACCTTGAGCCTGGTGAGATTCTGGCAGCCAGCAATCAGCAGAAGTAGCCTGCAGTACTGCACTCTAACCACTGCACCACCGCAGCCAGATGAGAGGAAAAGGAGGGAGGCTGAGGACAACTAATTCAGTGGCTTCTTTCTTCTTCTACAAAAGATCAGCAGCAGCAAATTCCCACTTGGAAGGTTCCTGAAATGTCTTTGTTTCTTTATTTTCTTTTGTTCCGTTCAACCATTTCTGATTCTTGGAGGCAGCCTGGACAGCTGCAGTTTTCTTGGCAACGTTTTTCGGAAGTGGTTTGCTACTGCCTCCTTCCAGTTTCTATCTTGGTACAGTGGCTACTATACCGAACTGCTCTCTTGTCTATTTACTTTTCTTTGAATAATACTTCGGCTTGCAATCACGCAGATGAAAGATATGGAAAGATGACATATAAATAACAATTCATTCGTTAAACAATTCATTGCCGACTGTAGTTCAGATGTGCAGGGGAGCAAAAGCATACCGAACCTTCAATTCTTCAGAAATCTGTTGTGTTTTTCTGGCTAAACAAAATGTTGCTATTGATACAGAAAACATCGACAAAAGGGAGATAAAACTTGGTCTGATGAATAAAAGAATTTCTGGGAATCAGGTGGCAGAAACATTTAATATATTATTATATTTTTGCAAGTGATTGTTGTCCCCAATTCGGGTCTGAGCCTGGTGCCGAAGCCAATGATGGACGCCAGACACGAGATGCAGGTTTTCTGATTACTTTTTATTGCAGTACTCCAAGGAAAAGGGTTCCTGGTCAAAAGGCCAAGAACCAAGAACAAAGGATTAAGAAAGCTTTATACATTTTCACTAAAGAAGAAGGCGGGACAAGGTGAAATAGTAATAAACATTTTAGCAATAATTCTACAATTGTTCTATTGGTCTACAGCTGCCCCATTCCTAAGCCTTGGCTAATGAATGCCCCAGGAGTTATCTAATACGCATTTCATTTGCTGCAGGCCATCTCTATTCCTAACTTTTAGCTGAGGTCTGCAAGTTGCCTAATTCTTCTTGCTTTTATCAACTTTCTAACTACCCATAATTGCTACAAGCTTTACACATGCATATTTCCTGTTGATAAGTTTTCTTTGTTCTTGTGAGACAGACCTCCCCCTACCCCCTTAACAGTCTTCCTGATTTACTTTCAAGTGTGTGCCATGACCTTGCTTTAGCAGCCAGCCCATCATCATGGTATTGCATATATATTTTTTCCAATTGTTTTCCTCAATCCTAGCATCACCCAATACAGCAACATCAATGAATCAGAGTTCTTTCCCCCCCAGTACTGTTATTTAAGGCATGTTAGGAACAGGATCTGTCTAGATCCTGGCTGGGGAATTCTGGGAGTTGAAGTCCACAAGTCTTAAAGTTCCCAAGTTTGGACACTCCTGGTCTAGACTGTCAGGTTCCATAAGATCTTACCCTACTCATTTTGCAAAACCTTCTCAACTGAAAGGTCCCAGTAGTTTTTACATTGGAATCCAAACCTCTAAAAAATCCATACTAGAAGTCAAAGTCATTATTATTGTTGTTGTTGTTGTATCGATTTTCTGTAAAATTCTAATGACAAATTTTGCACATTACCAGGTTGCATCACTTATCACTATTACAACTACATGTGAATAAATGGGACAAGATCAATTTGCTGGAGGATCCCAGGAACCCTTTAAATACTGCTTTTTTGAAAGTATCCAACACTCTCTTTTTCATTCAACATCTACGTAGATGAATTGTAGACATATTGGCAGAATGAAAAAAGAAGCAAACCACTCTAAGAAGTTCTACATGAAGTTTCTACATGAATGATACTCTAGGTTTAGGTTTTTTTATACAAATCTGAATAAAAAACCTAAACCTAGAGTATCATTCATGTAGAAAGTCTCCAAAGCACAGCCAACTTTAGTTTATTAACCTCTAGACTGCTGACTAGTCTGTCAAAGGATGAGATCTATCACTCAGCTAAAAGGAGATTTCTGCTCCTTCACCTCTACGCAGGGATGAATCTTACTGTGCTCTGTAACCTTTCCTGGGGATGAAAACCAAATCCAAGGTGAGGCCAAAGAGAAATTTCTCGCAATTTGGTGTCCACCAGGGGGAAATAGAGGACAAGGCATTGCCTATTCAGCACTATCAGCAACTGGCTTCTCTCTGTATCACGTTGCTTATTATAGAGGACCTGGAGCCCTTTTGATGAAAATCAGACTGCAACGGTCATATGCAAATTCATATTATCATCAGCAACATTATTTTGAATACTCCATGTTCCAGCTCAGGAATATAAGACAAACAGCAGCCAGAATAGTATACGCACAGTTTTGGAAAAGGAAAGAATTACCATCAGACCAACTAAATATCAACAAAATCTTTTGGTGTGCTGAATGCGACAGACTAACATATATTCTTAAAGACAGACAGGAAGCAATATTTTATCAAAGTTGGGAAAAATGGTATGAATGGATAGAGGTAAAAAGACTATGGGATGAGCGATAGGGAAAAATATACAATGTAGATATGTAAATAGTAAATAAAATAAATATATGGAGCAGTAATAATTATAAAGAATTAATAAATGTAAGATATAGATAAATAAAAATAGCTAGAATAACTGGAAATGTAGTAAGATGGTATATGATGTTACCTGGCAACTTTACACATATAGGGGGTGAGTTACCCCCAGTTATATTTATGTAGTTTTGTCTTGTCAATGTTTTATTTATGTTTTTTTTCTGTTACTAGTTTACAATAAAGTTATTTTTTTTTTAAAGGAATATAAGACAAGAAAACATGAATAATTTAGCAAGTGCAAGAATGAATCTAAGGTGGGGAAAATCAATGCCTAAAATTGGAGCTGTGAGAACAACACTAGTGTAGCAGTGGTGGGTTACAGCCAGTACGCCCCGATACGGGCATACCGCTGCCTGCTGAGGGCACCAGGTACCATTTCGGTACAGTGCTTTGGAGGGCCACCCGCCCACCCTCCTTACCTGTATTTGACCCATTTGTGCACGCACACAGAGCATACGGCGCCTGCACGATGCTCCCCCGAGCAGCTGGAGCGTCGTGGGTGGTGGATGCGCATGCACACGTAGCGGGTGTGCATGTGGTGGATGCACGGTCCTGTTGCAGCGTATTGGTGGCAACAGGATCTGGAACCCACTACTGTACTGTAGGTTTTGTCTGCTTCAGCCTGTTCCCATAGTAGTTTATGTGTGTCTTCCATTGCTCTTGGGCCACTTTGGGAAATATAAGTTGAGACTTTGACTCTTACTACTTCAAAGAGAACAAAAGTACCTTGCTCCTGCATGTAGCACAGTGAGCAAACAAGGAAAGGGAGGCCCCTCTCTCGGTCTTCATTCAAAACAACACGTCTCTCTTCCTACATTGTCTCTTCCTGCCTGGTTCATACTTAATGCAGATAATTGATATATGGTCATTATCTGCAGATGGCAGCAAAATTCAGTTTTGCAGATCTTCCACCAGCGGCACCTACAGTACAGTGAACTGCAATTACGGCAAAACAATCACACATGATGTGTCAATCCTGTCAATGCCAGTACTGTCTGCTTTTCTCCCACACCTGACACAAGTATATAAGCCATGGCATTTGTGAGATGATGTCCTCGTGCCTATATTGTTATTCTGCTCTCCATCCCGTCTCCGTAGGTCTTGATGTCTACTCCAGCTAATTAGCTAGTGCGACCCAAGATTTAACTGCATGGGTAGATCGGTGACTTTGCATGGGTCACTTGCAACAGGCTCTGTGACAAGCTGGCTGATAAATAAAAATCCTCCTCTCATTCTGTATTGATAGCTTTGCTGTAAGAACCAGGCAAGAGCAACAGAAAAGAACACGTGGATCGCTAAAGGTCTGTTTATTTATATCTTCCCTTTTATTATTTTTATAAATACCTCAAGGTGGTGAATGTACTATACCTAATACTCTCTCCTCCCACTGGCCCTACAGCAACCATCCTGTGAGGTGAGTTGGTCTGAGAGAAAGTGACCGGCCCAAAGTTACCCAGCCACTTTTCAGGCTTAAAGCGGGACTAGAACTCATTATCTGAGTAACGTGGAGACTCTGGAAAGAGTGCAGAGAAGAGCAACCAAGATGATTAGGGGACTGGAGACTAAAACATATGAAGAACGGTTGCAGGAGCTGGGTATGTCTAGTTTGATGAAGAGAAGGACCAGGGGAGACATGATAGCAGTGTTCCGATATCTCAGAGGGTGCCACAAAGAAGAGGGAGTCAAACTATTCTCCAAGGCACCTGGGGGCAGAACAAGAAGCAATGGGTGGAAACTAATCAAGGAGAGAAGCAACTTAGAACTAAGGAGAAATTTCCTGACAGTTAGAGCAATTAACCTCTGGAACAGCTTGCCTCCAAAAGTTGTGAATGCCCCAACCCTGGAAGTCTTTAAAAAGATGTTAGATAGCCATTCGTCTGAAATGGTATAAGGTTCCTGCCCACGCAGGGGGTTGGACTAGAAGACCTACAAGGTCCCTTCCAACTCTGCTATTGTATTGTATTGTATCTCCTAGTTTCTAGCCCGGTGCTTAAACTGGCTGAATGAAAATGAAGGACAAGGGTTGTAAAATAAATAAAAAGAAATAACAAATGACCACTGAAATAATACAGAATTGATATAATAAACCGTATCCTGGTTACTTTCTAACCATCCAGCTGAGCCGAAGGCAGATGATCCAAGGACATTAAAGATAGTCCTTGAATTATGACCAGAATGGAGCCCAAAATTTATGTCGCTACGTGAAACATTTGTTAAGTGAGTTTTGCCTCATTTTACAACTTTTCTCACCAGAGTTGTTAAGCAAAACATTTCAATTTATTAGACTTTTATCCCGCACCTATCTCCCTGAAGGGACTCAGGGCGTAATTAAGTAATTAAGTTAGTAATACGGTTGTTAAGGGAACCTGGCTTCTCCATTGACTTTGCTTGTCAGAAGGTCCCAAAAGCTGATCGCCTGACCCCAGGACCTTCCAACCACCAGAAATATGACCCAGTTGCCAATCATCTGAATTTTGACCCGTGTGACCAGGGAGATGCTGCAATGGTTGTGTGAAAAACGGTCAGAAGTCACTTTTTTCAGTGCCGTTGTAACTTTGAATGGCCACTAAATGAACTATTATCGAGGGCTACCTGTACTTGTCAATGTATTCTGCTCCATCCCCTCACTCAGCTTAGGAAATACTGTACCCATGTTACAAAGGTAGCTGAACATTCTGTGACTTCTTACAAAGAATTGTGGAACTTGCAGTCTGACAAGAAAGCTGCAAAGCATTCATTAGGGCAGGGGTCTCCAACCTTTGCAACTTTAAGTCTGAAGGACTTCAGCTCCCAGAATTCTCCAGCCAGCAAAGCTGGCTGGAGAATTCTGGGAGCTGAAGTCCTTCAGACTTAAAGTTGCAAAGGTTGGAGACCCCTGCATTAGGGGATGGAAGTTTCACTCCCAGTTGCTCTTGGGAAGGAGACATTATTGTTAAGGCAGCTTATTACTGTCTTTTAGATACATTTGGTATTTGTTGTTTCTTGTGCTCCATCTTAGAATTATAGCAGCTCTTTGCGGACAGGAGGGACTTCAGAAATAAGTAACAAGGATTCATTTGTATTTTATTAGGAGCACTCTGTCACCTTTCATTGTTTTCAAGTTTTAAAATGGAGCTGTGTGATCCACATAAACCTTCTTTTGAAGTTTCTCTCTCTCTCCACAGGACAGTTTTGAGCAATGTATCACCATCAACTTGCACACCTTTTGCACCGACCGTGAAGAGGCATCTTCGGGCGTCCTCCATTTTGGCCAGCTTTACAAGCAACCTTCCTTCCCCACCCCCCACCCCCTAAATCTATTTCTCTGCAAGCATATCATTGATTTACGGAAGGTGCTAATCTACAGGGACCTTGTCTGTTGTGTAATAACCAAAGACAATTTGTGGGTCAATTGCATTAGGGTTAGTGAACGGGCAATGCCTGAAAATAACTAAGATAGGTACACACTACGCTTGTTTCCTCCAGCTGTTGCTCTTCAGATATGAGGACTGCAACCCTCCCAGGCAATATCTGGAGCTGGAGAGGATGGGAAAAACATCTAGAGAGCACAAGGGTATAGAAGGGTGTCCTTCAGGAAAAGCTTTCCACTCCACTGAGCTCAATGGCTTTGACTTTGTGCTAACCGAGTGCTTTACAGGACCATGGAAGGAGGCAGTGGGGACGGGGGGAGGGGAGTGGAAAGTGTCAAATGATCTATTCAGTGACATATTTCCAGACATCATACAAACATGTCATAACAATTGTACGCGCAGGTACTACATTTGGTGGCATGCAATACAAGCATCAATTAGGTAAAATCTGATTTCTATTTATATGAACAGGACAAGGACACACACACACAACCTCCCCAACACACATATGCAAGTGTTTATGCAATTGCCACATATCTGATGGCTCCTTGGGATCAGAAATAGGGATGGGGTTATTTCAATGTGCCTCATATTTAATATGGCACACTGATGCATGCTCACATATCCTTTCTTCTTCTGTCCCAGAAAAAAGCAGCCTGTTTAAGACATCGCAGATAGATAGGTGCAATGTTTGCATCCCATGCAAAACACACAACTAACAGAACAGTAGATTCTTCTATCCCAGGGGTCAGCAAACCACAGCTCTGGAGCCGCATGTGGCTCTTTCATCCCTCTGCTGTGGCTCCCTGTCACTCAAAATATACATCACAACCGCCAATGTGTGATACCTGCCAGCACACGATTTATTGAGCTTTTTGACCCCTGGTAGGCCAACCATGGATAAATCCAAGAAAAGAAATGTTTCACAAGAAAAAAGAATGTTTAATTCAGCTAGATATGCTAGTTTTGTGGCCGCTCAGGAAAGTCAGGCACAGGAAAGCTTTTGTGGCTCCCGGTGTTTTCTTTTCTGTGGGAAATGGGCTCTTTGAATGTTTAAGATTGTCAACCCCTGTTCTATCCCATCCCACCCCCACCTGATCAGTGGACAGAGCCCTCTGGGGCCACTGTGGCTTGGGTTTCAGGATGGGCAAGAGGCTTCCCATCTGCATACTGCCCGAGAGACGCCTTCTGAACCATTTGCCTGGCCTCATGTGGGCTCCTCATATATGTGGATTTTTGAAAGTATACTAGACATAGCATTTTTGTTGAACAAAGTTTTAGGGTCCTTCATCCTAAACACCTTCTCACACCAGCCCAACTCCTTTGGAAGGACACTAAATTTGTGCTTACCATTTAACACAATTGTGTGTTTGACTTCAGATTTGTGTTAAAGGATTATTACTCCCTGGAGAGAGTGACTGTTCACAAGATAAGTTTAAACCAGGTAAGCCAGTTTCTGCCAGCTGTGCATTAAGAAATACAGTAGGTATGTAGGGAGAGAGAGAGTGTAGATAGGTAGGGAGGTAGAGGGATAGAGAGAGAGAGAGATATACAGTAGGTAGGTAGGGAGAGAGAGAGAGACAAGGTAGGTAGATGTTTCCAGGTGTAAAACCGAGGACAACCTGTAGCACCTAAAACTGACCAATGTAATTCTCATCAACCACTCTAACTAAACAGCTTTCTGAAAGGGGGGGGAAAGTTTTTGTACTCTGCAAACCTCTCCAAAATGGCCCATTTTTCGTAAAAAATGGGCCCATTTTTTTAAAAATAAAAGGCATGAATAGCCTTGGGAGAGCTTGCAGAGTGCTCTTGGGGGGGGGGCAGAAATGAGCAAAAAACAGCCTGTTTTTTGTCTAAAAAAATTGCATGGCTAGCCTTATGGAGGAAGCTTTCAGATTCGGGTTTCCACAGTTTGTACCAACATGTCTCTCTTATGTAATTGGTAACTTTGATGAAAGCTATGCCTTGAACTCTGATTTAATTCTGGATGATATTTGGAACGCTAACAGAGAGCAAATGCTGATTGTTTCTCTTGCTGTGGTGATGCTATTGGGGTGGGCAATTGCAGCCTTGTAAATCCATTAATTAACTTGTTCTGTATCAAAACTGTAAGAACAGCCCCACTTGCCAGCCTTCCTGTTGAGGCAGAATACATCAGAGCTATTGGGGCAATACAATTCATGCTGTCATAAAATAACAGAAGGAAAAGGAAATAGTTCTCAAATTAGCATGGTGCAACATGAAAAGAAAAGGAATAAACAAAAGAAATAAAACAATCTGGAAAGGAAGTATTAATTTTTTAAAAGCAATAGATTGATTTCAGCTTTTTGGAGCAAGACCTATTTTCAAAACAGAGATTTATAGTAAGACTGTAGTTGGGGATCCTAGAAATTTACAACAGTTGGTAGGTATGCTGACACTTTATAGAATTGTTTTTTTTAAACATCCAGAAACTTGGACTGTGCGAAGTTTCCCTTCCTTGCAGACATAATGAAGAATCAAAGTAACAATTGATGGAAAAGATGGTTGAACATTACAAGGCAGGGTATGGGAAAATTATTTTTCTTAGCAGTTAGTGAAACAAATTCATTTTTAGAAAACTAATATTTATTCTGAAGTGACACACTCTCAACGATATAAAGATCAACAATATAAAGATCCTTATCACTATCTATTCTATTATTATGCATGTATATTTATTTATTGTGCTTTGATAGACAACTGCCATATACTAAGTGGCCCATGTCTGTCAAAGAGAGATAAAGTCATCCCATCAAAGGGGCAGAAGGAAAAGGAAGATGAGGAAGGTCACTTTTTTAACACCAGAGAAGTGTGCACATACAATTTTCAAAGCACCGTATATGCAATTTGAGTTGAATTTAAATTCTCTTTCTGGATCTTTTGATTAATTAGCAATTTTTGACTCTTATTCCTTTGGCATTTGATTGGGGAGAAATGCTACAGTGTTGGACTTTTCAATTAGCAATCTACCAACTGGTGCGCTTGACCTAAATTTTTGTTTGAAAGAAAAAAGCTGGTAAGTGGCAAAGTTCCAGCATTGTTTTTATTTTCAAAATTCCCTCTTTAGGCTCCAAAGAGGCCTCACACGCTTTCTTAAATAAAAATTGTGGGCATCTGAGTTTAGTGCTTCATTTGGACGTGAACCAGTGGTGGGTTTCAAATTTTTTTAGAACCTACTCTCTAGGTGTGGCCTATTTTGTGGGTGTGGCTTGGCAGTCATGTGACAGGGTGGGAGTGGCCAACTTGTTAAATGTGGTGAAACTCATTTAACAACGCTCTTGCTTAGCAACCAAAATTTTGGGCTCAATTGTGATGATAAATTCTTTCTTTCTTCCTTCCTTCCTTCCTTCCTTCCTTCCTTCCTTCCTTCCTTCCTTCCTTCCTTCCTTCCTTCCTTCCTTCCTTCCCTTTCCTTCCCTTTCCTTTCCTTTCCTTTCCTTTCCTTTCTTACTTTCTGCCTTCCTTTCCTTCCCATTGGGTTACTGGCAGCGGCAGGCCAGACTTACTTCCGGGTCCGCCGGTGGAACCCCCTCTCACCGGCTCTCTAAATTTCACCATCCGGCTCTTGTGAGTAGGTGCGAGCCTGCAGAAACCCACCACTGATGTGAACCCATCAATTCAGAAAAGATTGGCCTTTAGGAAGGTAGCTAATGTTTTGATTAATTGGGAACTTTGTAACTAGTCACATTCTCTGCAGCAGTTATATAAAATGAACAAGACCCTCATCTAGACCCCCATCTGCAAGAACATGCACTCTGCATTCTCAGAGTAGCAAATATGCCGATCAGCAGGAAAAGGATAGAAACATCCTGACAGGTCAGCACTCTGCTGTTTTCTAGTCCCAAGTCAGTTAGAATATAAAGCCATATGTTCTCTCTGGGAGGGAAGAATTAAAGTGAGTTTCCTGCAAGATGTCCTTCTCTGGCTGATGGTAGGAGCCAGGTCTGCCCATTCTTCTGATGTTTTCCATGGGAGATCTAGGGCATAAGATTTCATTGACTATCTCTTCCTCGGTGCTAGTCTTCAGCTTTCCAGGGCTAAGATAACTGGACGTAACTAGCAAGGCAAGAATATAAAAGGTGGAAAAGGGTATTACTTGAATCTCCTCTTTAAATATTCAAATATTCATATATAATTGCTGGTATTTTTGACAGTTCATTTTGTCCCTACATGGATTAGCAAGAAAGAACAATTGTAAGTGGATTTATTAAATCTTGGAACTTGATTTCTCATGTTCTTGATCCTTACTCCAATTGTTATTTTGCAGTATCGTTTATATTAAACAACAAAATACATTGAAATATATTCTTTAGAAGTGAAGTCACAACTCTTAGTCTTACATGGAATAATTGAGGGGTGTAGCTTGTAGATGCACCACCTTGTTCCTCCCAACTCATTATCCTGTTGTCCACCCTCAACCAGAGCATATATTTTTACTGAAATCAAAACATGTTCATGCAGTGTTGCAAGTCTTCACTTCATTGTTTTACCTACTTATACTAGCTGTAAGAGTCTGCATTGCACAATTGGGCTGATATTATGAAAAAGCATTGTTTAATAAGCATGCCAATAATACGCACAGAACTCTTGAAAACAGATGATATATTCAGGCTATTCTAGAGTGCAATGGTAGACAAAAGATGACAATAGGAAGCAGGGAAACAGAGACATATGTAAAATAGTTTTATGCATTCTTTATTTAGGGCAACATAAAGTAGGAAAGTTGACATGGACACCAATGTGACCTTAAACACCTCACTTGGTGACATCAATCTCCATCATCTTCGATTTCTTTAAAAAATTAAGATTTTTAAAAAAATAATTAAAATGTAAAAAAAAGAGCTCTAACAACATATCTACTTGTAGGAACACTCTGGAACGTCCACAAAATTGTCATTGGAATAGCAGAGAGCATCCAGGGAGTAAGTTCACTTTCAGATAAATAGTTGGCTAGTCTCAGGCTATGGCCATCACTGAAGCCGTCTGATGGACATGGCAGGACATAACCTCATCATCCCTCAAATATATTATTGGCCCCCAAAGATTATCCTGACAATAAAGCATAGGAAAAAGCAATTCATTCAATTCATTCTTCTTTTTGTCTCCCCTTCCTCCATGGCCTCTTTGTCTTTTGTTCCTGAAGGTAACCATGTGACGACATCTTAATAACATTATAGATTAGACCAGGGGTGTCAAACTCACGTCATCATGGTGGCGTCACGGTCAGCACGTGATGCATCCGGGTTGCGGGCCCGGAGTTTGACAGCCCTAGATTAGACATTGGGTTGCTAATTATGTCTACAGAATACCTTCTGTGATCTTTAGTATCACTCATCATAAAGGTCCCTTAGCGTTTGGACTAAGACACTATAATGGACTAAGACAAGATAATGGTTGGTCCCGTGTGGGAGTGGCCAACCAGTGGTGGTTTTTACTGGTTCGGTTTACTGGCTCGGGACCTAGCTATTTGCAGGATCGGATCCTGCCTCATACATCCACACGGCCAATTCGCTCCCACAGAGAGGGACTTCTCCGGGTGCCGTCCACTAGACTTTGTCAGCGGGCGACGCCCAGGGGAAGGGCTCTCTCTGTGGCGGGCCCAGCCCTCTGGAACGACCTTCCCCCCGACATTAGAACAACTACGGACCTCCGCTCCTTCCGTCTAAAACTAAAAACATATTTGTTCTGCTTGGCCGGCCTAGGGTAGTCTCTCGTCTATGGGTTTGTTAATAATTTTAGATAGGGATTTTAGTATTTTAATTGGTAATTTTTAGCGCAGGGATATATTTAATTTGTTTTTATCATGTGTATGTGTATTTATTGTTTTATTTGCCCTGTGCACCGCTCCGAGTCCCTTTGGGGAGAGGGAGCGGTCAACAAATTAAATTATTGATGATTATTGATTGATTGATTTAAATCATCCCTACTGGTTCACTCGACCTGGTCTGAACCGGTCAAATTTCACCCCTGCTTTTTACATTTTACTCATATATTGCTTTTCTTTCCAACCCGAGGTCTTAAGCCAATGAAGTACTGATTATGCTTATTTTGGATGAGCTGGAACCAGACTTATCTCTTCGTAAGCAAAAGCACACTCCACACCTAGGAAGAACTGGAATCCCCAATCTGGTTACTGTGGCTCGCTCCTTCCTTCCTTCCTTCCTTCCTTCCTTCCTTCCTTCCTTCCTTCCTTCCTTCCTTCCTTCCTTCCTTCCTTCCTGGCATGGAGCACAGCAAAGGATTTATGTCTACAATACTTTTAACCAATTTATATAAAGTGCTATCGGGTATATCCATACAACCTGTTATATTATTTAGCTTGGATATTTTGGGCTTAATAGATTATGCCAATTAGCTCTCATGCTTGATTTGTGGTTTATGAATTTCAAAAATGGGTTAATTTGCTACGTTAAGTATAATAGGGGCTATTTTGAATATTTCAAGAACCAGAAGCAGTGACTCATGCTTTCTCTCTACTGTGGTTTCTTGTTCTTGACCCACAAGTAAGCTCCTGTCAAATTTCTTTGAAAAAGATCCCAGAATTTTTACTTCCAGAACAATATTTCTTAGCTATTATGGTCTGCCAACTAGAGGTTCATGAGACAAATAAAACCTGACAAAATATCTCCTCAGACATTTTTCAATTCTTTAAAACAGTTCCAGTCCTAATGCAGTGGGCATCTAGTCTCTGCTGGAATCTTAAATGTAAAAGTTAACATGCAAAAACCATTATTATTCCACTTCAGATCATTCAAACAAAGAAGAATAGACTGTAAAATGGTCAGGTACTATCCCCAGCATGGAGAATATGTTTTAATTGAATGCTTGCTTAATGAAAGATGTAACATCCACAAGATAAAAGCATGTAAAACACGCTGCATTCTGAATGAAATTATATTTTTATGTTTATTACACATAAAAGCAACTTGCAGTAAATATTTACAGACACTCATTATGAATAGTAAGCTAATTAACAGCAGTTGAAGTGGAATGAAAACAAATGAAACAAATATAGACTAACAATGGGAGAATTCCACTATGGTAAACTCTGGTTAGGCATTCAAACTAATGGTCAGTCCCCCTCCGTCTGGGCAAAATCCCAGTGGTCATTATTAGAAATTCCTGTTTTTAAATGTTTAGAATCATCAACAGACCCAGCGTAAGGATCATAACTAGCATTCATGGGGTGAGGGAAAGCTAATCCTTGCCAAAGACCTCTTTATATTTAAAATCAAGCGTTTGTAGGAGATAACACTGCAAGAGTGATTGTACTTTACAGCAGGGGTCTCCAACCTTTGCAACTTCAAGTCTGAAGGACTTCAGCTCCCAGATTTCTCCAGCCAGCAAAGCTGGCTGGAGAAGTCTGGGAGCTGAAGTCCTTCAGACTTGAAGTTGCAAAAGTTGGAGACTCCTGCTTTACAGCTATTCTTTTTGACACTCCCGCTGCCCCCCCAAAGTAATGGCGGTTTAACTATAATAACTCTCCAGGTTTGGAAGATCTATTAAACTGTAGCTGGACAGGATTTGGAACCGAGATCGGTAGAAAAAATCAGGAGGGGGAATTGAACAGCAAACCCTAGAGATTAATGGATGATGCAGAAACGTATCAGAGCACAGCAAATAAAGACTGGTGGAACAGAGATGTCCTCTTAAATTCTTCCTCTTGTCCCCGAAGAACCAATGGCTAGCCTGGATGCGTGGATCCAGTCAGCCCAAAGCTTGGAGATTCTGCACTCTGAAAGCTCTTCACTATAGTTCAATGTCTCCTGCAGAAATATTCAGCAACAGTTGATAGGTAGCGATGACAATAAAGTCAATGTGATACTTTTCCCTAGCCCGGACAATGGAAAACAGACAAAGATGCCCAATAGGTAGGCCAACATGTTTTGCGACAAATTCATCCTGCTCTTGACCCAAGCATATACAACAGGCTTGATACTGGTTAAATTAAATTAAATTATTATGCCACCATGCATTATACAAAAGTTGTAGATGAACGCTGAAAATTCAGAATAGAGAAAGATTGTAAAAGTGCTGAAAGAATGGGGATGAACGGTATTCTAATTGGTCAGACTGCATTTGAAATCCTGTCCGGTTTCAAGGATTCAGGAATTTAATTAAATTTTAATTTAATTTATTTCAATTTATATACCGCGCCTTCTCCACCGAAGTGGACCCAGGGCGGTGCACAGGAATTTAAAACGAACAATAATAAAATACAATAAATACAATAAATAGATAAAAAGAATTAAATCACAGCCTGTGCTAAAATTCCCCCTAAAAAATCTAACATCATTTACGTGTTTGGAAGAAGCTATATTACAAAGTCTAAACTATTATGCAAGACCAGCTTGGTGAAAAAATATGTTTTAAGTGAACGGCGAAAGAGGGGAAGGTCCGTGATAGTGCGAAGTTCAGGGGGTAGGTCGTTCCAGAGGGCCGGCCCTGCCACAGAGAAGGCCCTACCCCTGGGCACCGCTAGCCGGCATTGACCGGCGGTTGGTACCCTCAGTAGGCCCTCTCTGTGGGAGCGTATCGGACGCAGGGAGGTATGTGGCAGGAGACGGTCCCGCAAGTAGCTAGGCCCTGAGCCATGGAGCGATTTGAAGATGGTAACAAGCACCTTGAAGTGCACCCGGAAACTAAAAAAGTTGAGTTAAGATTGACGAAGATGATTAGGAGGCTAGAAATTATGTCTCAGGAGATTTTGAAGGAACTGAGTATATTTAGCCTTGATAGAAGATGACTAAAAGAGAAGGGTAATGACAGCATGCATGCCAAAGGATGTCACCTAGGTATTTACCTGCTCCTTCCTATAAATGCCATCTTTTCTAAGAACTTATAACAATAGCAGCTTAGAAGTAAACAGTTTGTGATACTGATGTGTGTGTGTGTGTGATTATGTTATCCAAATGTAATCTTAGTGTGTTAGTGTGACCTAAGGTTCCTTTTCCACATCCAGTCTCTGTGCTTAGAACAGGGAGGTGGAATTTAGCATACTGCACTTCTTGGGCCTTTCCCTCATAACCTTGGCCGTCATCTCTGGTTGAGAATTTCATGCTGATGCTTCAAATCTGATGTTGAGAAACAGGTCTGCCATCTCCCCACTCAGGTTTGAGTTCTTCAAGTCCTCTCATTTGCAACTGAACTAAATCAAGATTGGTGGGAATGAGGAGTTAATTCCTCACCAACGCAGAGTTTCTAATTTCAGATATATCGAACTCCTCCATAACTCCATCGTCATCTAGATGGGTGGGCTTCAACTCCTAGAATTCCTCAGGTAGCGTAGGCTTTGCTGAGAATTCTGGCTGCAATCGTTTATATATTCAGAAAAGGAGGAAGTTGGAGAAAGCAGTTCTAAGACCTATGAACATTTCTCGCCATCTTTCTCCTCAGAGTGTTAATAAGTTACCTTGGATCAAGACTTTTTTCTTGTTTTGCCCTCGTCATGCAAACTCTTGGGATTTTTTTAAAAACAGTAAGTAACAGTTTTGAGGATGTATTTTTTTTAATCAGGAGAATCAGGGGAGAGGAGGGGTAGCCATTACTGACACATACATCATCCTACCGTGCTGATCAAACGTTTCTGTGCCACCAGGCAGAGGTTCTCCCAGGCTTTAAAAAAATAAAATGATAACAGCACTGCAGATTCAAATAACAGATCCCACACTCCTCACATTGACCTTTCTTCTCACGTAGCAAAACTAAAAGACAATTGTGAGTGTTTTATTTATGTACAGTAATCCCTCGTTTTCCGTGGCTTCATTTTCCATGGCTTCAGTGCTTCGCGGGTTTTTCAATAGCAAAAAAATGCATCGGTAGGAGGCAAGCGCCCCCTAGTGCTTGCTTTAAACGATGTCCACCAACTCAAGTTTCTGGTATAGATATACAGAATCCTACTTCGCGGTTTTTCAGTTTCCGCGGAAGGGTCCCGATTGACCGCGAAAAACGAGGGATTACTGTATTCATTTTTTTGCTGGTCGAACTTTTTGTTGTTGTTTGCTTTGTAGGCATTAGAATTTCCTCACTAGTCCCATAAAGAAATCACAATACTAAGATTTTTCACAGAGTTAAATAAATCACATCAGCAACAATCATCTCAATGAGAACACCCCAATAACAACACTACGGACAGCTAGTAACCAACACCATCCATTACCATCTCTTCAAACAAATTACCAGATGTATTTGAATGCTAATGAGAGATTATTAAGTCCTTTGGGGGGGGAGGGCAAAACCTTAATGTATGAATGCAGCACAAGGTGCTTTTTTCTGCTTGAAAATTTGGCTTCTTTTCTTACCCTGGCGTACAACAGCATCTCCTACGGACATCCCCGTGACTGATCCATCATAGGAACCTTTTCATCCGGTGTTATAGTGAAGCACCTCCTGGCACTGATGCTTATCTGGAAAAAAACTGCCTCTCCCTCTGCCTGATACCATCTCCCCCCCCCCTTTCACCATCCCTGCAAGAGACAGTCGCACAGAGAGTGATTGGATTAAGGCCTTCACCTGATGGAGACTAAGTCAGCCAGATGCAGTGGGAGCTGCCAGAAGAGGCTGAGGCAGGGGGATAGAATACAAACACACGTCCCAGGCCCATCTGTGCCATTTGCCTGTCCAAGCGGCTGCCTCCAGCTCCCAGGGCACCTGTGGTTGAGAGCCCCACCTGGAGCTGGGAGTCTCTCCAGCTGATGCATTTGTATGAGGAAGTGTTTGGTCCTGCCCCTTCAAGGTGATCTGACTCGATTAGAACAATGTTGGCAAGGAAGGCTGGGCACGCATGCCTGGGAGTTTCTTGGGTCTCCTCTTCGCTCTTTCTTTTCTGCCTTAATTGGAACCCTCCGAGACCAGGCAAAATCGCATTAGCACCAGGCCCCAGCACACAGAGCCATCCATCTTTTTTTATTACAGCGTAATGGGGCTGCTCGGGAGGCGGCGTTCGATTTGTCACAGGCCTCGTTCGCTGATAACAGGCATTTGTCATCACTTTCTGCCTGTGTTAATGTCATCATCGGCGAGCTGACAGCCAGGCCCGTCGAGGGAGCACCAGCGACACAGCACATCCGTCAAGCTAATATTTCCATGGCTGTAGGGACTGGGCAAGTCACGGACACACATTAAAGCATTGAGAGAAGACAGGAGAGAAAAAGCACCATTGTCATTAATTAAAATGTTAGGGTGGATGTGCAGATGTGTGCAGATTGAGTGTGCCAGTGAGTGTGATGCAGTCTGAGGGAGTGTGCATTAGCGTACGGTCACAGTCCCTATTAACAGGCACTAGCTTGGATCATGAAGTGCACTTAAAAGCTATTTGGGGCTGGGGAATCCAGAGAGCGGCGCGTAAGGTCATTGTTAATAAGCAAGAAAGGGAGAGAGGGATGAGGGTAAGCAAGGAAGAGCACGTGAGGCCACCCATTCTTCCCTTGCGTTTGTCACTCGATCACGTTATTGTTGGTCATTCATGGACTTCCTAGTGTCAATGATTAGGCTTTATGCAATCCCGCGAAGCCAAGTGGAGTCTTCAAAGGAAGTTTGGGGACATTACAACTCAAAAGAACCTTTGAGCCAAAAGGTCAGGACCGGGGCAGCCTCTCTGTAAAACTGGGAGCAAATTTGCATTGCAAATCACAAATTAAAATGAGTGCAAATGGCAATTTCATCCCCAGGGGTGGAATGGAACAGGATGGGACTTTCTTGGCAGAGGTGAGCGGCAAAGAAGTGTCCCACAATATTTTCAACAACACAATTCTACGTTTGATGGTAAATCACAGCTCTCATTATGTCAGTGGATAGTCTCTCCTGCAACTTTAGACCCCCTCTCAGGCCCTACTAAGGGCATCATTTCAGTGACCAATCTGAATAGTATGATTTTAAGACAATTCTGATAACGAATTAGTCCAAAGATGGGTTTGTGGTACGGAAGAGGGGTAGCTGCAAAGGATTTAGGCCTCTCCTATTGTCCTATTTTCTCTCTTTTCTCGTTTTACCCCTGGTGTCCCTAACCTGTTAGATCCAATTGTATAAAGTACCTAAAAATAGATCCACTTTCGGTTAGCAGACATCATTTCATACCTATTAGAGCTGGAGGTGATTTCAGATGAATTCAGGGTAAATCCAAGGACAGAGAGGACTTTACAAGCGCCGATCAGCAATGTCCCTCAAAAGCCAGGGAACGTGAGAGGTGTGTAAAGCTCTCCCTAGAAGAATGGAGCCAGAGGTGCTCGGCGGCAATGGCCAAGCTGCCTAGTTTTGAAAAAGGATCATTTGTCAGGGAAGATACTTCCAGTAGCAAAGAGGCTTCTTGTCATTTCCTACTCTGTCCTGCTGGGTTTGTCATTCAGACCAGTAATAAAGAAGGGATTGACCCTTGTCCAAGACCTTTGTATTTGTAAATTTGTTTTAATTGCTCCATTGCATAAGGTAAAGATAAAGGTTTCCCTCGCAAATATGTGCTAGTCGTTCCTGACTCTAGAGGGCGGTGCCCATCTCCATTTCAAAGCCGAAGAGCCAGTGCTGTCCGAAGACATCTCTGTGGTCATGTGGCCGGCATGACTAAATGCCAAAGGTGCACAGAACGCTGTTACCTTCCCACCAAAGGTGGTCCTTATTTTTTCTACTTGCATTTTTTACGTACTTTAGACCTTCTAGGTTGGCAGAAGCTGGGACAAGTAATGGGAGTTCACGCCATTATGTGGTGCTAGGGATTCGAGCTGCCAAAATGCCGACCTTTCTGATCGATAAGCTCAGCGAATACAACAACAAAAATCTTTGTGTTTGGTTTTCCCAAGTGCAGGGAGCTTCCTGTTGCTTTTCCTACCTTTCCTATCTTGGCCACTGAATCTGATATTCAGGATTCCTCTTTTAATCTACCTGTGGCTATCTGTTGCAAGATGGCAAAGCCCAGCAACAAATGCTTAGAAAAATCAAACCCTGACAGATGACTTAAATCTCTAGAAGTGCAAATAATCCCACTCATGTCTAAACCTAGTCATATTTTAAACTCTGCAGCAAGTCTATGGCTAGTTTAAAGACTTGAGACCACTTTATATTATTAATATTCTCCTCCAACACTGTGGGCACTTTCTTATCATCACATTAGTCTGCATTTCCCTTGTCCATGACTCAGGAGGAAAGTATGTCAACATAAACTGCAATGTTTTCCTGAACAGTATTTACTGAGCCTCAGCAATAAAGCCAGAGATGGATGCTCTCCTTACAGATTTAATGCAGGGCAGCAGTGACAATTTCAGAGCAGCTACTGGCAGGTGCTTTCTCTTCCCATATTATGTCACCTTCTGGTTGGCAAAACACCTGCTAATCTTTATAACATTCCAAAAGACTATGTAAATATACATAGACAAAGAAGCTGTTTAATGCATAATTGCTTCATGACCATCACCAGGTCGAAGCAAGAGTATCTCTTTACTAACCTCCAGTGATCACCTGGATCAGGGAACTCCAACCTTGGTAACTTTAAGCCTGGAGGACTTCAACTCCCAGAATTCCCCAGCCAGCTTTCCCTTGGCCTGGATTCTTAGGCCCAACATAGCCTGAACAGATTCACTATCTACTTTTTCCAGGTAACGCTTGGTATTTCATGAACCCTTGCAGCAGGAGACGCTTGTACCATTGGCAAGCCTTCGTTTATCACAGCCTCCTTCCCATTGGATAGGTAAGCCGAAGTAGGCGTGGCTTGGCAACTCTAGCCGATATTTAGAATGTGTATTCTGTGCTGACAGGCCAGGCCTTGGCAGAGAGTTCTGTAATGTAGTTGTTTGCTTTTTTCCGCTGTTATGCAAGCATGATTTCTACATTTTAATAACAATAGCATTCTCATCATTCCCCAGAAATAAATTCCAGAGATTCAGTAGTGTTTGAGTTCAGGTAAATTTAGAATGGCAAGATTAAATTTATTATTGCTGTATCTACCTCCTCTGACCTTAGTGATAATTTTTGTTATATTGATCTAGCCTAGGAGTCAGCAACCTGCGGCTCTGGAGCCACATGTGGCTTTTTCATTGCTCTGCTGCAGCTCCCTGTCGCCAGTCAGCATCACAATTTTGAGAGGAGCTTCTGATTGAGGGAGGAAAGCAGGGTGCCCCAGGAGGTGACTCTATGGCAAGGGGAGGGTTTTCTGGTCAGCTCCATAATTCACAGAGCTTTCGGTTAGGACAGGTAGAGGAACAAGGATGCTGCGCTAGGAGGAGACTCTATGGTGGGGAAACCGGATTTCTGGTCGGCTCCAGAATTGAACGGGGCGGCTTCTGGTTGGGCCCTTTGTGGCCCTTGATTAGTTTTGTTTTGTTTTAGTTTATTGGTTTTTTTATACCGCCCTACCCCCAAAGGACTCAGGGCGGTGTACAGCCAAAATAAAAACAAATATATAAAATATATAAAACTTTGAGTGTTTAAGGTTGATGAGCCCTGATCTAACTAAATGATTTTCAACTTGCTTATAATTAACAATATTATGCTATTTATTTATTTACTCTATTTGCCGGGGACTGTGAAGGCCTTACCTACCCTACCTTTGTAAACAAGTTTAAAACAATTAAAAAAACATGTTACTCATCCATTACATATAGAAGCCAAGGAACAATAATCCTTCATTACTTACAAATGCATCATCATTGCAAGAATGAACAACCTCATAATATACCTCTCTCTTAGGCCTGTTGTAGCAGTTGGGAGATGCTGTTCTTTACAACTGGAAGATGCTTTTCTATAGAGTTGGGAGATGCTGTTCTGCAGAGTTAATAGATGCCATTCTATAGAGTTGGGAGATGCTGTTCCATAGAGTTGTTCTGTAGAGTTGGGAGATGCTTTTCTATAGAGTTGGGAGATGCTGTCCTGTAGAGTTGGGAGATGCTTTTCTATAGAGTTGGGAGATGCTGTTCTATAGAAAAGGCACAGTTGAAAAGTCATGCTTTCATGGGCCCTAGTGATGACATTCTCTGAGAAAGAGAACCAGAAGAGAGCCTATTCCTCTGGATCTTATTCAATTGGCAGATCCAACTGGAAGGAAGCCATCCCAATGTCACCCAGATGGTTTCATCTGTTAAAGAGACATGAAGCTAAGAGATCTTGTTCCTCATTTGGAACTTCCAGTGAACCCAGTGCCTTGCTAGAAGCTGACCACGAAGGCAGAAGCAAAGAAAAGGTGTTACTCATGTTTTCTTTCTTTTTTTAAATCTGCCCATAGCAATTAATCAAGGAGAAATAATATAGAGTAAGAAAATGCTGGTTAACATTTCTTTCCATTTTAAGGTTTTAGCAAAGAACTGAGTAAACCTAGGACCTTTATGATCTATAACAGAGGTTCCCAAACTTGGCAACTTTAAGACTTGTGAACTTCAATTTATAGAATTCTCCAGCCAGCTATGCTGGCTGGAGAATTCTGGGAGTTGAAGTCCACAAGTCTTAAAGTTGCTAAGTTTGGGAACCTCTGATCTATAAGAAGACCCAGCCTACATAACATCACTTCTTTTTGGCGTTCCTGATATCACAAAGAGCTGACAAAATGAAGAAATGAATAGGAGGATCCAATATATTGGATTTTCCCATTTAAACCTGAAAAGAAAAGTCTTAGAATTCATTTGGACCATAAGATCCTTCCTAGGACCATATGACTGAAGCCTAAAGTTATTCTTTATCAACTCAGTGAAAATATCAGCTTAGTCTGTAAAAGAAGTGAGTAGGGACCACTATATTTATTGAAGTTATTTATTCTATTTTTCTAGCTAGCCAGCTCCACCAAGTGATATACATGCCATAATCATAGCATCTGATTTTTAATCAGTCCTATTCCTAATATTCTATCTTAGTATTTATTTACCTTCCTTTGGAATTTTAAAGAAGAAAATGTAAATAAAACAGAACCATTAGGCTATGAGGAACATTCTGCAGAACTTTGATTACAAGGAGGTAAAATGTCAGCGTTCAAAATGATCAAAGCATTTGAATACTTACTTAGGAAAAGCTAGACAGTTCAGCAGTGTTCAGTTTTGAAAAAGATGTGTCAGGGAAGCATGGAGATTTATAAAATTATCCATGGCATGGATAATTATCTTATCCTCTTCGATCATTTCTCCTGGATTCCTCCTCCTTCTCTCCTCCTCTTTGTACTAGACTTGGGGTTATCCACTAAAATTAATGTTCAGGGGATTCATAACAGACTAAGGAAATGCTTGTCACATAATGCATCATTAACTACTCCAAAATGTGATAGCCATTGGCTTAGATGGCTTTCAAAGGTGATTAAATCTATGCTTCATAAATTTATCTGTCAACAGCTATTATAATAGTAGGCTGGCATGTTCATATTCAGAAACAGTTTGCCTTAATATTAGTAGCTATATAGGAAGGGAGAAATAATGCTTTGCTTGTGGGCCACCCAGAAGCTTTGGAGAGTCTGATGTTGAAAACAGGGTACTTATTGATGATCATTACGTTCAGGGGCATCCTGAATGTCCCAAAGGTGCTTCTCATTCAAGAAGCTTCTTCAGCTCTGAAGGGATAGTGGGGGGGGTGGAAGGATTTAGATTCCTTCTTGGATGAGAAGCGGAACGTCTTCAGTTGCCTCCTGAAAAAGCACCTTTGGGACAATCATGGCCTGAATGGAGTGGAGTGGAGTGGAGTGGAGTGGAGTGGAGTGGAATGGAATTAGAATAGAATTAGAATTAGAATTAGAATAGAATAGAATAGAATAGAATAGAATAGAATAGAATAGAATAGAATAACAGCCTGGATGACTGAGAGTCTCTACAGACTTTTAGGTACCCTGACTGCATGAGTGACTCTTTGAGATGGAAGGACTTTGGGATGAAAATCTAAATACACTGGAGAAAAAATGGCACAACGTTCTGAGATAAAGTTCTGTATTTATTTATTTATTTATTTTATTTATTAAATTTATAAACCGCGCCACTCTCCTCGAAGGGGAGTTAACTATTATATGACATATAACAAACACTACTTATTGTGGGTTCTATCTTCTCCTTTAATTAGTACTATAAAATCTGTGACGCAATATTAACTGCTAAGGTTTTTCATATGTGTCTTTCACATTGAATAGGATGTAAGGGAAAAAAGGTTAGTGCAAAAATTTTCATAAGAAAATGACTATCAATAGAATGTGTGAATGTACAGATGCTAAGATAAGATCAGAAACATTTATTAAGTGAGTTTTGCTTCATTTTACAACCTCTCTTGCCACAGTTGCTAAGTGAATCACTGAAGTTGTTAAGTTAGTAACAGAGTTGTTAAGTGAATCCGGTTTTCCACGTTGACTTTGCTCATCAGAAGGTCATAAAAGGTGATCAGAAGACCCTGGGACATTGCAATTGTCATAAATATGAATCAGTTGCCAAGCATCTGAATTTTGACCACATGACCATGGGGATGCTGTAATGGTCATAAATGTGAGAAACTGTCATAATTCACTTTTTTCAGTGCTGTCGTAACTTTGAACAGTTACTAAATGAGCTGTTGCAAGTTGAGGACTACCTGTATTGTGTTTAAAAATAAGTATTGTGTATTTTCCCTTTTTGACAGACATGCCATACGTAACCCAACATCTCTGCTTCTCTTTGCTGAAATGATGATCTCACCAATTCTTTCTTCCGGGATTCAAAGGAATGAATTTAAATCCTGACCCATCTGTCCTAAAACAACCAATCAATCTCTTCATGTTGGCTGTTTCTCCTTTCTTCATAAGATTTTTTTTTCCATAAGAAATTGTAAGATTTACTATGCAATTTCATAAACGGGAAGCTAATGGTGCTTCTTATCAAAAGACCTGTTTGTAATTTAGGCAGAATAGAAGAGGTAAGAGAAGAAGAGAGGGAGGGGGGGGGGGGGCAGAAGGAATCACCATTGTCCCTGCACCGCCTGGTATGGTGTGCTAACAAGCTGTCCCACCTCCCCCCACCCCGCCATCAAATCCGTGGAGATGGCAAGTGTGGTGGATCCCCAGACGGGGAGTGCAAATGCTTGCTCTTTGTAAATGAAGAACATAATTAACATTAAATTAAGGTAATACAAATGAAGACAACCCAGAGCCTGACAGGATGAGTGTTTGGGGAGGCAGTACAGTGAAGTGATTCATATTTTTAATTTACTGGGCAAATAGACTAGCAGGGGTGTGTGTTTGTGTGCGTGTGTGCGTGTGTGCGTGCGTGCAAGGGCCATATAAGTGGAGTGGGGATTTCCCCCCCCCCCCCCACTGTTGTTTTGCTCTGCTTTAAACACACAATGACTATTAAAGTCAACTGTCCATATAATGGGACATCTCCTACATGACTGCATTCTGAGAGGCAGATTGGTGTAGCAATACTTTATAATTTATTGTTGTCTGCTTGGCACCTAACCTTCGGACAAGAGAAAGGGAATGTGGGCAACCTTCTTGTGCCCTAAGACAGGGGTCTGCAAAGTTGGCTCTTTGAAGACCGGTGGACTTCAACTCCCAGAATTCCCCAGCCAGCATAGCTGGCTGGGGAAATTCTGGGAGTTGAAGTCCACCGGTCTTCAAAGAGCCAACTTTGCAGAGCCCTGCCCTAAGAGATGCCTACAGAAGTTGCCTTCAGCCTCTCTCCATTGCCTAGGATGGAGAAAAGACTCCCTATTGCAATAGGTCCAGATCTGAGATAAGTCACTAGTGGCCCTGAGGAAACGGGCCCATTTGAGGGGTTCTTAAAATGGCACCTCGTCTCTGATGGTCTGGAATGTGTTTGAATATTAGCAATGAATGAATGAATATTGGATGGTCTTTTCTCTAGTTTCTGGTTTATGTTGACTGTATAATAACAGGCAAAGAAAAATCATATTTACATGGAGAAAAACAGCAAGCAATGTGAGCTGGAAATGCTCATTTAGAGGAAACTGTGATTGAGGCATGTTACCAAGGGTTGCCCTGTTTAATTTTCCTAACTAAGACTTGGCTGCATTGCTGATTTTGTTAGAAGGGCCGTATCCCATTCTAAGATTCCTAAAAATATGACAACTTTTGGTTTGTATTATTGGAGAGGGGGGGGGAGTGAGGGAGGGGAGAGGGGGGAAGGGGAGAGAGAGAGGGAGGGGGAGAGAGAGAGAGAGGGAGGGAGTGAGGGAGGGGAGAGGGGGGGAAGGGGAGAGAGAGGGAGGGGGGGAGAGAGAGAGGGAGGGGGAGAGAGAGAGACAGAGGGAGTGAGGGAAGGGAGAGGGGGGGAAGGGGAGAGAGAGAGGGAGGGGGGAGAGAGAGAGAGAGGGAGGGAGTGAGGGAGGGGAGAGGGGGAGAAGGGGAGAGAGAGAGGGAGGGAGAGAGAGAGAGAGAGGGAGGGAGAGAGAGAGAGAGAGAGGGAGGTGGGGAAAGAGAATGCTAAAAAAGAAACATTTTACTAGATAAAAAGATAATGCATTTACATGTCACAGTACAGTCTCATCAAATACCATCCCACCTACTAGCACTATGAGAAATAATCATCTTTGTTTAAATCCAGGGGTACTTGGATTTTTTTTTAAAAAAAAAAGTGGTGTTCAAATGCTCTTACTTGGTGGTGTAGCTACAAATAAGTGTCAAATCACACACTTGACTCATCCAGCATTTCGCTCCCACAGTGCCCAGGAAGATGTTTATGGAAAACTAATAAGCAGGACAGGGCAACCACACCTTCCTGCCAGTGTTTCCTAGCAACTAGCCTTGAGATGCTTTGGATATTTGAGGTAACGTATAGCCATCATGAGCACCAGGCACTGATATCATTCTGATCATGTCACCCCTGATGTTTGCAGAAGTAATACGTTATTTACTATCTGCATGGGCTAACCAGAAATAATTCTCCCTATTTAATTAGGTCAGAGCCTCTTTGTGCAATGTAGTTAATATCCGTAGTCCTTGTGCAGCGACCACAATTGGGACTGGCAACTTGTCACTAAGCAAAACAGCCACTAAGTGCAACCGTGACTGTGTGAATGATCTTACTTCATCTTACTTTTGCTCTACGGGTATGCAAAGGTGGCGTGTTACTTTTTCATCCCTGTTATAACTGTGAATGGTTCTGAATGAGGGCTACCTGTAGGCCCATAGACTGTATTTTGAGTGAATGTTGAGATGTGGGGGGGAACATTCCACAAATCAAAGGTGGTGGGGATGGCCATCACTGACTGAACCTCTCAAAGGCTTTTGATTATGAATATCATTATGTCAGGAGTCTTAGATCAGCGGCTCTAGGGACCGATTCTGTAGAGAGAGATTTTTCTGTAGACTGGAGGTGGAGTGGTTTTGCATGCTGACTGCGTCATGAGGATGGGGCTTTGCTTGTTTATATGGCCCAGTTTTTGGCATGCCAGGTCCAGTGCCAATCCATGGACTGGGGTTGGGGACTCCTGTCTTAGATGAACTATTGGAAGACATATAAAAGTGACCCTGATCCAATCAGTGTCTTCTTCCTTTGGAAAAATTCTGTGGGTCTACTGTATTTCCTTAAACACATGGGGGAACCTCATTCTGCACAAATTAATTAGTGTCCCATCAGAACTCCATTCTCCTCTGCATAGATGAGGATTATTTATTTAAATACCTCTCTCTCTCTCTCTCTCTCTCTCTCTCTCTCTCTCTCTCTCTCTCTCTCTCTCTCTCTCTCTCTCTCTCTCATTAAAAAGATAAACAGAAAATTAGGAAAAGAAAGAGGCTCAGAAAGAAGGAAAGCAAGTGCAGAAGGAAAAAGAAAAGAAAAAAAGTAAGAAAAAATTGAGCTAGGTGAGTCTTTGGAATTGATGCATTGGAACTCTTATATTCTCATTATTATCATCATACATTTGGCCTAAAAGTAGATAAGCAACCAATATAAATGAATGACCTTATCTGAATTGGATTAATGAGGGCTGCTGCTACTTTTTAAAATCAGTTTCCCATCAGAACTCCATTCTCCATTCTCTCCATGGATGAGGATTATTTGTTTAAATACTTAAGTTTGTCAAATATTCATACGGTCCCAGCACGCAGCCTAAAAAGAATTTGTGTAAGACGCTTCTGAAAGAGGCTAGCCCTGCAGGGTGAGATGTGTGGCATATACATTTAATGTATAAATGGTTGCTGAATGATTGAGTGTTCAAAGGTTTCATGGCTATGGCTATTCCAGCAAAAAGCTAAGAGATTAGCAAGCAAGCAAACAAATAAGTAAATATATAAATAAATGCAGGGACCTGTAAGAATAAGATGCGCACACAAGAAAGAAACTTCAATAGAAAAATCAGTGCTCTCCTTTTTTAGTCAATACAAAAGAATAATTGTTTTGCCTTTAGATTTTGGGAGGCACTACTGCATATTGCAAAGAAAAAGAAAATACTAATTGTTACGTTGAGCTCTATTGCTGCATGTTTTAAATGCCAAGTCGAGGCTGTTAATATTTTTCAATTTTACTACACAAAAAAATTGTTCTGTGTAGAAACCTTATGTGAAGAAAGACTTGTTTAAAAAAATATCAAGCTTTCAGATAAATGCAAAACTTTTAAAAAAATAATCCTATGTATTGAGCCTGAAATCTAAAATATGTCTACAACTTAGGGACTTTCAGAGAGAGAGAGAGAGAGAGAGAGAGAGAGAGAGAGAGAGAGAGAGAGAGAGAGAGAGAGAGAGAGAGAGAGAGAGAGAGAGAGAGAGAGAGAGAGAGAGAGAGAGAGAGAGAGAGAGAGAGAGAGAGAGAGAGAGAGAGAGAGAAGGAGGGTGGGAGGGAGGGAGAGAGAGAGAGAGATGGGCTGAAAATTTATGGGTATATGTATCTGTTTGCATGTGGGTATGCTTATCTGAGAGCCCTTAAACGCACTTTCAAATAGAGGATATTCCTTTTTTAAAGAATGACACATGGTCTCCCTATCTATGTGGGAGTCTCTCCCTCTCTCTCTCTCTCTCTTCCTCCCTCCCTTCCCCCTCCTCCCCTCTCTCCAAGTCCATCAAAGATGAAAAAATGTTTCATTGGTTTGATAACTTTTCCATCAAATATTTGAAATTCTCTTATATCTTTTTGACCATTTTTTCAATGTCAAGTACCAATGATATATCAAATTTATAAAAATTCTCTTTAAGACCTGGAACTGCATTTTTGTGTCAGGATTGATACATAAAAGAAAACTTACATTGTATTAAATGCTTATTCACACAGCAAATTCTGCTCGTCTCTTCATATACAGCTGATGTGAAACATAAAATCAGCCTAAGCTTCTCATACAAAAGTGCTTCCTACCCTGAAATTTATAGTTATTTGTTTATATCATATTGATTAAACAGTCAGATGTGTATTGAGGAACTAAAATAATAACCTTAAGCTAAGTATTCTAACTCAAAGGCCTGAGGTTGTTGTTTTTTGCTTCCTTTTGAAATGATGCATAAATATATTATGCTATGCTAAATTATGCTATGCTATGCTATGCTATGCTACGCTGCGCTATGCTATGGAATGGAACGGAACGGAACAGGAATAGGAATAGAATAACAGAGTTGGAAGGGACCTTGGAGGTCTTCTAGTACAACCCCCTGTTTAGGTACGAAACCCTTGTGTTGTTATGTTATGTTATGTTGTGTTGTGTTGTGTTGTGTTATGCTATGTGATGTTTTGCTATGCTATGCTATGCTATGCTATGCTATGCTATGCTATGCTATGCTATGCTATGCTATGTTATTGTTATCATACTGTACATTATTTCTCAAACTTAACTTATTAACCATCAATCTCCCTCACAAAGGGGCTCTGGGTGGTATAGAATTCAATAAATACAATAATGTGTATATCATTATCAGTATATAAGATACTGATAATTAAAATTCCCACTTTATAGACCGATATCTAGAAGTCTCCATATTGCAGACTTCAAAAGCAATATGGAATGTGTTCAAATCATGAATGCACCATGCCCAGAATGATGCTCACTCTAAAATTCCATCTCCCCCCATTTGATAGACCCAATACAAACCAGGCTTTAAATCTTTGTGATTCCCAGCTAACAGACCTAAAGATCCACAAACCCAGAATTTCTCAGCCCTCATATCTGACAGTTCCAATGGACATCAGGTTTCAAAGTTGTTTGGTCCACCATAGTGGTGGGTTTCTGCAGGCTCGCACCTACTCGCGAGAGCCGGTTGGTGAAATTTAGAGAACCGGTGAGAGGGGGTTCCACCGGCATACCTGGAAGTAAATCTGGCCCGCCGCTGCCAGTGATCCAACGGGAAGGAATGGAAAGGAAAGGAAAGAAGAAAGAAGGAAGGAAGGAAGGAAGGAAGGAAGGAAGGAAGGAAGGAAGAAAGAAAGAAAGAAAGAAAGAAAGAAAGAAAGAATTTATCATCACAATTAAGTCCAAAATTTTGGTTGCTAAGCAAGAACGTTGTTAAATGAGTTTCACCACATTTTAAAAGGTGGCCACTCCCACCCTGTCACATGACTGCCAAGCCACGCCCACAAAATAGGCCACACCTACAGAGTAGGTTCTAAAAAATTTGAAACCCACCACTGGTCCACCATGACAAAACAAAACAGCTTTTGAGTGGGCAGAAGGACTATTGTTTTGATGCAAGTTAATACGGACCAGATTGCTTTTGGTTTTAAAAGCCCCGGTTCTCTGAACGAACTGAGGAACCAGGCACAGTCTCCGTTCTAATAAACATTCCTCAAGGTAAGAATCTGACATCAGAAAGCTCTGACGGAGCCTGTATTTTCTTCCTAATATCTTTCATCACTACCTTTGGGGAAGGGATTCTACCCAATCCTCACAGGGCTTTTGATGTTACTAAATGGCTAAACAGACAATACTAGACTCACTCTGGTTTAAAAAAAAAAAAATCAATAAATGAATAAATACAGTCAGCAAAGAGGCCTAAAATGATTCTCGTTTGTTGGGAATGAGAGACACCAAGTGTAATTTAGGGTTTGATATTATGAAAGCTGTGCTGCTCTAAAGCAGCGGGAATCTCAGCGGCTCATTAATAAAGGATAAACTTGGAGTCTATTTACAAGGCACTTTTTGGGATTATTTATACTTCATTATACATACATAATGTTGTACATATTTACCGATTAGCTCAGTGGTGAAGAAAGGAATTTGGAAGGAGGGGTCGGTCCTCTGTTGCCCTATTTTTCTCTTTAGAGCAGGGGTCTCCAACCTTTGCAACTTTAAGTCTGAAGGACTTCAGCTCGCAGAATTCTCCAGCCAGCTTTGCTGTTCCAGGGAAGGTGTTCCAGGGAAGGACTCAATCAGAGAGGATTTGGGTATATTTTTCCAAAGCCATGGAAGATAGAAAGTAGGCATGGTGGCTTCATCCTTGAAGAACCTGTGACATTTTTAGAGTGTCTGATTCCGAAGGCCAGTGTAGGAAAGCATTTCTGTTACAGTAATTACACACTGTCTCCATCTTCCCTTTCCTTTGTGGAAACTTCATCTGCAGCCAAGACATGGCAACATTCCCAAAGGTGCAGTCTTTATCCCAAATGCGGGGAAGAGGCCTTTAGGGGTGGAGTGGGGGCGGGATAAAGGGTTGCAGGTGAATTTTGCTAGAGGGACTGGCACCACCTGTTTGGGGAATAAATATAAAGTTTCCAAGTGGACGTATCTACTGATATTTCATGTATTATTCTCACCCACCAACTTTATTCAATTTAATTTTATCCCAGCAGCAGAGGAAGACCAGGGCTTTTTATCAGGTTCGCCTGATTCACCCTTCCTAGATCGGGATGCCCTACACACAGTCACTCATGCCCTTATCTCTTCCCATCTGGACTACTGCAATGCTCTCTACATGGGGCTCCCCTTGAAGAGCACCCGGAGGCTTCAACTGGTCCAGAATGCAGCCGCACGGGTAATTATGGGGACGACGCGACGCTCCCATGTAACACCCCTCCTGTGCGAGCTGCACTGGCTTCCGGTGGTTTTCTGGGTGCGATTCAAGGTGTTGGTTACCATCTTTAAAGCGCTCCATGGCTTAGGACCTGGGTACCTACGAGATCGGCTTCTGCCACCGAGAGCCTCCCACCGGCCCGTACGCTCCCATAGAGAGGGTCTCCTCATGGTGCCGTTGGCTAGACAATGTCGACTGGCGACACCCAGGGGGAAAGCCTTCTCCGTGGGAGCACCTGCCCTCTGGAACGAATTGCCCCCGGAATTAAGAACTACCCCTGACTTACGCATCTTCCGCCGTGCTCTCAAAACCTTTCTCTTTCAACAAGCAGGGCTGGCATAAAACATGATTTTTAAATTTTAAATTTACATTTTTAAATTTACATTTTTATTATTTTAATTAGGGTTAGTTTGGGTTTTTTCCATGTTTCGGCCAATATTTTAATTATGTCTTTTAAAAGCTTTTTTTAAACTTTTATATATTTGCTTTTATTTTGGCTGTACACCGCCCTGAGTTCTTCGGGCGTAGGGCGGTATAAAAAACCAATAAACCTAAACCTAAACCACACAAAAATGCCTCAGGATGCAGGTTGCATGAGCCTTGAGCTACTAATAATTCATCCAAAGTGGAGCCAACGAAAACTTGTCTGAAAATTATAGACTAATTGGTATTTTACTTTTTCAGCTTTGAGATTGGAGGTGGGTTTCAAACCCCGGGGCTACCAGTTTGTTTGTGCTCGCGCATGCACTCACATGCATGACACTTCTGCAGATGCGCAGAAGCATCCGGGCAGGTGGGCAGAGCCTCCTTCTGCCACCACTATTGGTTCGGCCAATCTTGGCCAAACCGGGAGCAACCCACCTCTGTTTTAGATCTATGAGACTTCCAGCGGTCTATGATCATTGGAACTGAAATCCACCTTGGCTTGGGTCAATTCAGTCATACCTGGGAACAACAGGGAGAGTCCTTCCAAAGGTGCCTTTTCAAGAAGCAACTGGACTTTGTTTTTCTTTGAAGATGTTTCACTTCTCATCCAAGAAGCTTCTTCAGCTCTGATTGGATGGTGGAAATGGAAGGATTTAACAGATAGCTAACAGATTAACAGAGTTGGAAGGGACCTTGCAGGTCATCTAGTCCAACCCCCTGCCCAAGCAGGAGACCCTACAACTGCCCCTACCTAGGATCGAACTCACAACCTCCTGCTTGTGAGGCAAGAGCTCCACCTCTAGGCCACAGCTACTCCTTTCAGAAAGCTGGTCGTTTGCATTCTTTTAGAGAGTTGTTGAGGCCACCTGCCGGTTTACCTGTGTCATCAGGGTCACCTGAGTAGTGCAAATGGGTGTGGAGCCTTCTTGGAACTGTTGAAATGATTGTGTTATAGAACGGGAGACAGATGATGTCGCATCCCTCCCCCTCTCTTGAGAGAGGGCTGTTCAATTTTGACAGAGAGAGCTTCTTTGACTCCTGGTACAGATGTTGTTTCATGCATTTTAAAGAGAAGGCAAAACTCATCTAGAAACAAACAAGATCCCCACTTAGATGAGCCTTTTTAACTCAAGCATATTTTTTGAAAGGAAATATTTGCTGCCTGTGGCTTTCCGGGTGCGCTTCAAGGTGTTAGTAACCACCTTTAAAGCGCTCCATGGCATGGGACCTGGCTATTTGCAAGACCGCCTCCTGCTACCTAATACCTCCCACCGACCAGTCTGCTCCCACAGAGAGGGCCTCCTCATGGTGCCGTCGGCTAGACAATGTCGGCTGGTGACTCCCAGGGCGAGAGCCTTCTCTGTGGCTGCTCCTGCTCTCTGGAATGACCTCCCCCCTGACCTTCGCACCATCACGGACCTGCGCCTTTTCCGCCGGGCTTTGAAGACCCATTTATTTCGTGCGGCCGGCCTGGCGTAGCTTTTAATTGGTTTTAGAGAGGGTTTTTAGATAGGGCTTTTATCAAAATCAGGCGTACTATTTAATAGATTTTTAATTGTATTTTAATTGTTTTATATTAGTGATTTTATACTACTTGATTTTTATTGAGGCCTATACACCGCCCTGAGTCCCGCTGAGAGAACGTGCGGTTTAAAAATAAATAAATAAAATAATAAATTTTTAGGGAAAAAAGAAGCATGTAATCAATCCAGATTCCCGATGCCCTTTCTGAAAAGCACCAGAATCTGACAATCTTGGACAAATAGATATTCTGGCATTCCTGAACCAAATTCTGAATCTCAATCTGCCCTTTACTCTTCCTATTTGAACAGAACAGCAATACATTCTCTCTCTGGGGGATTTCAACAAAACGTCCTAATCCAAATCAGCAGCACACATTTTAATGGCTTAATCCTATTTTCGTCAGAAATTTGAAAGTCTAATGAGCTCAACTACATTTGTATTCTGCTGTAATACCCCCCAGAGAATTCCTCTTTGAATTCCCAATGGGGTTCTTGAGCCTTCTGCAGCACACCAGATTTGCCAAGCTAGGATATGCAAAAGGGGAAGCTCCGTTCCCTAATCACAAATCACCACCCAACTCTGAGAGTCTTTCCCCACTGCCAAGTTAAACTGCTGCCCCTTTTCCCCCCTATTCTTGAATCAGCAGAAAAATAATGGGGTGAAGTAAGCTGTGCTCATTACAAATCCCTATCCTGTTCTGTTTTATCTGTTCCCTGCAATTGAAAGTTATCTGACTGCCTTCCAAAGCAATAGGGAACAAACAAAGCTTGGCATATTTTGTATACTTTAAACCTGACTTTGGACTGCATCAGGAATGAGGAGGAATAGCCTGACCTTTGGCATGAGTAAGAATGCCTTAAGGCAGGGGTCCCCAACCTTTGCAACTTTAAGTCTGAAGGACTTCAGCTCCCAGACTTCTCCAGCCAGCTTTGCTGGCTGGAGAAGTCTGGGAGCTGAAGTCCTTCAGACTTAAAGTTGCAAAGGTTGGGGACCCCTGCCTTAAGACTCTCTCACTCTTGAGCTGATATCATAGAAATGGGTACAAAAAAGAGATCTTTCCATCTAAGAAAAGACCCTAACGATCATAAGACTGTGTAAGGAGGTACAGATATCCAGTCTGGAGGAGATGGGCAGAATGCTGAGATCCGTCTTACCCATTCATGTGATGGTGCCCTGATGGCAGGATGCATGAGGAAAAAGGATACCAGAGAATTGTTCTGTTGTGACTTGGGCTTCGCAAGAGCCTGAAGCAAGCTCCTTGTCCCGACAAAAAACCCTTTTATTAATTTACTGTGAATTCTTCTCATTCACATCCAACGAAGTCTTTCAAGGGAGTATTTAAAGTCACAGACCTTATCTGACTTGGAGAGCTGCCAGGCTGATATCTGCAAAACCTGGCAAGGAATCTTGGAGAGGAATGAATCAGTTAAGTGAACTAATTGTCTCCTGCAAACTCCACTCCCCTTTTGCTCTTCTTTAATTTCCTCTGGGAGGGGCCATTCATCGTCCACCTGTGGCCTTACTCCCAAGTTGACCCCTGTCCTTTAGCTGGTCCCTTCATCTGGCAACCCTGCCCATACGCACACTGGGAACAGGCTCCAGCTGTTTGTCTGCCTCACTGATGTCCAGGGGTGGGTTTCAAAATTTTTGGAACAGGTTCTGTGGGTGTGGCCTGCTTTGTGGGAGTGGCTTGCCGGCCATGTGACTGGGTGGGAGTGGCTTGCCGGCCATGTGACCGGGTGGGAGTGGCTTGCCGGCCATGTGACCGGGTGGGAGTGGCTTGCCGGCCATGTGACCGGGTGGGAGTGGCTTGCCGGCCATGTGACTGGGTGGGAGTGGCTTGCCGGCCATGTGACCGGGTGGGAATGTTAGCAGCTGCTGGAATTATGTTTGTACAACAGTGGAAAAACAGATATGAAAATGAATAAATACTACAATGTGCACATACATACACACATACACAGACAGACAGACAGACAGACATAGAAATAGATATATTCATGCATCACTATAAATTTGAATGGTACATTAACCACAGTTGCATTAGTATATGGAATGCAAAATGAGTTACCTGCTGCCATCATAGGCATGAAAGCCAAGTGGGTGACTTTGGGCCAATCACCAGGAGTCTGAGTTGTAGCCTTAGCCATAGGAATCTTTGGGATGACTTTGGGCCAATCAACAGGAAGCTATGAGTTCTAGTCCCTCGTTAGGCATGAAGGCTGTCTGGATGACTTTGGGCCAAACACCGGGGGACAGTGAGTTCTAGTCCTGCCTCACAGGGTTGTCGTTGTGAGGAAAATAGGAAGAGAAAGGTGGGCTGGATATGTTGGCCAGGTTGTCTTTGAAGTGAAGGTATTACACAAAGCCAGGAAAAGGATAATGCTAGGAATTAAGTTAAGCTTGTTTTGCAAAGTCAGTCCCCGGGTTGACCCTTTGCAGAAAAAATACAAGCTAAGGTTGCACCTTGTCTGCGGTCACCTGCTCCCCACCCAAACAATTCCATCTGTCTTGGGTTCAAGTTGCGACACACTTTCCGCCATCCGCTACTGAAACCACAATCGTCACCATTTCTAGATGGCAGAAATCCCACAGGTGTAGCTTCCTCTTTTGCAAGTTACTGCCGCCAGGGTCACGACTGACCCCGCTATCCACCCTCCCCTCCTTTTGCAAGACCCACCATCCTGAACCCTTTGGTTCTCTCCAGTCCCCTTTTCAATTCCAGTCCATCCTGGCTTGTGGTCCCTTTTGTCATGGATTATCGAAAACTGTCAATCAAACCTGAATTGTTGGATTTTTCCCTTTACAGACTACCAGAGTTGGATGGGACCTTGTAGGTCATCTAGTCCAACCCTTTCTCTCCTTCCTTCTTCCCACATCTTTCCTCCCTCCATCACTTCTTCCTTTCTCTCCCTTCTTCCCACCTCTCTCCTTCCTTTCCTTTCTTTCCTTCCTGTTTTCCTTTTCTGCCTTTTCTCCCTTAATTAATTAGATTAACAGAGTTGGAAGGGACTTTGTAGGTCATCTAGTCCAAACCCACCCTTCCAAGCTTGTTGGAGCAGTCTTTGGTTTTACTTTATTATAAATCCAAATGTATTTATTTAATTGCATTTATAGGCCGCCCAACTGGTTAAGGAGAAGCGGGAGAGGTGCCACCGCCAACAGCTGCGCTCCCCGAACCACGAAAGTTTCTAGTCCTCATGACTCCCGATCTTGTCTAGATCAGGATTTCCCCCCAACCGGCTGGGACAGAGAAGCGATCGCCACTACAATTGCTGGAGGCACCAACTTCACACACACACACACACACAACCAGGTGGGGCTTAGAAGCAACCCGATCATGAGAACGGAGCCGACACGCATCTTGCTTGCACCCCGTGTCGCGATCGCGCCACGCTGGGGATCCGATGGATCTCTTCCCAGGGGCAGCGGGGGGCGGGGCGGGATCCACCGCCGGCCTGCCTGCCTGCGTTTGCCTCCTTTCCCTTCGCCCGGCCCCCGTGTCTCCGACGCCCCGCCCGGCCCACGTGAGAACGCGGCCCGCCCGAGTTCCGAGGGCGGCGGCGCTTCCCCCACCCCCGGTGGGTGGGGAGGGGAGAGAGAGAGAGAGAGGAAGGGAGATCCACCTCCGGGGCCGGCCGGCCGACCCCTCTTGGCTTCCCCGGCGGCTGGGCGTCCGCGGCGGCGAGTGATGGATGAGGAGCCTCCAGCCGAGCAGCCCCAGCCCCCCCGCCAAAGCCGGGCGGAGTGAGAGCGTTAGAAGGTGGCCCCCGCCCGGCGGCTAGCCAAGTCCCGCCCCCCTTGGCAGTCCCCTCCCTTCGGTCAAACTTTTCCGCCCAGCCGCTGCCGCCGAAGCCGCCGCCGCTGCAGCCGGGAGGGCGACATCTTTCACCCCCCCACCCCCTGCCAGTCGCGCCAACAGGGAAAGTTTTGCCGCGACTGGCGGGGGGCGGGGGGGGGTTCGCGCAGCCTAGCGCACTCTTCCGCTGCCCCTAGCCGGCAGGCTTCAAAGGCCGAGCGCTGGCTGAAGGACTCGGCCTTTGAAGCCTGCCGGCTAGGGGCGGCAGAAGAAGAGCGCGCTAGGCTGCGCGAACCCCCCCACCCACCCCCCGCCCCCTGCGCCAACAGGGAAATCAGGCCCGGCAGCTTCAAAACTAAAGGGCCTGGGCCTTGAAACTATCCCTGCCACGTGTTCCTTAGATACTTCCGGGTCCACGGTCCAAAGGGATCGCTTGGGATCCGGAAATTTGACGAAAGGGCTCGCGGGAACCTGTGCGAGCCCTTAGGAACCCACCCCTGCTGATGTCTGACTCTGAAGGCAGCTGATAACTGGCATACAGCCCTGGCCCCGTCTCTGCCTCCAACACAGAGCCCTCATCAGAGCCTTCCCCAGACTCTGGGACTGGCACATGTTCCTCCCCAACCTCCCCATTGTCCGAATCTTCTGCCAGTTCTACTGGCCACTGGCGGGCCACAACATGTTCATTTTAAATCGCTTCAGCAGAAATAAGGTTAGATTTAGGGTTAACAACAGTTATGACCATAGCAATTCAGGCTGTAAAAGACTGAAGCTCACCAGTTTTCAGTGGTGGAAGCTAAGTGGTTGGCAAGAAGACAGATGGAGTGTTATCTGTTTTGAACCTTAGCATGATGTCAAGTTGGAGAGGCCTTGATTTTGACACTCATATGCATCTATCCATTTCCCAAGAAATTCACCAAACTCTTTCCTTGCCTTCCTACAATAAATAAGAACCCCGCCATCTTCTAACCTTCTTACTGTGGCAAAATAGGGGACAGTGATGGATCAAAGGGACTTGTGCCAGGCTGTTTTTCTGCCAGCCCAGAGAGTGGAGGATAGTGCATTAACTCAGCAGTTAGAAGTGTTACCGCAGAGGCAGGTTAACGATTGGCAATGGGACTGTTATTCTATGCTGGCATTATTTTGTAGTATCTCAGGAATGGGCGGATAGTACTTTAACATAGCCCAAGAGCTGAACCTGAAACATTCCCCATTCTAGGTAACAGGTTTTGGAAACCATGTTATTTCTTTGGTATTGCAAAGATCCCTTATTGCTCTGCTCTGCATAACTCTCACACTGATAGCTTGAATAAGAGCGAAGTACAGTGCTGCTTGAAGCAAGAGACTAGGCAAATGTACTAAGGAACTCCGATTTATGCAACCAGGTTTTATTGTTAAGGATCCAGTTGAGGTAACTGACCAATAGGGACATCTAGTGGTCACTCATTGCAAAATATTCCAGTCAGCAAGAACAAGACAAGTTAGATTTAGAACAGGGGTGTCCAAATTTGGGAACTTTAAGACTTGTGGACTTCAACTCCCAAGCCGGCTGGCTGGGGAATTCTGGGAGTTGAAGTCCACAAGTCTTAAAGGTCTCAAGTTTGGACAGAACAACCTTACACATTATTTTTAGAACAACCTTACACTTTATTTTTTTCTGGATGAAATGTGACATACAGTATTTTTATTACTCCGGTATCTATGAAGTTCAGATCTGTCTGAAACCAAACACAAAGCCTCAAATTATCATTTCTAAATATTTTAGTCTCCCAAATTATTTAAGTTTAAAAGAGAAGGATAATGTTAGGTTTGTGGAATATTAGCATTCTTTTCCCACCCTGTAATATCTTTTTAAAATCATCATAAATTCAATGTCATATTTCTTTGAATAACAGAATAATCTATATTTCTCCATTTTATGGATTTATTTTATGCCAAGCCCTTTTACGCTAAGGCCAAGTACCTCTAGTCATTGGCCAAAATACAATAGTAAGGAAAGTCATGCCTCACAAGATCTTGGCAGATTTTAAATGCCATGCAGCAAAATGGACACTTACTTAATTATGGCACCTTCTACACAGCTGCTAACGTCTCCTCTGAAACCATAACCAACTTCTGAGTGTCCTCACTTGTCCCATTGAATGTAAGGTCTGACCAATTGTGAAGCACTAAAAAGTGACTGCTATCTGATATCTCACCTCTTCTTTTTATGGAAGGAAAGGAGGACAGGCGGAAGGTCCACCAGCCTATGGTCACTGCACGAGGAGAACCAAACTGCCCCTTCCAGCAATTACAGAACAATCATTATTTTAAATATTTGCATTTCTTACAATACAATACAATACAATAGCAGAGTTGGAAGGGACCTTGCAGGTCTTCTAGTCCAACCCCCTGCGTGGACAGGAACCTTATACCATTTCAGACAAATGGCTATCTAACATCTTTTTAAAGACTTCCAGGGTTGGGGCATTCACAACTTCTGGAGGCAAGCTGTTCCAGAGGTTAATTGTTCTAACTGGCAGGAAATTTCTCCTTAGTTCTAAGTTGCTTCTCTCCTTGATTAGTTTCCACCCATTGCTTCTTGTCCTGCCCCCAGGTGCCTTGGAGAATAGTTTGACTCCTTCTTCTTTGTGGCACCCTCTGAGATATCGGAACACTGCTATCATGTCTCCCCTGGTCCTTCTCTTCATCAAACTAGACATACCCAGCTCCTGCAACCGTTCTTCATATGTTTTAGTCTCCAGTCCCCTAATCATCTTGGTTGCTCTTCTCTGCACTCTTTCCAGAGTCTCCACGTCTTTTCTACATCGTGGTGACCAAAACTGTATGCAGTATTCCAAGTGTGGCCTTACCAAGGCACTATACAGTGGCATTAACACTTCACGTGATCTAGATTCTATCCCTCTGTTTATGCAGCCTAGAACTGTGTTGGCTTTTTTGGCAGCTGCTGCACACGGCTGGCTCATATTTAAATGGTTGTCCACTAGGATTCCAAGATTTCTACTTTGTCTTTAACAGCTTCTTTTGCTTAAAGAGAAGGAGAGAGGGTAGGAAACGGGAAGAGGAAGAGCAAGAGAAAGGTAAGGGAATACGGGAGGAGAAGGAGAGGAGGAAGGAAGAAAGTAGAGAAGGGAGGGAGGGAGAAAAGAAAGGGAAAACAAGGAGGTGTTACAAAAGGAGGAAGGGTTGGTAAATAAAGCAACCCAAATTGTACGTTATAAATTATTAAATGAAATAATAAATGTGTAAGAATGATAAATGTAAAGAAGAATACCAATTATGTGAATGTATATTTAAAATGGTATGTAATAAAAAAATAAAAATTCTTTGGCAAACCCCCCACCCACCCACCCCAGCTTGTTTTGCTTATTTGTGCATGGGCTACACATAGTATGTGTTCTCTTTCCAAAAAAAAGTACACAGCTATAACTCTTCCAGTCATGATATCAATAGTTACAATGGTACCACATGGATGCCTTGCTGTAGGTCAGGGGTCTGCAAAGTCGGCTCTTTTAAGACTGGTGGACTTCAACTCCCAGAGTTCCCCAGCCAGCTATGCTGGCTGGGGAACTCTGGGAGTTGAAGTCCACCAGTCTTAAAAGAGCCGACTTTGCAGACCCCTGCTGTAGGTGATCGCTGACTGGAGTCTCAGCTCCATTCCAAGTGCTGATATGGGGTACTGGCAAATAAAAACTGGAAATAGGTTGGCATACCTGCCTATATGATAAAATGGGGTGGATAATATGCTGTTGGGCATAGAAGGCCATCCAATGATGTTGCAATGGAATGGATGCGTGTTTCCCCCTATTTTTGGAGAGGAATTATGGATGGGAATGGGATCAGGACCAGTGGCGTAGCGTGGGTTGTCAGCACCCGGGGCAAGGCAAGTAATTTGCGGCCCCTGGTGGAGCGCGGCGGGACGACCCGGACGGGGCCCCGGGTGGCCGGGAAGCGGGTAGGCGCCTTAGTCATGGTGGTGAGCTGGGTACTGATCTGGTTGGGCGTCAGAGAAGCGGCGGCAGCAGCGGCGGTGTCCGTGCCGGGCTAGGCGGTGAACTCCCCGCTCTTGGGCGGCGTGGTGGGCTGCTTGGAAAGGAAGAAGGGGTCCTGCTCGATGCCTTTGGAATCCATGAGCTCGGTGGGCAGGTACTCTTGCACGGACCCCACCACGATCCACTTGAGCAGCATCAGGCTGAGCCCCAGGCCCACGAAGCCGATGAAGAGGGGCACGACGCAGAGCCACGTCTGCTGTCGGTTCCACACTAGGCAGTCGCCGCAGCGCACCTCCCGCCCCGCTGCCTCGGGCCCTCCATCGCCCGCCGCAGGGCCCCCGCCCGCCGCCGCCCCCTCCTCAGCAGCGGCCGCGGCACCCGGCGGCGAGGCGACCCCTTCGCTCATCCTTCTCGGCGCCTTTCTAGCCCTCCCCCGGGGGGAAGCAGCGGCATCGAGGACGGGGAGGGCGCAGCATGCGGAGCGGCGGGGAAGCGAGAAACGGGAAGGGGGGAGAGGAGGGGTGCAGGAAGATCCGACAGCGCCCCCCCAGATGTTGCGCCCGGTGCGGCCGGGGCCCCCTGCACCCCCCACGCTACGCCTCTGATCAGGACACCTCTGAGATGAGGGCCTCCATTGTTAGCTTAAAGGTGAAGGTTCCCCTTGCACATATGTGCTAGTCATTCCTGACTCTAGGGGGTGGTGCTCATCTCCCTTTCAAAGCTGAACAGCCAGCGCTGTCCAATGACGTCACCCTGGTCATGTGGCCGGCATGACTAAACACTGAAGGCACATAGAACACTGTTACCTTCCCGCCAAGGTGATCCCTATTTTTCTACTTGCATTTTTACAGGCTTTTGAACTACTAGGTTGGCAGAAGCTGGGACAAACAATGGGAGCTCACTCTGTTACACGGCGTTAGGGATTTGAACTGCCAAATTGCCGACCTTCCTGATTGACAAGCTCAGCGTCTTAGCCCCTGAGCCACCGTGTCCCTGTTATTGTTAGCTTACTTTAACCCAAATGCTGAAATTTTAAATTGTGTTTAAGGGTAGAACGGAGTCTAATATCTTTCTTGCTGATATTCTCTTCTTTAGTTGTCCCCAAACGACAAGAAGTGGCTCAAATTGCCCTCAAAATGGCAACTTGGGGCATTTTTTGTACTTTGTGGAGGTTTACATAGGAATAAAAGGTGACTTCTACTTTCTAATGTTTGAACAAAAGAAATCTGAAAAGTGTAGCTATGCGTTTTTAGTTGGCTAGACCAGCTGTCTGCCTGTTATGGGTTCCCCATCTCTACTGTTAGGTTTACAGAAAATAGGCATTCTATCCATTGCACTCAGCAGGTATGAAAGTAAAAGAAAGTAGAACATGCTAAAATGAGAGGTGATAAGAGGCAACTTCTCTAGGTTGGAATGAGATGTTGTTCCATTTTTTCCCCACAGGATCTTTTTGCATTGACTGGGGAGGGAAAACAAGGAGCCAGATCATCTTCCCTTGCCCTGGGATGGAAGACAGTTCATCAAGACGGCTTCCCCTGTGCAGGGAGATAAAGATGAACTGAAGAGCCTTATGGGAGATTCGATCCTGATCCAGAGAATTCCAAGGAGCTGTTCTCCAGGGCTCCGTAGCCATTTAACTTGATCATCTTGATAGAATTGGGAAAGTTAGAGAAGAAGGTAGGGCGAGAGGAGGTGAAGAGTTGGCTGATTTCCATAAATGTCTTATTTTTAGTCTCAGGGATGATGAAATACACATACAGTGCAACCAGAAAGCAGATTCCGCAGAAGACCAGGTAGCAGAAAGCACCAGCTGACATCTGAGATAGAAACAAGGTTGGGTCAGAACAGATTAAAAGAAACTGGCAAAGGCATTCCCCACTGCCCATCACTTAATCCAGCCTTCCCCATTTGGTGGCCTCTAGATATGTTTAAATTTCAGCTCGCACAATTCCCAATTAGTATGGCAATAAGAACATAGGTTAAGAGAGGGTGAATTGGTCCAATACAGGAAGAAACAACCATTAGTACTTTGAATATTTAAAGTTATTTCCCTCTAACAGCTCCTTTACTGCTTTACCAATACAGTTTAAGAAGCTAGGAAATTCTCTTAAATCAAGTCAAATAATTAGTCCATCTCGCTTGGTGTCAATTATAGAGATAATTACAACTCTCTGGGAATCACGAGAAGACAGGAGGTCCCCCCCCCCCCCCCAACCTTGCTTATTGGATGCCCAGGAATGATGTGCCATGACTGGTTCATTTTTGTTACCAATTCTCTTCTCTGTAACTGAGGATGACTGAGCTCTTGTGATTCTCAAGAGGCTCAGGGAAAATGCCAGATTTGGAAAGATGGAGTCTTTGCTTCAGGACTAACTTGATTGGTGCTCCGCTAGTATTTTCAGCTTGGTTAGAATCCAGGCAATCTGTTTCGGTCTAGATAATATATCCTGTCTCCCTATCAGCCCTAGCCAGAATTGTCTATGATGAAGTATGCTTGATGTTGCAATTTTCCAACCGGGGATTCCATTTAAATAAATAAATGATAAATAAATAATTTAATTTGTAAACCGCTCTCTCTCTCCCCGAAGGGACTCGAGGCGGTGCACAGGGAATTAAAAATACATATACAAGCAACAAACATTATAATACAATTTAAAATGAATTAAACCTAGACCCTGTGCTAAAATCCCAAACTAACTAAAACTAATACCCCTAAAAATCCCTAATAAAACAGTTTGAAATATTCAGCTAGAGGTAAATGGGTCAATTAACCCAAGCCGGCCAGGCAGAAGAAGTGAGTTTTTAGTTTTTGACGGAAGGAGCGGAGGTCCGTAGTTGTTCTAATTTCGGGGGAAAGGTCGTTCCAGAGGGTCGGGCCCACCACAGAGAAGGCCCTTCCCCTGGGCGTCGCCCGTTGGCATAGCCTAGTGGACGGCACCCGGAGAAGTCCCTCTCTGTGGGAGCGAATCGGCCGAAGGGATGTATGGGGCAGGATGCGATCCCGCAAATAGCTAGGTCCCGTGCCATGGAGCGCTTTAAAGATGATAACCAATACCAATTTACTAGTGGGGTTTGGGGCATGATTCTGCACCTAAATGATCTGCTCTACCCGTTGACCTATTTGACAGTCCCCAACTGCACTTATGCAGGCCAATATACTAAGGGGGACATCATGTGTGAAGCATTATCCTTGTCGAGGGAGGCAATCACAACTCCCAGACCTATGTTACCTGCAAGAAGGGAAACACAAAGCCGACAGTGAAGTTCGAGAGCCAGTTGAGGGACCCACCCACGATGTAAGCCGATGGCCGATGTGACTGCTTGAAGAGTTCAGCTGTCATCAGAAACGGGACGCCAGCTGTCAGAGAAAGACTGCGCTCAGTACCAAGCAAATTAGTCAGGGTCCTACTTTACCTGACTCTTGGGAGGAAATGTGCTTGAATCAGACTCAAAACCACCCGCTGACAAAACTGGGACCGAAGACAGAATTTTGGAGAGAGGGTAATATAATAGCATTGCTCCACAGCAAGTAGGATTGTCAGCCTAGTTGCTAAGGCAACAGTGATATGGTTATTTTCCTCTTGGTCCTTCCCTCTCCCCCACTTTTACATGTTTGAGCCATCCCTTCAGTAGCTGAAATTACAGAGCACTTTTCAAAGGGCATGAAGTGTCCCACATTGTTTTACAATTCAGCTTAGTTCCAGACTCAAACATGTAATACAATGCTGGTACCTTTAAGACAGGGATGTCCAAACTTGGGAACTTTAAGACTTGTGGACTTCAACTCCCAGAATTCCCCAGCCAGCTATGCTGGCTGGGGAATTTTGGGAGTTGAAGTCCACAAGTCTTAAAGTTCCCAAGTTTGGACATCCCTGCTTTAAGAAAACTATTGGCCTGGATCTTGACCCCATCCTTTGCCCTGGTGCAAAAGAACTGCCCTTGCGAGTACTAAAATGGTCGTGGGGTTTCCCTCCCCTCAAGCCTTAATAAAAAATTCTACCCATGAAGTACTCAGAAAAACACCGAATGAGCTTTGCTTACAGATCGCCCAGAGTGGGAAGAGAGATATTTTTATTTTAAAAGTCAGATTCATCATTGTTGGTGAACAATGAGCCATTAAAATCCTAATTAAAGATGTAATTACAGCGAATAAATTCTTGGCCGACAATGAGTTATGGATTTGTTAGAGGCTTCACTAATACATCAATTGGGTAAACCAGCTTCCAGCTCGTCCATCATATTTAGAGTGCTCTGCGTTTGCCTCTTGGTTAGCAGCATGCCGAAGAATTGCCTCAGCAGCGCAAAATAAAGGAGCAGCAAAACTCAGAGTGGCAACTTACTTTACGTTACTTTTATTAGATTTCTATCCCGCCCTATCTCCCAAAAGGGACTCGGGGCGGCGCACAGGAACTTAAAATCCAAAAATACAAACAATACAAAATACTACAAAAATTAAAACTACAATTAAATAATTTAACCCGTGCTAAAAAAGGGAACAATTAATTTTAAAACCCAACTCTAAAATAACATGGTTGTAGCAGCTATGCCAGGCCGGCCATATGGAAGAAATATGTTTTTAAAGTCCGGCGGAAGAGGCGAACGTCGGTGATAGTACGGAGGTCTGGGGGGAGGTCATTCCAGAGGGCGGGGCCTGCCACAGAGAAGGCTCTTCTCCTGGGCGTCGCCAGCCGGCATTGTCCAGCGGACGGCACCCTAAGGAGGCCCTCCCTGTGGGAGCGGACAGGTCGAGTGGAGGTATGTGGTAGTAGGCGGTCCTGCAGGTAACCAGGCCCACTGCCATGGAGTGCTTTAAAGATGGTTACTAAAACCTTAAAACGCACCCGGAAGGCTACCAGCAGCCAGTGCAGCTCACGCAGGAGAGGTGTCACATGGGAGTATTTTGAAACTCTCAAGATCCCCCGCGCGGCCGCATTCTGTACCAACTGGAGCCTCCGGGTGCATCTCAAGGGGAGCCCCATGTAGAGAGCATTACTTGCATTTTGACACTTCAAAGGGAAGGTGTTATGACCTTGTGATATAAATTAGTTAAATAAATAGAATGAATGAATGACAAGATATTTTTTGCCTTTCTCCTGAATGAAAAGTGGTCTAGAAATATAATAAATAAATACAATGAATGAAGGAATGATAAGGCTGGTTATATGCATTTCTACATTGTCCTGCTACACCAGATCTTCTGGTACCTAGTCCAAAAGTGCACAAACAAGGTTATATTATTCCCATGTTAACCAATCCTAAATGCATTTAACAAAATCCTATTTAGGGCAGTACACATAAAAAAAAACATATCAGTAGTCATTCCATCTCTTCAACATACCAGTTTATTGAGCATTTTATTAATTCCTTTCTTATTTTTAAGCAATTCTTCTGATGCATGATAGAGAATAAAGGTTTTGGTGTCTTTTTATTCCTCAGATGCTTTCCCCTGCTCCACAAGCTTACCTGGTCCCATGCAAAATCCTGCAATGATCCCAATCACAAAAGCCACGCTGATGTAACGCATCCAGGACACACTTGGCTGCAAAAACGACATCCAATTGTTGGGATATGTTAATGTTCAGTGCAAATAGTTACTTTACTCTTAATCACAAAACCCTAAATCTCCCACTCTTATAATTCTGCATTCTATAAGTCCTATCTGTAGACTCCTATCTGCAACTTAGAACTGAGGAGAAATTTCCTGACAGTTAGAACAGTTTATCAGTGGAACAGAAGTTGCCTCCAGAAGTTGTGAATGCCCAACACTGAAAGCCTGTAAGAAGATGTTGGATAGCCATTTGTCTGAAATGGTATAGGGCCGTGATGGCGAACCAATGGCACGTGTGACACAGGTGGCACGCGGAGCCATTTCTGAGGGCACACAAGGTGTTCCTCTGTCAGCTGGCCAGCTGATTTCAGGCCTTGATTTTCAGCCAATTTTCGCCCTCTGGAGGCTTTCCTGAAGCCTCCAGAGAGTGAAAAACCACCCAACGGGCAATTTGAAAGTCCATTCCCAAACTTCCGGTTTGCCTGTTGGGCCATTTTTCAGCTTCCCCAGATTCCTAGAAAGCCTCTGGAGCCTGGGAAGGGCAAAAAATGGACCTACTGGGCCCACCGGAAGTTGGAAAACAGGCCGTTTCTGGCCTCCAGAGGGCCTCCGGGGCAGTGGCGTGGTGGTCATGTGCACATGCACAAGGGGCATGGCGTGGGGGGCATTAAATTATGGGGGGGCATGCAAGCTCGAGCAATAGCGCAAATGTGCATGCTTTTGGCACCCGAGGGAAAAAAGGTTCGCCATCACTGGTATAGGGTTTCCTGCCTAGGCAGGAGGTTGGACTAGAACAGAGATCCCCAACCCCCGGCACCCCGGACTGGTGCCGGTCCATGGCTTGATAGGAACCGGGCCGCAGGGCCAGAGAGGAGGAGGAGGGAGCAGCCCCCTGGGCAGAGCGCGTATCGGATGCGGGAGAGCGCAGGCGCGGCCATTCACACCGTTGGAGGCCCTAGAGGGCCGAGTGAGCCGACTCCCCCCCTGCGTGCGCATGCGCCGCCTGTCCCCCCTGCCCCCCACATGCACATGCGCCACCTGTCCCACCCCTGCTCCTCCTCTACGCCAGCCGGTCCGCAGAATTTTTTTAAAAATGAAACCGGTCCCTGATGCAAAAAAGGTTGGGAACCCCTGGACTAGAAGACCTCCAAGGTCCCTTCCCACTCTGCTATTGTATTGTATTGTATTGTATTGACTCCTAATTATGCTAATTTTATTCTTTTTGTTTGTTTGGAGTAATACTCAATATTCTGATGTCCTGGATCTAATTATTCTGTCCTCCCATTTTGCAACTCAGCTTTTCATCTTCTGATTAATATTTCAGAAATGGTAGGATTCTTTTGCATTTTCTCCATTGTGCCCACTTTGCTCTTCAGGATGTTTTGCATTCTTCCACCAGAGCTGCTTGGTGTTTCTGTTTTAGTTTTAAGAGAGAGAAAAGCAGCTCTGGGAGCCTTCAGACACACACAAAAGTCACTACTGTCACCTCTAAAACCACAGCCTGAAGTGAAAATCAGATTCAAATTAGATTACTTGGTATAACTCTATGCACAAAGATGTTTTTACCTGAAGCACCAGGGAGAGGGTGATGCCAGCACAACAGATGCCCATAAAACAGAAGCCAACTATGAGGAGGGAACGACGTCCCACCTTCTCAATAGTGAAACACTGCAGGAGAAAAGTGGGCACAAGAAGAATGTTGGCTGTTAGGTTTTATGATTCTACATGCATGTATATGTTACAAAAGTCTGATCGTTTGGATTTTTAAATTAATGGATGTAATTTGCACATTTTGAACGGGCACATATTTTTTTCCACATTCTACTCTTCTCTGAATTTTGCAACAGAGCTGTCAAGTTTAAAAAATGTATATAGAAATGCATAGATTTGGGAAATATATATCCGAAAGAAAATGGCATGCAAAAATTTATCTATTAAAGAAAATTGCATAAAAAATAAAGGACATTTTCTTGGAAATTAAATTGTGCAACTTTGGGGGGGGGGCATTTTTACATTTAGTAGTGAAAGGACATGAATACTGACTGCATCAACCAAATTTACATTGATATAGAACCCACCAGGCAAGCATACTGGGAAGACACAACAATGCAGAATTATTGCTAAAGAGTAAATGGGGGGAAAAAATACTATTTTGTGCCATGCACAAGAGCTAGAACAGTGATGGCTAAAAAATTTTGGCTCGCGTGCCAAAAGCGAGGGGAACTCAGGGGAGTCGTACATGGGCGTGCTACACCCATAATGCTATGTGTGTGACCTCCCTGATTTTGGCACACTTTTTTCGCCCTCCCCAGGCTCCAGAGGCTTTCTAGGAGCCTGGGGAGGGTGAAAACAGCCTCTCCCCCCACCTCCAGAGGCTTCAGGAGCTTCCCTGAAGCCTGCAGAGGCCAAAAAATAGCCTCAAAAGAAGGCCTAAATCATCTGGCCAGCACACACATGCGCACTGGACCTGACAGGGCAACACCTCGCATGCCCTAAGAAATGGTTCCGCGTGCCACCTGTGGCACCCGTGCCATAGGTTCGCCATCACGGAGCTAGAATGTCAGCCTCTAAAATTCTACTTTGCCCCCCTATAGCTTGGTAGATACCAAGATCCTTTAAAAGAACAATGGGACCACTGAATCTCCTGAATGAAATATTCTAGGATCCAATATACTTACTCCCTTAAGTATAATGCACTAGAATCAGGTGGGAAGGGAAGATTTAATTGAGGAAGTAGAAATGAAAGCAACATTAGACTATTTAATGCTAGAATTCTTTTTTTTAAGAAAAACTGAGCACAGTCCTGTGTGTATCTTAGATTCCAAAAAAAGTATATTTTAATAAACTCAAAGCAATTATAACTAGGATCCCATGACAGGAGAACTAATCTAAAAAGGATCTCTGGAGGGAAGAAGTTCTAAAGTATCTAAAGTAAGAGAGACTACAAACAATTCCGATAAGAGAAATAATGGACAGGAGAAGCAGCAAATGTGACTAGTGAAAATAGTCAGGAAATAGAAAAAAGAGACAGATCACAAAAGAACAAATAGCTAATCCAGAACTGAGGGCTATTGTTAACTAAGCAAAATCTCAGATTGAAATAAGATTAGGAGAGGATTCTAAGACTAACCAAAAGGGTTTCTTTAGACACATCTATCTATATAAATAAAAAGTTAAAATAGTTTGTGTAAAATCGCTAATCTCAGAAAGTACTGCACCGATCGGCACTAAATTTTCACACAATGTTGCTAAGAAAGGGAGTAACAATCATACGTACATTTTGTGTGGCTGCCACATCTGTGTCATGTGCAAGCAGCACAAACATAAAAGGTACGCACTTCTGTTATTTTTCTCCTTTAAGATCCTCCCACCCAGCTGCTTGTTATGATGTGTCACGCACACCCCCCTCACATTTCCAACTGTCGTTTCCTCAGCAGCCAAATAAGTCTCTAACGTTCCCTCACACATAGAGAGAAAGAGGGAAAAATATAGTAGGTAGGTAGGTAGGTAGGTAGAGGGAGAGAGGATAAAATACAGTAGGTAGGTAGGTTGGGGGTTATACGGTGGTTGTGTGTACGTGTTTGTGTGTGCAGGTGTACACACAGATTGGTTGGCCATTTAACCAGATTGGGCCACAGCAACGCGTGGCCGGGTGTAGCTAGTTCTAAATAAACGGAAAAGGAAAGAATGAGCTTCTTAATGAAAACGCCAAAATGTTAACAGGTAACAAAGAAAAGGCAAAATTATTCAATTCCTATTTTGGTTCAGTCTTCTCCAAGAAGAAGATATGTTTTCCAGATTGATCAAACATATGATTCCATGCAATGGTGAGTTTCCTTGAGTAAGCTGCCTTACCTCCCTTGAAGAAAGCAATAGTGTAGCCTCTCCTTAAGAAGCCATCATTTGGAAAATTTCTTTAACCTTCTCATAGTCGCTTATGCTAGTCATCTCTTGCTTGGATAATGCAATGTGTTCCACATGAACTCATAGACTAACCACATGGAGATACCCTTGGACTCGGATGCTACACCTGGTGCAGAATGCAACAGCTTGAGTAGTTATGGATGCATCTCAGTTTGTCCATGGAAAACCATTACTTTGTATGTTGCCATTGCTACCAATTGGCTTCTAGATGGAATTCAAAGTCCTAGTTGTCACCATAAAGTTCTTCATGTATCATATCATGGATAGCTGTAGGACCACTCATGTCCAATTGATTTTGCTGATCTTATAAAGCTCGTAAACCAGATGTGAAATGCTACTAGTTTGCCCAAACCAGTAGTAAAAAAAATGCTTAACGAATTTTTTAAAAAATCTGACCATCGGCTGTGCTGCATGATGGTAGGAACATTTTAAAAATGCATTTGGGCTCCGTTTTTGCTTCCAGGAGGCCTCCCTGAGGCCTGCTAGGCCAAAAAGGGGTGTGTGTGAGAGGGTCCATTTTTACTCCCAAAAATGGGGTGGGTGGGGTGCTACAAATAAGAAAGAAAGAAAGAAAGAAAGAAAGAAAGAAAGAAAGAAAGAAAGAAAGAAAGAAAGAAAGAAAGAAAGAAAGAAAGAAAGAAAGAAAAAGATGGATGGATGGATGGGAGAAAAAAGGGAGAGAGAGGAGGACGGAAAAAGGAAAGGGAGGAACGACCGCAAACCTGGTACTAGACGCAGTCTTAGAGGATAACTTGAAAGAGCACAGCAATCCAGGGCTGGAAGGGACCTGGAGATCATCTAGTCCAACCCCCTGCTCCAATAGGACATTGTTAAAGTGAGTTTCTGCCTTTTGACACCCCCCCAGTCACATGACTACATAGTCATGCCCACTCAGTCACATGACCACCACCAATTCCCCCCCACAGTTCCTACCAGAACCGGTAGGAATTTTCTTTAGATATCACCACTGTGGTAAACTGACCATGTTCCATGTCCCAATGATAAAACAGATGTGATGGGAACTCAAAGACTGACCATCTTTCTGGTCACCCACTTGACCAGAAAGCATTCCCCTCTAATCCACATGGCTCTGACCTTGATGATTTTTGGGATGCCTCAAAGACTTGATTGTCAGTCAATCTATGTTTTAGGCTACTTTTGATCCCACAGATATTTTAGTTTGGTATATGTGGTGTTTAATGTTATTAATTATTTTGCTTTTTAAATGTGTTGATTAATTTACTGTATATTACCATGATGGTTAAGGTCTTTATCATCTAGAATCTTATTTGGCATTATGTAGCATCCACTTGGATTTACTGTATATGAGAAATAAATTGCATAAATAAATGGTAAACATTATGTGTTAATTTAATTTTCCAGTACCACATAAATTACATCTAGGATACTGAAGGAACTAGATGATGTTCTGGCCAAGTATTTATGTATTATTCATGAGCACTGGTGAAATGTTATGTGACAGCGGGACAGCAAATCCCTATCTTTAAAAGATCCAGCAAACTACGGATCAGGCAGTCGGAGTTCAATATCTGGGAAGTCCATAGATCATAAAGTGTAAGCACCTTGAAAACAATGTATTAATTGCCAGAAGTTGGTATGGATGACTAATTGTATCTCATTATTTTACAATACAATACAATACAATACAATAGCAGAGTTGGAAGGGACCTTGTAGGTCTTCTAGTCCAACCCCCTGCATGGGCAGGAATCTTATACCATTTCAGTCAAATGGCTGTCTAACATCTTTTTAAAGACTTCCAGGGTTGGGGCATTCACAACTGCTGGAGGCAAGCTGTTCCAGAGGTTAATTGTTCTTACTGTTAGGAAATTTCTCCTTAGTTCTAAGTTGCTTCTCTCCTTGGTTAGCTTCCACCCATTGCTCCTTGTCCTGCCCCCAGGTGCCTTGGAGAATAGTTTGACTCCCTCTTCTTTGTGGCACCCTCTGAGATATCGGAACACTGCTATCATGTCTCCCCTGGTCCTTCTCTTCATCAAACTAGACATACCCAGCTCCTGCAGCCGTTCTTCATATGTCTTAGTCTCCAGTCCTCTAATCATCTTGGTTGCTCTTCTTTGCACTCTTTCCAGAGTCTCCACGTCTTTTCTACATCGTGGCGACCAAAACTGTATGCAGTATTCCAAGTGTGGCCTTACCAAGGCACTATACAGTGGCATTAACACTTCACGTGATCTAGATTCTATCCCTCTGCTGATGCAGCCTAGAACTGTGTTGGCTTTTTTGGCAGCTGCTGCACACTGCTGGCTCATATTTAAATGGTTGTCCACTAGGATTCCGAGATCCCTCTCACAGTTGCTACTATTGAGCAAGGTACCACCTATACTGTACTTGTGCATTTGGTTTTTCTTGCCTATATGTAGGACCTTACTTTTTTCACAATTGAATTTCATTTTATTAGACAGTGCCCAATGTTCAAGTTTGTCTAGATCCTTCTGTATCTTAAGCCTATCTTCTGGAGTGTTGGCTATTCCTGCCAGCTTGGTGTCGTCTGCAAATTTGATGAGTTCCCCATTTATCCCCTCATCCAAATCGTTGATGAAATTTTGATCAGATAGTTTTCTTAATAGAATGTGGGAATCTATATTATTATAATATAGCTTTATTTCAGCAAAGCATATAGCAAAATATTCCCTGTAGCCCAGTGGTGGGTTTCAAATTTTTTTAGAACTTCTTCTGTAGGTGTGGCCTGCTTTGTGGGAGTGTCTTGCTGGCCATGTGACTGGGTGGGAGTGTCTTGCCGGCCATGTGACTGGGTGGGCATGGCCAACTTGTAAAATGTGGTGAAACTCACTTAACAACGCTCTTGCTTAGCAACCAAAATGTTGTCTCAGAAACTCTGGCATTTGAAGCACGCAAGTCTTAAAGCTGTCAAGTTACAAGAGTCTTGCATACCTAACCCTTTAGAAAAAAACCCCCCAGGGTGTTCAAAGTTGACAGCTTTAAGACTTCTGGACTTCAACTCCCAGAATTCCTCCTCTCGCTCTTCATCTTGATGATGTGTGGGGAGGGGGGAGGGAGCTGGAACTGGTTCTAAACAGGACTGTAGATTTGTGGAACCTCTTCTATAGAAGAGGTTAGAACTGGCAGGAACCCACCCCTGCTGTAGCTTGATTAGCCAGTTAATAAAATATGGACTGGATGGCATGACACATAAGCGGATACATAATTTAACTGCTTGAAAATGTGACTGAACAATGCTCATCACTAGTCCTCATCAAATCTGAGAAAATATATTAAGTGAGAGAGCCTACAAGAATCAGTCATGGATATTCTACTCTTAGAAATGGTTCCCCCCCCCCCCCCCAGAGATAGTCCTTGAGTTACAACCATTAATTTAGTGACCGTTCAAAGTTACAAGGTAATTTGTGACCATATGGTCACATGATCAAAGGATGCTTGGTAATTGGCTCATATTTAAGATGGTTGCAATGTCCTGGTTTCATGTGATCACCTTTTGTGATTTTCTGACATGCAAAATCAATGGGGAAACCAGATCGATTTAAACACCGTGTTACTCACTTAATAACTGTAATGATTAATTTCAAAATAGTAGCAACCAGATAATAAAATAGGCAAAACTTGCTTAACAACTGTCTTACTTAGTGACAGAAACTTTGGCTCAATTGGGATCGTAACTTGAGGACTACTATAATGCAATTGAAGTGATGCAGGGAATATTTACCAAATCTGCAGCTAAAGAGACACAGAAGAATACAGGAGTAAAAATCAAAACAGATTAATTATTTAGAAATATGACTTGAAAACAACAAGATAAAATTGATCAGAGTCAATTATAAAGTCCTCACATAAATCAAATGCCCACGAATGGAATGACATATACTTGGCCTGGTAACAATATTTGTGAAAACAATCTTGGTATATACCTTGACTACTGGGTCTGTTTCTACGCATCACACAATACAGTGCAGATGGTTACTATAGAGGCATAATGGAACAGGTTCAACGAAAGGCAATGAAGATGACCATAGGATTAGGCACCAAGTGCTTCTGACTTCTTGGATGAGAAGCAAAACATCTTCAAGGGAAAACAAAGCCCAGTTGCCATTTGAAAAGGCATCTTTGGGTCTCTATTATATGTGTTCTAGTATGGCAATAAAGATTTAATTCATAACTGCAGTTGTACAAGCCTTGTGCTTAGTTTGTGCCTGCCTTAGGGAAGTCTGACAGCTAGAGACATATGAAAACATTCTTTAAACACCTAAAAGATGTCATATGGAAGGTCAAGAGTTGCTCTCAGCCATTCTAGAGTGCAAGATATGTAATGACAGATTTAAGTTACGGGACAGAAGATTCCAAGTGGATATTAGGAAATACAATACAATACAATAGCAGAGTTGGAAGGGACCTTGTAGCTCTTCTAGTCCAACCCCCTGCGTGGGCAGGAAGCTTATACCATTTCAGACAAATGGCTATCTAACATCTTCTTAAAGACTTCCAGGGTTGGGGCATTCACAACTTCTGGAGGCAAGCTGTTCCAGAGGTTAATTGTTCTAACTGTCAGGAAATTTCTCCTTAGTTCTAAGTTGCTTCTCTCCTTGATTAGTTTCCACCCATTGCTTCTTGTCCTGCCCCCAGGTGCCTTGGAGAATAGTTTGACTCCCTCTTCTTTGTGGCACCCTCTGAGATATCGGAACACTGCTATCATGTCTCCCCTGGTCCTTCTCTTCATCAAACTAGACATACCCAGTTCCTGCAACCGTTCTTCATATGTTTTAGCCTCCAGTCCCCTAATCATCTTGGTTGCTCTTCTCTGCACTCTTTCCAGAGTCTCCACGTCTTTTCTACATCGTGACGACCAAAACTGTATGCAGTATTCCAAGTGTGGCCTTACCAAGGCACTATACAGTGGCATTAACACTTCACGTGATCACTTGTTCCAACAGTTCAATGTTCCAACAGTAAGAACAATGAAGTGAGTTGTCCAAAACTATGGTGGCAAAAAATCAGAAAGAATCTGGTAGCATCTTTCCCAACAAACACATTTTTAAAAAGGCATAAACCTGATCTCCTTTTATTGCCACAAGCAGAGGCATGGCAATCTTCTACCTGGGTTGCTTTAATTTGGAATCCTGCAGTGAAATTGGAGGTGGTGGTCTGGTGTGGTGTGGAGGTGTTAGACTTGATGGCCTACACCAGGGGTCTGCAAAGTTGGCTCTTTTAAGACTGGTGGACTTCAACTCCCAGAATTCCCTAGCCAGCCTGGCTGGCTGGGGAATTCTGGGAGTTGAAGTCCACCAGTCTTAAAAGAGCCAACGTTGTAGACCCCTGGTCTAAACAGTTTTTCTGAGTATGATCTATGAAGCTAAAAAGCAGCAGAGGGGAGGTGGGTGGGGGAAAGGAGAGAGTCCTGTTTGATTAGAATTGATGGAAAGGGTCTGAGAGGTAGGGATCTGTAGATATATCCCTGGAAGAAAAGAAAGTCCAGACAATGAGAAACGGCCTCTGGCATTATCCCACAATTGGGAAGGGATGCTAGAGTAAAGGAGATATCCTGGGATGCTGAGTCTATATTGCCAAGTTGGGAGAAAAGAAGCTGCCAGAAGGAAGCCAAAGCAGAGAGGCTGCTGACAGCAGAAAAAATGCCTGTAATTTTATAACCAACCTCAGTGCCTCCATTGGGGGCCATTTTTGTTGGCACTCAGGAGCAATCAGGCTGATGGAGTGATGAGCCTGCCAGAAGCAGGCATTGCTGATGGGCAGCAAAGACAGTCAGTGGATGGAAGAGCTACGGGTCTGTGTAAGAGGGAGAGAGGAATGGGTCAAACACAGGCAGCCCTCCTGGCCCACCTGAAAAGCTGTCTCAGAGCGGCTGAAATCTGGAACCAAAGGACTAGCAGCTGTTAAATTAGACTCCCCTATTATAATAACATTGGGGCTTGGATTTTCAGTAATTTATACCTCTGCTCTAGCAAAATAAACAAACCAAATCCCCACAACAGGCATGCGTTTATACTGGGATTACTAGAGTTCTCATCCAAGTTTCTCAAATATTCCAGCTCATGCATTTCTAGAATCCCATAGCTTAATATTATTTTGTTGATCCAGGTTTATTTCCCTAGTTGTCCAGCTTTCCCAAGCTGGCTGAGAGCTCTTGGAATTGTAATCCAAACAAATATGGTAGACAACAGGTATAAAGGCTGGGATTAATCCAAAGATCAGCATTATTTTTAGGGAGAGACATTCTACCCCTTAGTCCCCACACTTACGCCTATTAAGCCAGCAACAACCTCAATAGCACCAGTGCCCACCGTAGTGTAAGGGATATCCGGATCAGGAATGCCAGCATTCTCAAATATAGTATTTGTGTAAAACCAGATCTGCCAATGAAGAAGCAAAGACATAAGTATGTGTTGGTTTGATTTGTATTTAGTTTTCATAACTCTTGGGAAGTTCATCCTGGGAACAGCTCATCAGAAATTAAGTCCAGCCAGTTTTAACAATACATACATCTATTCAGCTTTGTTAATACAGCCTTCCCGCCAACATTTCAGGGTTTCAGGCAAGAATCATATGAATTTGTATAGCCTGGGCAGCAGGGGTGAAATTCAGCAGGTTCTGACAGGTTCTGGAGAACTGGTAGCGGAAATTTTGAGTAGTTCGGAGAACCGGCAAATACCACCTCTGGTTGGCCCCAGAGTGGGGTGGGAATGGGGATTTTGCAGTATCCTTCCCCTGAAGTGTGGAGGTGATGGGGATTTTGCAGTATCCTTCCCCTGGAGTGTGGAAGGGATGGGGATTTTGCAGTATCCTTCTCCTGGAGTGGGGAGGGAATGGAGATTTTGCAGTATCCTTCCCCTGGAGTGTGGAGGGGATGGGGATTTTGCAGTATCCTTCCCCTGCAGTGGGGAGGGAATGGGCATTTTGCAGTATCCTTCCCCTGGAGTGGGGAGGAAATGGAGATTTTGCAGTATCCTTCCCCTGGAGTGTGGAGGGGATGGGGATTTTGCAGTATCCTTCCCCTGGAGTGGGGAGGGAATGGAGATTTTGCAGTATCCTTCCCCTGCAGTGGGGAGGGAATGGGCATTTTGCAGTATCCTTCCCCTGGAGTGGGGAGGGAATGGAGATTTTGCAGTATCCTTCCCCTGGAGTGTGGAGGGAATGGGCATTTTGTAGTATCTTTCCCCTGGAGTGGGGAGGAAATGGAGATTTTGTAGTATCCTTCCCCTGGAATGTGGAGGGGATGGGGATTTTGCAGTATCCTTCCCCTGGAGTGGGGAGGAAATGGAGATTTTGCAGTATCCTTCCCCTGGAGTGTGGAGGGGATGGGGATTTTGCAGTATCCTTCCCCTGGAGTGGGAAGGAAATGGAGATTTTGCAGTATCCTTCCCCTGGAGTGGGGAGGGAATGGGCATTTTGTAGTATCCTTCCCCTGGAGTGGGGAAGAAATTGAGATTTTGCAGTATCCTTCCCCTGGAGTGTGGAGGAAATGGAGATTTTACAGTATCCTTCCCCTGGAGTGGGGAGGGAATGGAGATTTTGCAGTGTCCTTCTCCTGCCACACCCACCAAGCCACGCCCACAGAACCAGTAGTAAAAATGTTTGAATTTCACCACTGCTGGGAAGTGAACATGAGACTTTTGCATGCAAAGCATATGTTGTGTTACTGAGCAATAGTTTTCTTCCTTGATAAAATACTAGTATCTGATTACATTCACTAATATAATACTAATAATAAGAGGCAAAGGAGCTGAAATGGCATAATAATTAAAAGATTGGAATATTTCCCTTACAAAAAAACTGCTACAATATTGGGATCTGTTAACTGAGAGCCAAGATGGCCTAGGGAGTGCATAATAAGATGTTAAGCACATTGTGAAAATGTGAACAGGGAAAAGGTAACATATCTCCTTTCACAAATACAATTGTTAGAATTCAGGGAGATTTACTGAAACTAAATGGGGAAGCATCACAAGAAAAATATCTCCTCACTGAACAAAACGAAACTACTGAACATACCTGAGTTACAAAATTCCAGATGACCACTAGATGGCCAGAAAAAGTTACGGTACATATGCAGCCCGGACCTGGTAGTCTTACTATTGTGGGAAATAGAGCTGAATTACATGATCTCTTAGTCTGATTCTGTTGGCCTCTTATGTTCTTATACACCCTAAACAGCATTTTCAATTTTGGAATACAAATCAGTGGGGCTTAATTAAAACAGTTTGGGACTCTGGCCAACCTTAAATGCCTTGGCTTGGAAGTTAATGGTATAAGATTCCTTGTCTGAAATGGTATAAGATTCCTGCCCATGCAGGGGGTTGGACTAGAAGACCTACAAGGTCCCTTCCAACTCTGCTATTGTATTGTATTGTATTGTATTGTAATTAGGATTGGGAGGTTGGAAAAATCCTCAAAATATCCCAACTCATTCCCACAAGGTTGCTTCAAAAGCTACGTGGGTATCAAATCACCAGAATTTGATTTTCAGAAGTCTATCTATACTTAGTAAAAGTTTGTATGGGAACATTACTCTATTTTTGTTTTGTATTGAAGTTTCAGTAATAGGAAAATTGTTCTAGCGCACAAAGTTATCATGAGAATGTTCACTCCTAATTATTTGAAATATGCAATGTAAAATGGATTAATGACTTTGGGCTGAACAAACTCTTCTCAGCTATCTTTCTGATCCCTTGGTGGTCAGTGGTCTATGCTTTTCTTTCACCACAAAGTTGGTAAAAATACTAGTTATGACCTTTAAAGCGCTCCATGGCTTAGGCCCAGGGTACTTGCGAGACCACCTTCTGCCACCGGTAGCCTCCCATCGTCCAGTATGATCTCACAGAGTTGGCCTCCTCAGGGTGCCGTCAACCAGACAGTGTCAGCTGGCACCCCCAGGGGGAGAGCCTTCTCTGTGGGAGCGCCTTCCCTTTGGAATGAGCTGCCCCCGGAGCTTCGCATAATTCCCAACCTCCCGTTCTTCCAGACCGCCCTAAAAAGCTGACTTTTCCAGCAAGCCAGCCTGGCCTGAACAAAATAACGTATTAATTTTAATTCCAATTTTAGTTTATTGTCTATTGTTTATTGTTTATTGTCTATTAATTTATTGCTTTTTGGATTTTTTATTTAATATTTTTCTAACTTTTGTACTATGTGTCTCTTATGTTGTATGCCGCCCTGAGTCCTTTGGGAGAAGGGTGGCATGTAAATCCAATAAATCTAAATCTAAAAATAGATGGGGACCTGAGGAAAAAGCTTAAAGATGGAGAGGGGAGGGACAGGTCACGATCCACTTGATTCTGAGTTGCAGTAGGTCAGGGGTGTCCAAACTTGGGAACTTTAAGACTTGTGGACTTCAACTCCCAGAATTCCCCAGCCAGCTATGCTGGCTGGGGAATTCTGGGAGTTGAAGTCCACAAGTCTTAAAGTTCCCAAGTTTGGACACCCCTGCAGTAGGTAAAAGAGAATTAGCAGCACCACAGTATTGTGACTGCAATCCAGTCCCAAAGATTATGACCCAGCACATTCGTTCTTACCGCATCAATTCCAGAGAGCTGCATACCCATGTTGATCACTACTACAGAGAGTACTTGCCGTCGCACGGAAGGATCTGAGAGCAGCTGCCATACAGACACAGCGTTCACTGAGGCAAGGGAACGTTTTTCTTCCTCTATCTCCTTAATGGTATCCTGCACATTATGTTTACCAAGGAACAAGCTTAATGCTGTAGGATGAGAACAACGTGTTAGTGTACATTCCAGACCCCTGCAGGATGGGACAAGGGACAACCAATGGAGAGAATGCAACTTCCAAGATTTTCTCGACCCAAGTGACAACATCAAAATCATTTTCCCAACCTTCCTAAGTATTAGGAATATAGGGCAGATCTTTTATCTGGTAGCAGAGAATTCCCAAGGTGGGGAAGATCCACAAAATAAGTTCACCTCTTGCCACTCTTTTGGAAGTAGGAAAAATGAGTATAGCCTTGCAGTCTAGTCTGTGCCTCAAAAAACCCCACCATTCATAGTTCTGGCCTTTATTTGTGAGGTGCTAATACATCTTTGAGACTGGTGAGCTAGAAAGATGCAAGTTAATTTAATTTTACATCACTTTTCTGCAACTTGGCACTCCCCAGATCAGTTGGACTATGACTTCTATCATCCCTAGTCTCCAGAGTCAGTTGAGGAAGATGGTCTTAGCACTTAAGACCATAAAAACCAGGAGCTCTTCCAAAAGCACAATCTTGACTGTTTTATTTTGTTTTGAATGTAAGGGTAATGGAGAGGAGATCCAAAATATTGCCTAATGTTCAAATGATCAGATAGGTTAATACTTGGTATTCAGAGCAGTACAAATTAAAGTATAAAGCTCAAACCCCTTTCAGTATTTTGAACTTCCTCCATGTATTCTTGAAACATAGAATATATCAGTGGGCAATATTAACCAAGGAGAGAGAGTTAATGACAAAGAAGGCAACAAAATAATATTGTTCCTGGGTTTCTCCAGAGAAGATTCTCTAGATCAGGGGTCCCCAACCTTTGCAACTTTAAGTCTGAAGGACTTCAGCTCCCAGAATTCTCCAGCCAGCTTTGCTGGATGGAGAATTCTGGGAGCTGAAGTCCTTCAGACTTAAAGTTGCAAAGGTTGGGGACCCCTGCTCTAGATGCTTATCAAGTTCTCACTTGGTTCTGATCATGGTAAAAACAGATGAGGCCCAGTACAATCTCTGTTCCTAGTTGACATTGGTTGGTGAACAAATAGCAGCATTTGTTCAGCTTACCTTCAGCAGCTCCATGGACATTATTTTTCTCAATAAGCAAGTAACGGGGGCTTTCAGGAAACCAATTCAGTAGCAAGAGCTGCAGAAAAGCAGGAACCACCACTACAGAGAGGAAAAGAGGCCAATAGGCATCCTAGAAAGAAAGATCCCAACAGAAGTGAAGAGTAATCCATATATTCACTCGTTCGTTTATTAGCCTCAAGCAAAGATAACATGCACTGTAGGTAAGGGTTCGATAGCTTTGCCTATGATCAGCTTTCTTTCTGTAGCTGTTGTCCTTCATCTTCCTTCGCGTTTCTCATGAACTGGATAGTATGACTGGGTTACTGGGAAAGTGGATGCATAGGTAGAAATTAGAGTGGGCAGAAGAGTATGTATTATTTCTGGTGTGTGAAAAATAATGGTCTCAAACAACTGCTCAAGGCCAAAGACAGAGACTGTGTTGAACTCACAGGCACATACGCATTACACAAGGAATAAACATTACACAAGTAACGAGCTTCTCGTTACTCCCACGTAACACCTCTCCTGCGCGAGCTGCACTGGCTACCGGTGGCCTTCCGGGTGCGCTTCAAGGTGCTTGTTACCATCTTCAAATCGCTCCATGGCTCGGGGCCTAGCTACCTACGGGACCGTCTTCTGCCACATACCTCCCTGCGTCCGATTCGCTCCCACAGAGTGGGCCTACTGAGGGTACCAACCGCCGTTCAATGCCGGCTTGCGGTGCCCAAGGGTAGGGCCTTCTCTGTGGCTGGGCCGGCCCTCTGGAACGACCTACCCCCCGAACTTCGCACTATCATGGACTTTCCCCTCTTTCGCTGCTCACTTAAAACATATTTATTTCAACAAGCTGGTCTTGCGTAAACAGTTTTGGCTCTCATAACACAACATCTGTCAAATACGTATATGGATTTTAGACTTTAGGGACTTTTAGTATAGGTGGGTTGTATTTTAAATGTTTCTTAAATTTAGTACAGGTTAACTTAATTTAATTCGTTTTTAATTTTGTATATATTGTATATTTTATATGGCTTTTAAAATTTTTCCTGTACACCGCCCCGAGTCCCTTCGGGGAGAGGGGGCAGTTTATAAATCTAATAATTTAATTTAATTAAATATTGAGGAGCAGAAACGTTGGGAAACAAAAGGCTTTGTGAACTACTTGCAGAAGCAGGCAGCATGGAGAAACAGATTGGGCTTCAAGGAAGCTGAATCTATTTATACAATATACAATAGCAGAGTTGGAAGGGACCTTGGAGGTCTTCTAGTCCAACCCCTGGCCTAGGCAGGAAGCCCCATACCGTTTCAGACAAATGGCTATCCAACATCTTCTTGAAGACTTCCAGTGTTGGGGCATTCACCTTATCTAAACCAGCGGGAGAACAACTGTGGGATAGAAAATGGTGCTCTTGCCATTTCTTCAGCTTACTTTCCGAACGACGGAGGGACTGCGTTTCATTGGGCACCCTAATTCGTTTCATCCAGAAAGTGCAAGTATAGCATTTACCTCTCCCAGGAACTCTGGAAGGCCCAGGACCTGGGCAGAAAAGACCCCCAGACAAATGAAGATGCTTGGAACCAGGCCCAGGAATCCCCGGAGGTTCTTTGGGGCAATTTCTCCTAGGTACATGGGCACCACACTGAGACAGATGCCTGACAGAGAAAAAGAAGAAAGATAATGTATTTCCAACGTTTTTATATTTAGCTGATATCATACATTATTTGATAATGTAATCCCATTCTGTAAAAGCCACCCAAAGTTTCTTGTGATCTTGTGTCAGTATTCCAACTGACAACTAAATATATAAAATAAATAATTAAAAAGCCACCTTTATAGTAAAAAGATAAAACATCTGACACCATTATAATTAGTTCATTATGGCATGACATTTCTTCAGAAAATAGCCTAATTCAGACTGCTTATGAAATGAATCTGCAGTCAATTACTTAGGAACATGGTAGGTTTTTTTATGACAAGGATTCAATTCCTGAATTAAGAAGATGACATTTTTCTTTTCATTTCAAGACAAGCTCAACAGGGAACTTTATTTGAAAATGAAATAGCTAGTTCAATCGGCTGTCCTTCAAACTGGGCTACAGTGCCCATAATTTCTAGTCAGTATCTCACATCACCTGGGAATTTTGGAACTTGTAGTCCAATATACCCAGGGGTGGGCTGCTAGGGGTTCGCCCAGGTTCGGGAGACCCCTTAGCTAACGTTATGGCTGGTTCGGAGAACCTCCAAATCCCACTCCTGGCTGGTCCCGCCCACCCTGCCCCGCCCCTCCTAGGAGTCTGCTCGTGGCCCATTTTGGATGCGAGGTAAGTGCAGGCCAGTGATGGGTTTCAAATTTTTTAGAACCTACTCTGTAGGTGTGGCCTATTTTGTGGGCGTGGCTTGGTAGTCATGTGACAGGGTGGGAGTGGCCACCTTTTAAAATGTGGTGAAACTCATTTAACAATGCTCTTGCTTAGCAACCAAAATTTGGGACTCAATTGTGATGATAAATTCTTTCTTCTTTCTTTCTTTCTTTCTTTCTTTCTTTCTTTCTTTCTTTCTTTCTTTCTTTCTTTCTTTCTTTCTTTCTTTCTTTCCTTTCTTCCTTCCTTCCTTCCTTCCTTTCCTTTCCTTCCTGTTGGGTCACTGGCAGCGGCGGGCCAGATTTACTTCCAGGTACGCCGGTGGAATCTCCTCTCACCGGTTCTCTAAATTTCACCAACAGGCTCTCGCGAGTAGGTGTGAGCCTGCAGAAATCCACCACTGGTGCAGGCCCACGCGGAGGCTCGGGGAGGAGGAAAAATGGGCCTCCTGGAAGTTGAGGAAGGTGAGAAACAGGTCCGTTTCCAGCCTCCAGAGGGCCTCTGGGGCCTAGGGGAAGCAGTTTTCACCCTCCCAGAGGCTCAAGGAAAGCCTCTGGAACCTGGAGAAGGCGAAAACGCCCCTCCGCCATGGTGCAGGAGGCAGACTAGGCCACATCCATCATGGCCAAGCCCATCCAGTAACCTGGCAGAGAACCCATTGCTGAAATTTTTGAAGCTCACCCCTGAATATGCTTGGAGGACACTAAGATGGAAAAGGCTAGCATAAATGCTATTTTGTAGAGGTTGCCTATTTTCTGGTTGTCAGAAGGAGCAGAGTCCCAAATCCAGTACATGGGATGAGAGAGGAAAAAGGAATTGTTTTGCATCTAACTCTGAGACCTGCATATTTGTTGTATATATGCCCATTGATTTGACAATCATTTATTGTTATGCCTACAGCAATGGTCTTATATATCATTTAGGACCGCTTTCGCTCAGAACGATAATTTTGTTTATTTTCTTAATTAACTTTACATTTGCATAATGACAATCCTATACATTGTAACCACAGAGAAATCTGGTGCAACACGAAGACGGGGGTGGAGTGGGGTGGGGGGAGAGACCAGAGATAGGCTGCATACGTCTCTCTGAATTCTGCAACAGTTTGTAGCTTCAATAAAAGCATTCCAAAACCACAATGGGATTCAAAGATCAATGCTTCTATAAAAACATTGCAAAAACCAATTCGCGTGCTTGACTTGCTTTATGGAAACATAAGGGAGAAAGCATATCGATGCAGCAAGAGAGGTCCTTGGTAGCCTCTGAGCTTGGTTGTTTTCTTCCAGATGACTCATTACCCAAACTTGGTAACACCATCAGGACTAGCACCAATAGTATTACCTAATTTGAGTAATGAAACATGTGTAAGTAAATAGCTAAGCTCAAAGATCACCAAGTTCCTCTCATTTTAACCCTGAGCTACAAATATTCTCCTTTATTAATGCAGCAAAATCCTACCAGAATGAATCCCTATGATGAAACGCCCCAAAATGACCATTTCAGGGGATCCCAAGTAGCGGCTGAATCCCATTAACATGCCAGCCAACAGAACAAGGAAGTTGCTACGGATCAAAGTGCCATTCCTGGTAACGAAAAGACAAAAAATTTAATTGTTCTCATATTTTTCTCTTCTCCTTCTGCCTCCCCAAAATTGTCTTACCATAATCCCTTTTTCTTCTTATCCTAAAAGGGATTGGCATTCCCCTTTCTTAATTCTCATTTAGCAGATGGAATGAGAAATAAATTGGCCAGCCAAACACTGTACCCTCCTGTAGCTAGTTTGATGACTCTGATACCAAAAACTTAAGAGTAAAAAAAGAAGAGCTTGCTGGAGCATAAATACAGATATTGTTCTTATGACAGTATACTATAAATGATTCAGAGAAACTTTAAATTAAATGCAGGCCATGACTGAAAGGCGGGCAAAAAGGAATGGGTCAGGCCTTTCTCAGTGTGTCAAGCTGATTAACTCAATTATCTATTTAATTATTTTCATTATTTAAATTCCTCCTTTAACCAAATGAAGCTCTAAGGCAACCCAAGGACAATAAAAGGTGCTTATTTATCTTGAAAGTTAATAAACAGCAAATATATTGAAATACTTTAATATACTACCCCATTTCCCCAAAAATAAGACCTCCCCGGATAATAAGCCCAATCGGGCTTTTGCGCGCATGTGGTAAAATAAGCCCTCCCCCGAAAATAAGCCTTCCCCGAAAAATATTGCAACACAGCAGCAGCCATGAGATGACCATGCTCGCTGCTTCCTGAACCTCAAAAATAATAAGACCTCCTTGAAAATAAGGCCAAGTGCTTATTTCAGGGGTCAAAAGAAAATAAAACCCTGTCTTATTTTTGGGAAAACATGGTATATAAGAAAGTTTTCTTAACCTGGTAATTTTCTTACCTATTGTTCTACAGTAAACAGTGCTCACAGGCAGAATAATGGGGATATTATCCATGCAGAATGAAAATTGTAATCTAACACACTTGAGTGGGGCCATCAGTTTAGAAAAAAATGTCCTAGGTGTGGCAGTGATTTCAGGATACATCAAATATTGTTGCTAGCTTGAATGCTCTCTATGTATAATTGAGAACACTACCTTGTTATTTATTTACTAGTCGTTCCTGGCCATGCGTTGCTGTGGCCCAGTCTGGTTAAATGGCTAACCAATCTGTGTGTAGATCTACACCTGCACACACAAACGCATACACACAACCACCGTATAACCTCCAACCTACCTGCCTACTGTATTTCTCCCTCTCTCCCTCTACCTACCTACCTACCTACCGCATTTCTCCCTCCCTCTCTCTATTCCTATAGCTGCTTACCTACCTATCTATCTTATGGACAGAGTATTTTATGTCATAAAGGATGACATAATGCCTGTGGCCCACTGCTCTCTCTGTATCCAATTACCTACTTTTTTTTACAATTGTTTACATTTCTGTTGCGTGTACCTGGCACAGGTGTGACATCTACACAATCTATATGTATATCATTGGTGCCATATTTGAAAGGAACATTGTATGAAAATTTGGAAATGATCGGTGCAGTACTTTTGGAGATTAGCGGTTTTGAACAAACTCATAGTTACATTTTTATTTATATAGATTATTAAATTCATTGGTCACCCATCTTACCACAGGGCAACTCTTGTTGGCCCAGTTCTTACCTCCCATATTGGGTGACCAGAATTCCCACAGGAAATGACCCCACCAAGCCTCCCAGGGCAAAAATGGAGACCGTCAGGGAGTACATGAGAGTGAGAGGTCCTTGCGCCAGGCCCTGCCCATAGCGTTGGTACCAGGTTGCATTGTAGAAAGCTTTGATGTGCTGCAAAAGGAGGGAAAGGGAGACTGATAAAGAGAAGATTGCCACAATCCTAGCTCCACATTTACCATGGTCAATTTTCACAGCGCCTGGGTCAGCTGAAGGCCAGGGATGCCTGGAGGGGATAATAGCAATCAAAACACTGAAGCACTGGAAAAAAAGAAGAGAGCTAGCTCTCCTGTTAAGGTCAGGAAATGGAAAGAACTTTCTGCCAGATCAGTGATGGGAAATCTTTATTGTTTCTGAATTGTAGCTTCGTCAACCCAGTCAACAAAGTCAATGGGGAGAAATTATAGTTCACAAACAACAGGCCAATCCGTTGCACCACTGCACTGTTCTGCTTGTTTAGGAGAAGAATAATTTCGCTTTCCTTCCACCTTCTATTCTGTCTTACCACTGCTGGAGAGTTTACCACAGCCAGATTGAAGCCATACAGCATGGAGGACCCAAATGATGACAGGAGTGTAACAGCAAGAAGTGGAAAGGTCAGATGCTAGGAGAGACAAATAAGAAAAGTCAGGTCAGAAAAGGAAATATATGATTGCTCAAAAGTCTACTGTCATCTGTAAGAGTCGTCCTAAATAAGCTTCCTCAAGTCTGATGCCCTTTACATAAGATGCCATTACAGTTCCCAGAATTTTAATCAGCATGGATCATATTGTGCTGATGCTGGAGATGGGAAAGACAGAAGATATTATCTGAGGAAGACCTGTTCATTATGTTTAACCTGAAATGGCACCAAGCATGTATTTCCTAGGTTGGTTATTATTGAAACTTATTTGCGGGATCGGATCCTGCCTCATACATCCTCACGACCGATTCGCTCCCACAGAGAGGGACTTCTCCGGGTGCCGTCCACTAGACTTTGTCAGCGGGCGACGCCCAGGGGAAGGGGTCTCTCTGTGGCGGGCCCAGCCCTCTGGAACGACCTCCCCCCCGATATTAGGACCACCACGGACCTCCGCTCCTTCCGTCTTAAATTGAAAACACACTTTTTCTGCCTTGCCGGCCTGGGATAGCTACTCCTCTGTCTTTAGGGTTTATTGGGGATTTCTAGTTAGATAGTTTTAACGGGTATTTTAGCACAGGTCACTTAATTTAATGTATTTTTAATGACATATGTATATAGTTATTGTTCTTATTCCTCCTGTGCACCGCCCCGAGTCCCTGTGGGGAGAGGGTGCGGTTTATAAGAAATAAATTATTATTATTATTATTATTATTATTAAACCTCAATGATTAAAAAATGAGAATCAGCAGGGAACGAGGGAATTGATTTCCCAATATACTTTGATTTTATACTTTGATTATGGAAAACATGGACAATAATTTACAAAATATACCCTTTTTCCTTTAAGGCTGGCACTGGTTAGACCAGGAATAGTCTAATCCAGGGATGTCCAAACTTGGGAACTTTAAGACTTGTGGACTTCAAGTCCCAGAATTCCCCAGCCAGCATAGCTGGCTGGGGAATTCTGGGAGTTGAAGTCCACAAGTCTTAAAGTTCCCAAGTTTGGACATCCCTGGTCTAATCAATGCCACTGGTCCTCTGGAAACTGCCATATCTTTCGGCATTCAGTACACTAGCTGGACTCGTTGGCAGTTATATGACAACAATATCTGGAAAGTCATTGGATCCCTCTTTGTAGTGGCAAACCCATAGATGTCAACTAGAAGAAACTGTTGTTGATACGTAAGTCGTCTACTTTACAGAAGGCAAAGTAAATCTGCAGGAGGGATACCTCTGTAGGTTCCTCCCTCAGAAAACTAGAATGAGGAAACCTTTAAACCCTTCAAAATATTTGAAGATGATGGGATAGCAATTAGATAGTACGAACTATGTCAGAGGGAGGAATCCAAGTTTATTCATGGATGGAGATTGATCCACAATGGGAATTAGGCATGCCTCTAGATAAATAGAATCCTTCCATTGTAGCTAATGCTGAACATTGAATTTGGGACCGAGAGAAAATGGACACACATTGACTAAATCTTAAATATCATGGCAATAGATTGTAGTGTATATTTAGAATGTGATATTGGTCAAATATCTTAGTTAGAATAAGAAACTACTTTACAACTGATTTAAACATTTCTTTTGTTATTTTAAACAAATGGATTTTCCATCCATCACCTGCCATCTTACTTCTGATTTTCAATCACAAATCATATTGGAAAAAAAATCCAATCATAAACATACACTATGAAGGCGAAACTTTAAATAATCATCAATGCTTCAATACAAATTTCAGCATACAAGAGAAAAAAAGAACTATGGGATATCCACTCCATAACTGTACAATAGATCAGCCTGTGCTCTTGCGTTATCCTCAGTTTTCTGGAAAACCATTTTCCCCTTTGTGCTGGAAAGGGAATAGTGAGGAGGCAGGCACATAACTTTGGAGAGAACCTTCTACTATAGGGTTTGTATGATTAAAGTTCTTTATTTTTCATTGCCACCATTGCCCTTCAAATGGGCAGAAAACATGGACGTGATCCTCAGGATGAAGTTTGAAAAGTGAAAGTCACTACTCTGAATTGGACCCCAAAATAAATAATGGCACGGGTCCTAGCTATCTGCGTGATCGTATCCTACCCCACACATCCCTTCGACCGATTCGCTCACACAGAGAGGGAGGCCAACAGGCAGCTCCCAGGGAAAGGTCCTTCTCTGTGGCGGGCCCAACCCTCTGGAATGACCTACCCCCTAAGCTTAGATCTACTACGGACCTCCGCTCCTTCCATCAATAATTAAAGACCCATCTTTTCCCGCAGGCCGGCCTGGCCTAACCTAATCTACCGTACCAGCCTAGTTGTAGTAAATATTACCTAATCGGGTTTTTACGTTATAAATTTAAACGAGATATTTTAACACAGGGTAAAACATTTAATTTAGTTTTATTATTTATAATTGTTATATATGTATATGCTCTTAAATTCTTGTACACCGCCCCGAGTCTCTTCGGAGAGAGGGGGCGGTCAATAAATCCAAATAAATAAATAAATAAATAAATAAATAAAAGATATGTTCTTTCTAGTGAAATTTCTGGTATTTGTGGGATCAACAAATATGAAATATGAAATTGACTTTTAATGGCTGTACTGTATTTAATCACATAATTTTCCCCACACACTGCATGAGTTCCACAAGGCTAAAAGTATTTTGCTACTGATTTTCATTTGTACTCAGCGTCTGGTGCAACTTGCTGCAGTGTCCAACAATAATCAGCCAGCATTGTTGGATTCCAGTTGCCCTGACACCATTTTTCTATTAGTGACAATGTCATGGTGAAACTTTCACCATGTTCATCACTGACTGCATCTAAATTTTGGGGAAAGAAGTCCAAATGTCAATGCAGAAAACGGATCTTCAGTGCCCTTCATGGTCTTGTATGCTGTAGGAAATTTGTCAACCAGCTGAATGTAGTTTGGTGCTCTGCAGTTGCCCCAAAAAGTCTCAATTCTCAAATGCTTTCCTGAAGATTTTCTCTAACTCCATCAACATATCTCCAAACTGCTTGCCATTGATGATGTATCTGATCTGTGGACCAACAAAAATGCCTTCCTTAAACTTGGCATCAATTATTATTGGAAACATCTGTCTCAACGGAAAAAAACCTTCACCTTCTTTGTTTATCGCAATTTTTTCCACCAGTCCACATTTTATGTGAATAAGAGGCAAACATTTCTTTGTTGATCAACAAGTGGTCCATGCATCACATTTTTCTGCCCTGGAGCCAAATCCTTTTGGAATGGCCATTTCTTTATAAAATAATGTAACTCTTTTGCATGGCTGTCCTATTCACATATGTAACAACAGTACTTGGTATATAGAGCTGCATTCCAGAGCCACTGTTTTCAGATCTCCTCAGATATACCAGTTGTACTTGGTGTAGTGGATATGCTTCAACAATAGTTCCATGCTTTCGTATGTTTCATTCAGGTGTAAAGCACAGCCAACACATACTGAAGGGTGTATATTACCATTGTGTAAAAACAGAAGATTTCTATAAAGTGGTATGTGATAAGTTATATTGCAGTTATTTTTGTGATTAGCAGCCAAAAATCTGTAAGATACATCCCAAAGTGTTCAGAAAGCATATTCTTTGTTTTCCAGTGAAATCAGAAATAAATGCTGTTTTTTGCAAAACCATCATAAAATGCAGTCTTTTGATTGTGAGACAGTGTAAATAGCTGAAACTGTGGGCCGGTTGCTGAGTGCCCAAAATGTGATCACATGGCCATGGGTAGGTAGCCATGGGAACTTTGGAACTGGAACTTCCCATGTGAGTATCTCCAGGGAGGCCTATCGTAACTTCAAAAGATTGTTAAGTGACCAGCCATAAGTCGAGGACCTCCTATGCCACTCCATGAGCAATAGTGCCATTATCTGCCTTCTCCAATGCACTCAGGAGCCATAAAAACCTAAGCTGATAGAAGGCATACCTGACTAGAGGATCACCCAAGAGTAGCTCTAAATTGTTAGCTATGCTCTGAAAAGCAAAATGCAGCTCCATTGCACCAGGTCAACTGGTCATATTCAATACTGAAATACACATTTCAATACTGTATATTATTTAACCTTTGGGAAAGAAGGAAAAGATTTAAAAGGAGAAGCAATGGAAGAGAATATCATAAAAAGAAGAAGTCTTTGAACCCATTTAACTAATACAGAACACTGGAGGGAAAGAACGGGCCAGCTATTAGACAGGGGTTTAGCTATTATTTGTCAGGAAATATGTATAGACAATATTTAATTTAATTTAATTTATTCACATTTCTATACCGCCCTATCTCCCTTGTGGGGACTAGGGGCGGTGCACAGAAGAGATAAAAACAAGCAATAACATATAAATACAGGATAAAATACAATTAAATATGATAAATCTGTGCTAAAATTATTAAAAAACTATTAAAAACAGTTTAAAACATTATCTTAAAATTAAATCATGGGATCTATGCCAGGCCGGCCAGATGAAAGAGATGCGTTTTAAGCCCCCGGCGGAAGAGGCGTATGTCTGTGATGGTGCGAAGTTATGTTTTGTAACATGTTTTATATCACCCAACTTAATACCACTGAAATTGCTGAGAAAGGTATGCAGAAACCTTCTCTAAAGCAACCTCTAGCAGCTAAGATGGACCTATTTCCCCCTTTCCCAGATGGATCCCACCACAAGAGTGGGGATATTGTAATATTGCATTGAGAAAGGATTGGTTATTCTTGTAGGTATAGGAGCATGCAATTTAGTCGAAGAGAGAGTATTAGTAAAAATACAAGAAGACAAAGGTGTAAGATGGTGGAAAGGAAAATGATTTCTTCTTGCATTCCTTAACCTCCTGAAGTTTTTTCATGCTTGACCAATATGCGAAGCCACCAAATCATTACTATGTGCATTCATATCTACTCTACCACTCCAGAGTTATATCAGGTCCCGTTACAGGCAGCATGTTAGTACATTGTAAGCAATGTACTAACCACTGAACTTGGCCAAGAATGAATGCACAATGACAGATTGTTGGAGCTACAGCTAATCAACATTCCAGGCTAAATGGTGCCTATTAGACTACATTAGTCCACCCTTTATTTTCTTCATGGTTACCTATTTTATACGTAAGTATCGGCTTCAGAAGTTCTTGAGCTATTAAAGTATGATAGTTCTGCCAAATTTGGGAAGTTTTACCACCACACATTGGCTTGGAGCAATTATTAGTAGTAATAGCAATAGCACCGGGGCGTACCGGTCTAACCCACCACTGGGTTGTAATTCAAATTCTACTTAAAAAATGCCATATCAGAAGACCGCTGCTCCTTGAAAGGAAAAAAAATGGGCAAATGGCAAATAAAAAAGTAAACAACAACAACAATCACTTACCCTTGTAATCTTTCTTGGGAATGCAGAAGGGGGGCTGTTGTCCATTTGTGAAAGATAGCCCGGCAACTTATGACTTGATAATATGATACAAGCTTGGTAAAAAGAAGGGGAATTGCCTGGTTGGGAGCTGTGCAATCATTTCAGTAAGTCATGAATAGAACCTTTCATGAGAAAAAGAAATTTGAAGACAGAAAAAAGTAATAGAACGTTGTAAATAAACTCCTACCCAAGACTTGAAGCTCCCAGGCTCTGTCAAATGACAAACAAGAAGGAAAAGTTATTTACACTGGGGCCAAACTAAGTAAAGAATGAGCGTAAGAAGAAAGATGCAAGATAGGCAAGAAAAGTTCTCTTTTAGATAGCTTAATAGAAAGAGGACCCAATCACATGATGGAAAAAGCGAATCTTATTAGGTATTTGGAACTGCCCAGCCCAGAGGACAATTAACTATCTCTGTGCTTGGATGATAACTGCTGCAAGGAGAAGAATGTATTGAAGCAGGCTTTTCTTTTTAAAGAAGACATTGTATAAACAAATATCAGACTCACATTCTAATTAACCAAGCTTGATTAAACGCCACAGGAATCCATGTTTAGTCTGACCTAAATAATGTTGCCATTTTCTTTCTTACCAGCATGTTTCTTAAGCATGTTTCTTGATCTGTTTCATTTGTGTATGATATTTTATTTTTTTATTTTATTTAAATTTATATCCCGCCCTTCTCCACAGAGGACCCAGGGCAGCGCACAGGAAATTTAAAAAACATATAAAACACAATAAATATAATTTAAAATAACTATTAAATAATCCTATCCTATGCTAAAACCAAATTTTAAAAGACCCAAATTTAAAACTTCCTAAAAAGTCCCCATGGGAGGTTAGGCTAGACCGGCTTGTTGGAACAAATATGTCTTTAGACATTGGCGGAAGAGGCGGAGGTCGGTGATGGTACGTAATTCAGGGGGTAGGTCATTCCAGAGGGCTGGACCCGCCACAGAGAAAGCTCTTCCCCTGGGTGTCGCCAGTCGGCATTGTCCGGCCGACGGCACCCTGAGAAGGCCCTCTCTGTGGGAGCGTATCGGTCTAAGGGATGTATGGGGCAGGAGGCGGTCTCGCATATAACTAGGCCCCGAGCCATGGAGCGCTTTAAAGATGGTCGTCAGAACCTTGAAGCGCACCCGAAAGACCACAGGAAGCCAATGCAGCTCGCGCAGGATCTGTGTTATGTGGGAGCACCTAGTGGCTCCCATAATCACCCGCACGGCTGCGTTTTGGACTAACTATAGTTTTCGGGTGCACCTCAAGGGAAGCCCCATGTAGAGAGCATTACAGTAGTCGAGTCGGGACGTCACGAGAGCTTGAGTGACTGTGCGAAGTGCAGCCCGGTCCAATAAGGGGCGCAATTGGCGCATCAGGCGTACCTGATGAAACGCCCCCCTGGCCACGGCTGCCACATGGTCCTCCATGGACAGCCGGGAATCCAGGAGGACACCCAAATTGCGCGCCCTCTCCACGGCGGCCAGTGTTTCACCCCCAATGGCCAGAGTTGGAGTAATCTGGCTGAACCGGGGTGCCGGAAACCGATATATACAAACACGGTGGCATAGTATGTGCCCAGTGATGTATATATAATATATATATATATATATATCAGCTCATAAAACTAACACACATATTTAAAAAATCACACAACGGAACTCATGGCTTTCTGTCTAGATGGTCTCTGGTGATGAGCCAAAAGGCAGAAAAGGAAACAGTATGTCTCCTCCCTTAATTGGGGCCCTAACAGGGTGTTGTGGAACAATCTCATCACCAGAGACCATCTAGACAGAAAGACATGAGTTCCGTTGTGTGATTTTTTTAATATGTGTGTTAGTATTATGAGCTGATCAATAAATAAATCAGAGAGACTAGGATAGATCTATTTCGAGCTTATTAGCTCTCATCAGGTAGTCATACTCTTACTGGTTCGAATCCCAGTAAGAGTATGACTAGCTGATGAGAGCTAATAAGCTAATAAGGCCCCATTAAGGGAGGAGACATACTGTTTCCTTCTCTGCCTTTTGGCTCATCACCAGAGACCATATAATAATAATAATAATAATAATAATAATAATAATAATAATAATAATAATAATAATAATAATAATAATAATAATAATAATAATAGTAATAATAATAATAATAATAATAATAATAATAATAATAATAATAATAATAATAATAATTTATTATTTCTAGACCGCCCCCTCTCCCCATGGGGACTCGGGGCGGTGCACAGGTAGCATAAAAGCAATATATAAACAACAACAATAAATATAACAACAAAATTTAAAAACCAATTAAATAAACCCTGTGCTAAAATCCCAATTAAACTAAAACCTATTCTATAAAATCCCAAGGCAAGGAGGCTATCCCAGGCCGGCCAGACGGAAAAAGTAAGTTTTTAATTTAAGACGGAAGGAGCGGAGGTCCGTAGTTGTCCTAATGTCGGGGGGAAGGTCGTTCCAGAGGGCCGGGCCCGCCACAGAGAGCGCCCTTCCCCTGGGTGTCGCCCGCTGACACAGTCTAGTGGACGGCACCCGGAGAAGCCCCTCTCTGTGGGAGCGAATCGGCCGTGAGGACGTATGAGGCAGGATCCGATCCTGCAGATAGCTAGGTCCCGAGCCATGGAGCGCTTTAAAGATGATGATTAGCACCTTGAAGCGCACCCGGAAGACGACAGGCAGCCAGTGCAGCTCGCGCAAGAGCGGTGTTACATGGGTAGACCTTGCGGTCCCCATAATTGCTCGCGCGGCTGCATTCTGGACTAGCTGAAGCCTCCGGGTGCACCTCAGGGGCAGCCCCATGTAGAGAGAGTTACAATAGTCCAGTCGGGATGTCACGAGAGCATGAGTGACTGTGCGAAGGGCGTCCCGATCCAATAGGGGGCGCAATTGGCGAACCAGGCGAACCTGGTAAAACGCCCTCCTGGCCACGGCTGTCACCTGATCTTCCATGGACAGCCGGGCATCCAGGAGGACACCCAAATTGCGCACCCCATCCACAGGGGCAAGATGTTCGCCCCCTATGGCCAGCGATGGAGTAAGCTGGTTGAATCGGGCAGCCGGAAACCACAGCCACTCGGTCTTGGTCGGGTTGAGCCTGAGTCCGTTACTTCCCATCCAGATCCGTACAGCTTCCAGGCACTGGCACATCACCGCTACGGTGATGTGACAGAGTGGTTCTCTAGACAGAGAACCATGAGTTCTGTTGTGTAAATTTTTTTAGATATGTGTTAGGTTTTTTTTTATGAGCTGATCAATAAATTTAAATTTGAGAGACCAAGATAGATCTATTTCGAGCTTATTAGCTCTCATCAGTTGGCCCTACCCTTTACTGGGATTCGAACCGGGGCTGTGAAACCGGCAAATAGTTTGGAGAACCGGCAATTATCTATACTAAATACTCCTGTCTCAGCTGATGCAATAAGGTAGAGCCGGTTAGGCTGAATTGCTAGACTTCTGCCTGAGATATATATAAACCACCTAGTTATTCCTTAATTTTGAATCTTGGTTTATTCTGTTTTGGACTATACCACCCCATAGCTTTCCAAATCATCTATAATTCCAAAGTCACATGGAATCTTCAAATCACTTCCTGGAGTTTTTCCCATCAACTGCAATTTCTGAAGATTTCTCTTAATTTGGAGCAGGAAATTTAAAAAAGAACTTTCTTCTTAAACACTAACATAAATATTAATAGTCCTCCCAAATCCAGGAATAAAGGAAAATCTTACTCCCCGCTATATATGGTTTAGGTTCACCACTTTGCACCCGACTTACTGCTTGTCTTGGCCGATCAATTATAAGTTTCAAAAATGTAGATACTCACTACAGGCACAAAAAATTAGCCCACTGCTGCTTTAGATTTTTAAACATGATAGCAGTAGTGGGTTCCTACCGATTTGGACTGGTTTGGTCAAACCGATAGTAGCTTGGCAGCCTCGGTCGCTGGAACTAGCAATGATCCAGGCCTGCCATGCCCCTGAACCGGTTGCTTCTGCGCATGCGCAGAGCAATTTTAGCTGTGCTGCACATGCGCGCATAGCGTCCCTGAGCAAACTGGCAGTAGTCTCTGCCAGAACCCACCCCTGCATGACAGTATTATTCAATAATGTATTTTGTCAAGAAAACTGGAAGATTTTGAAGAAGTCTGAAATAGCTTTAGGCCAATAAAGGCTAGGAACCATATTTTGAAATTTGTTCCCTCTCACTATATTTATCTGAATTATACCTTGCTATCTTAAATCCTCTGGCAGAGATTATCTACTTTAATACTGAGTGAGAGGGAAGTCTACTAATCTCAAATTTAACTTAAATTGAGGCAGTTTTTCCCAACTTGGGCCCTCCAGATGTTAGAATTTTTCACTTCCAGAAATTATAGGCAGCAGATCTGACGCAGCTGGGAGCATAGGACTAGAAATAAGGCGGCAATAAGGTATTTTGACTCCACATGTTAAAGAAACTCTTCCCTCTGGCCCTTCCTCAAAGTTGATAGGGCCCCATAGTTGCTGGCATCTGTTTGTGTTGCTCCCTCTCTCATAAATTATTCCTGGCACTTCTTTCTCATGTAGCTCTTGATATGCTTTCCTCTCAGCCTATGTTGCTTGGGAAATGCTGCCCCACCATGTTTCTCTTGCTGGCAGCAGGGCCATGGCTGCTGCTCTTAGAGGGCGGAGGAGTCTTGAAGCCCCATAACTGGATGGAAAGGGGCAGTCTGTAAGGGTGACCTCAGGTGCCTCCTCCATATTTGTAGAATATTTGCATAGATTTGCTCCATTTCCCAATGGAAACACTAATATTTTGCAAGATAATCTTGGCTGGCACTAAGAGGCTCTGCTGTGAGGTAGGGATCTATGCATTATGAGGTAAGGGAGGTGTGTAGATAAGCCTTAAACATTTAATAGATACAGGCCCAAAACTAGGCATGGGGGGGGGTGACACACTCCCAGGCAGCCCATTTGTGGTCCCAGGAGGCTGCATGGTAGGTAGATAGGTAGAGGGATAGAGGGGGGGGGGGAAATACAGTAGATAGGTAGGTAGGTAGGTAGGTAGGTAGGTAGGTAGGTAGAGGGATAGAGAGAGATAGGGAAAAATACAGTAGGTAGGTAGGTAGGTAGGTAGAGGGATAGAGAGAGATAGGGAAAAATACAGTAGGTAGGTAGGTAGGTAGGTAGAGGGATAGAGAGAGATAGGGAAAAATAAAGTAGGTAGGTAGGTAGGTAGGTAGAGGGATAGAGAGAGATAGGAAAAATACAGTAGGTAGGTAGGTAGAGGGATAAAGGGAGAGAGAGGGAAAATACAGTAGGTAGGTAGGTAGAGGGATAGAGAGAGGGGGGGAAATACAGTAGATAGGTAGGTAGGTAGAGGGATAGAGAGAGAGAGGGAAAAATACAGTTGGTAGGTAGGTAGGTAGGTAGAGGGAGAGAGAGGGAGGGAGAAATACAGTAGGTAGGTAGGTAGGTAGGTAGGTAGGTAGGTAGGTAGGTAGAGGATAGAGGGAGAAATACAGTTGGTAGATAGGTAGTTAGAGGGATAGAGAGAAAGGAGAAATACAGTGTGCAGGTGTACATCTACACACAGATTGGTTGGCCATTTAACCAGACTGGGCCACAGCAATGCGTGGTCGGGTACATCTAGTATAGAATAAAATTATTTCATTTCCTTAATACCACTTGAAAATGTCCAAGCAGAAACTAATTTAGGTATCGTGTGACTGTAACCAGTGATTCCAGAATTAGCATTTCCATTTTGGAAGAACAGAAAAAATATAAAAAGTATTTATTTTTTTATTTTATTTTATTCAATTTATATCCCGCCCTTCTCCAAAAGGACCCAGCTTTGTAAACAGCTTTGCCTACTTAAGACAGACTTAGGCTGGCAAATAAAAATAAATAATGGCATAATAGAACCCCCTAAGCACAATTCATTTTGAAATTCTAGGCAGCAGTTTATTTATATGGAAAGATTTGGTTGGATTGGTCACTTAACTTCATGTAGCAGGAAGACTTGACATTTCAGTATTGAAAGAATGCTGTTTCCTCCTTTCCCAGCAGAGATTCTTCATTCTGCCCATAAAAGAATCACTGCATACTGTTATTGTATTTTATAGGGAGTGGAGGGAGCTTTTGCAGAAAGTGATAATTCTGCAAAGTTAATATATTACTTGCTGGCAACTGGTAACCCCTCCAGCTATTATAGCTGTCCAGTATATCAAATGGCAGGCAAGGAATCTGAATCTGTCCTTCTTCTCTTCAGTCCCAGAATAATTACTGTTGCATGCAAACATTTACGCATTCCCGGCTCTTATTTAACTTTGTACCATATCAAGGTTGGTCATCTTCTGTTCCTTAAGAATTTATTGAGATGCACAATTTCACAGGTGATATTTACATTTCCAACAGTACTTCAGCATTAATGTTAAAGAATGGACTTTATAAAACAGCCCTCCCTAACTTTGGGTGGTAATCTCCAGTTGTGTTGGACTAGTTCCCCCTATCCTTAGCTTGGCATATATCTGATTGGAGAACTTCAGCTTGAGCAAGGATATTGAAAATTTAAAACTAATGACATTGGTTGGGAGAGAGAAGAAACAAATTTACCTGGTTTTGGCATTGCACAAATTTGATTTAAGAGCTGTGATGGCGCAGTGGTTAGAGTGCAGAACGGCAGGCTACTTCTGCTGACTGCCAGCAGTTTGGCAGTTCGATTCTCACTGGCTAAAGGTTGACTCAGTCTCCCACCCTTCCGAGGTCAGTAAAATGAGGACCCAGATTGTTGGGGGCAATAGGCTGACTGTAAACTGCTGAGAAGACTGTAAAGGACTGTGAAGTGATATATCAGTCTAAGTGCTATTGCTAGGGTTATTGCTATTTTCTTCTTTATGGCTTAATATGAATTCAGCTACTATAACTTGTGTCCAATTGTACCTCAATAATCAATTAATAACAATGGTTTATTATGTGAGAATCTCTTAAGTGATTTCTGAAACCAACCAAATATTGCACCAATAAAATGAGTCTATTGGTCCTTTACATATACTGTATTCCTTTCTGATCTCAGAATGTGAAAAAAGAAAGATTGCCTCCAATATGTAGATACCATTTGAAGATATTCCTGCTTGATAATCCACATAGCTGTGAAATATTATGAGTGATTGATCACATGACAGATTTCTTTGTATTTTCAAAGTTCTTATTAATTCCATTTCTAATCTTCATATTTTTTCTACTTTCTAATCAACCACCTGACTCCGCATTAAATTTTCCTAGTGAATTAAATTATAAATGTTCTGCTTTCAAGGATTTTGTTTCTGAGCATAAATATGGCAAGAACAATCAATTTTATATACTGAAACTCTGCTACTGTGAAGCTTTATCTCCAGGACACTTAAATAGCACCAACACTAGCAGTTAGGTTATATACTGTTCCATTGTGCTTTACAGCACTTTCTGAGCCATTTATAGTCATCATATTGCCCCCAACAATCTGGGTCCTCATTTTTACTGATCTTAGAAGAATGGATGGCTGAACCAACCCTGAGCCTGTTAGGATCAAACTCCTGCCTGTGAACAATTAGACCTGGCTGCACCCACTTCCTCATGCCCACCTGGGTACAGAACAATTAGACCTGGGTACACCCAGCCAGCCACGCCCATCCATCCACACTGGCCTGGCTACTCTGAGTCATCCTAGACCAGGGGTGTCGAACTCAAGACCCATGGCTGGATTTGACCTGCGGGGTGCTTCGACCTAGGTGGCCTCCTACAGCCCTCTACCAGTGAAAATGGGGCCCAAGGGGCCACATCCACCCTAGCATCCCCCCCCAGGTCAAATACAACTCTGATGCAGTCCTCAATGAAATTGAGCTTGATACCCATGTCCTAGATACTCAGGAAAATCCTAAAGAAAAATTAAATAAAAGGTATGTGCTGTAAAATAGAAGGGGAGACTGACAAGGACCTAGAAATATGTGATTCAGAAGCATGATCTTACTTCCTTTTTTTGTGCAACTTTGAATCAGTCTTGACTCCTGGCAAATGTTGATATTTGCAGAAGGGTCTAGACCAGTGGTTCTCAACCTTCCCAAAGCCATGACCCTTTAATACAGTTCCTCATGTTGTGGTGACCCCAACCATAAAATTGGTGTCTCGGTTCCTAAGACCATCGAAAATATGTTTTCCGATGGTCTTAGGTGACCCCTGTGAAAGGGTCATTTTACCCCCAAAGGGGTCCCGATCCACAGGTTGAGAACCACTGGTCTAGACTCTAGGACAACTCACAGCAGCCAGGTCGGGGTGGCTAGGTGGACGCAAACAAGTGGATGTAGATAAGTCAACGCAAATGGATGGATACGGGGAATGGGTACAGCCAACTCAACGTTGTTGACTCAGCACTGTTCACTCAGTGTGGCCAGGTTGGTGGAGCCAAGTGGGTGTGGCTGGGTTGGCAAAACAAGTTGCACTGGCTATTTAAGCAAAAATCATCTATGCATGTATCCATAGACCCATGTTTTGCCTAACAAATTGTTCTACTAATGGGCTTCTAATACCCATTTATTTTCTTTCTGCATTAATGTCTGTAAATATCTTGCAATAGGCATTAGGATATGATTAACTCTAAACCTCCAACTACTGACTTGTGCTGTCGAGTATGTTATGTAATGTCTCTTGTTAACTTACATACAGTAGCTGAATGTTAAAAATAAAATCTGCAACTTTGGGCTGGAATAATTGAATTAACTGTTCCTTCCCCTTATTTTAGAAGTAGATGCTCCCCATAATAGTGTATTTGCTTAATAGTGTATTTGCTCATTGGAAAAAATCATTCATGAAAATTAATCTGAATTATATATAAAAATTTGAATATGTATGCAAACAGAAAATGTGTAAAAATTTAGGCCAAAGTTGAAATTCTGAAGCGGATGTGACTCAGTGAAGATAGTAAGAACGTATAATCCAAATAATTCTGGATCTTACATGTTTGTATCAATAGCAGCTGCTTTTAGGATATCTTCCAAACTGATGTGATATTCCAGTGAAATATCTTGTAGGATCCATTTGGTAAATATCTTCTATTTTGAAGAACATACCATCCCTACTTATTCCAGACAGTGCAATAGATTATCATAATATTAATAAACGACACATTCAAGTGGAAAAGCTGTTACAGGTCAGTGCTACAGCATTTGGAAAACAAACTTTTCAAGAAATAAAAACACTTAGAAGGTTCACAGCTTAATCTTGTCTTTATATTTTTTTAATGAGTTATTTTTTTTAAAAAAAACCACACACTTATCATGACCCTAGCTCAAGTGAACATTAGTACATAAACTACACATCACCAAAACATAATCACAAAAATTCCAAAGCACTCACCAGTTCTAGAAACTAAAGAACAAAGAGCAGTGTTACAAATAAGACCACATCTTTGCTTGCTAATCACCTGTGCATGAATTCTTTGCATTTCCTGCAATTGCAATAAACATATATTGGTCTTCAAGATGTTTGTTTTCAAACAGGAACAAGCTATTAGAGACATTGCCATGATTCTGTTTTAACAGATTTGGAAGTAGCATCCTAATTCCTTTGTGCTACGAGAAATAAAATGATTGAGAATTACATTTTTAGAGTGAAGATATTAAAAATTATATTATATTCTGTTGTGTGGATGAACAGCAACTTCCCTTTCTCATTATTAAATTAGCCAAACCAATAGATACGGATTGTCAGGGCTACACTTTTAAAAAGATCTGAGCATAAATTACCTGTTTCCTATTTAGACAAATGAGAAGTTTGTTGCCCTCATGGTAGTGAATGTATCCTTAACAGCATACAAAATAAATGTGAATGCTTTGATCAAAGGGTTTTAGTTTCTACAATCCACCTTTAGTTTTATTTTTCTGATGCAGTTTCTCATAGCCATAGTAGCCTTGCTCAACATTTAATGTTGTTCTAAATCATGAATATATATATGCAAATAAAGATTGGATTCATTAGTGATTTGATTTTTTTTACCTTGAGCATTAAATGTTGTGCTTTTTATCCATATAAGTCAGCCTATGAATAACATGTACCTTTTCAAAAAATGGTCTCCAATATTCCATGCAGATATTTCTGCATCTAGAAAAGTGTCCGTACCAGACAATTTGCGGGCATTCCAGAAAAAGCATCATAAAATATTACATAGTACAGAACTTATAAGGTTTATTAAAGGTCCCATTTCTGAGCTATCTAGTACCACTGAAAGGCCACTAAATAATTGTAGTTACTTGAATGAGCACTGTCACTAAAAACGGAAGAGTTACAGCCCAATTACATTTTGTAAAACTAGGCAATCTCTTTGATATGTAACTTTACTGAAAAACAAAACTGTTACAAAGTCTTAAAAGGCTATGGCTTTGAAAGCAGACAGGCACACCAACAGAAATTTCCCTATGGTGCTGTATAAAGGATGAGTTGCATCTATGCTTTATTCCAGTAGGCATGATATAAATCAGGAAGCCAAAATTATTTTATCAGAGATGCCACTTCCTGAATGTGCATTCCAGGCACCCAGTTCAAGTCAGCATGAAGGGGACAATTGTGCTTTCATTACTATTGTTGGCTCAGTTCAGCTGGATATATATCAGAAAAATGAAGAGTGAGGATTTATCTAGATAAAGTGTGAAGAACTCTTCTTTGGAAGGTTTTCTATTTCAGGGAAATAATCATTTGATTATTTAGGAAGGGAAAGAAAAAATAATTATGTATAGTTCGCAATGTTAAAATGCATCACATAGGCTGCTTAAAATTAAAAAAAAATTAAATAGTTTTAAAAGATTTTCCCAAACCAAGAGGGCAGCAGTAAATTACACACAGGCTTCCAATTCTCTTGATGATGCTGTTACTAGATGTATTAGAATTTCAGTCAAATCCCCAAACGTTTAATTTTGGGAAGCGTGAAATCCCACAACTCATACAGGCCCAAAAAGATTTGTTATCTGTGGGACCAGAAAAGAGGAATACACATGAAGCTTTTTCCTTAGTCTCTTATTTAATCAAAATAGATTTTGTTAACTGCATAGTGAGGTGCTTATCCCATTCTAATGTAATAAACATACATAAATTCTTAATATAATCTTTAAAACGCTCAGCTTCCCTGATGATGGAACAGTGAAAACGGCTCAGCATTATTACAAGGGATTCCTTTATTCAGCTGTGTCCCTAATTGAACATTTTTGTTTTAAATAAACAACTGCAAGTATTAGAAATACAAATTTTTATAGTAAGAAGTTTTCTTATGACTAAAATTTAGTTGTGCTCTAATTTGCTTCCACCATGAATATACAATTCACCATTCCAAATTAGTATTCATTCCAAAGGAAAATTCACTTTAGATATGTGAGAATTACTTATTCGGTCAATTCATTTAATGTTTTGAAAGAAAACAAACGGTAGAATATTTAGAGCCAATGAACCACAAAGCCTTAATAAAGAACTGGATTCAACAGGAAGTTTCTTTCAAGTTCATGCAGGGTGAAGTTGAAAGGAAAAGTCTTCCTTTTGTGGCCACTTCCATGGCAATGAATGATTTATCATCACTCCATCCAAATAGCTCAATTCAGCTTTTTCCTTGAAATTGAGACTTTATAAAAACATATTTTATACATCAAGATCATATTTGGTTTGTTCAGAAACAAACAGCACTAAAATGTTTGGGAAAACAGCAGGAAGGAGCAGGACTGAATATACAAGCAAAGTTGCACTAGTCACCCTCTTACCCTATTTAAAACTCCACCAGGGAGCAGGGGAAAACAATCACACATGCACAAACACTGAGGGCATTCAGGAGAGAAAACATTGTTTTGAATCAGTGCTTCCCAACCTCAGCAATTTTATGCTGGGACTTCAACTCCCAGAATTCCTCAGCAGGTCCACACATTTTAAAGTTGGGGTGGTGGTGGTGGTGAAGAAATGCTGATCTGAAGATGAGAATAATCTCCTGATATTCTGTTCTGCATGTCGCACACATGGCACAAACTGTAGGCCTTGTACATAGGAGAGCAGTGATTAATGATTAAAGGGTAATAGTAAGTTTCTAACCATAACTTAATTTTTCTTCTCCTCTTGCTATAGGAAGTAATTAGTAGTAGCAAAAAAAATCTGAACTCAAAAAAATTACGTTCTAGACACACTTGCATATTGGATTAGCATTTTTCCCAAGAAAACCAATGTCTCAGGCTATATATCCTTGCTGTTTGGGGTCTGGATAATAGATCATATATGGGATGAAAAAACATAGACAGAACCAGCTGTCCAAATATTCTATGTTCCCATCAACGTATGATCTACTGAGTTTGCTACTTGTAATTATACTGGTGCAATTACTACTCCAGCAACATAAGTATTTGGTTTTCTGGAATTTCACACTTAAAAATAAACCTGTGCCAACTGAATTCAGCTGTTATCTTCCAATACCTACAGTTGGTGATGGTGACTGCCTAATGGCCTTATCGTGGGATTACTTAGAAATAAAGAAAAAGTTTATTTTTATCTCTAAGTTTGCACTAAACACCTTCAATCACCCCCCCCCCCTAATTTTCTCTTCCTACATAAGGCTGAAATGTGTCATAACATCAATTATTTCGTAAGTTCCTTTCCAATTAGGTGGGAGAATACAAAAATGCTGGTTCATTCACAAATGGTTCAACTAGGTTTGTAGGAAGAATAAGATTTTTTTTTGCAAGCATTTATTTAATACAGATGTAGGAAAAAGGTAGGAAGCTGTAAGTGTGTAGGCAACCCTGTAGTTTCTGTAACTGTTTGTACGATGCCTTCCTTAAATAAGGCATCCATCAAAACAAGGAGATTGATGATCAATAAACCTCTCCACTTAAGCAATATTAGACTTAAAAAATAAAACTTACATTTTCATTTACTAGCATCTTCCAGACTAGCATTTGATACAGATAAATAAATGCAAAGGTCTTAATTGAAATCGTTTTAAACTCCCATTATGATCACTTAACTAGTTTCTGGCCACCTGGGCCTTCATTTGGCATTAACTTGGCAATTCTTTACAGTCCAAGGCCATCTTGCAGTGAAAGAGAGGGACCATCTATATAAGTCTCAAAAGTTAGAGGCATCAGCCCGCTGTTCCTCTCTTACTCATCAAAAGAGATCTCCCAATTGAATGAATGAAGGTAATGCTTTTTCTGCTTAGGAACAAAGCAAGAAATTCTGACATATTAAATATATTTATAGGAAGTCAGCACGGGGATAAGAATTGTTGAGGGGACTCATTGTGAAGAGGGAAAGTGTGCACATCAGTCATTCAGGAAAGATAAAAAGAAATATTTGATATAGCAGCACCCAAGCAGTCAGCTGTGCTGAGAAGAACTTGTTTGAGATCAACTGCATGAGAACTTGGTTCCAAAAGCATCTGAGAGTCTGTATCTTCAGCAATATCTGTTCTGAGGATAAATCTTTTGCCCTGGCATTGGCAGATCATTTAAGTATTGCAGCTCAGTCTGAGGGGAAAAAACAAGGAAATAATTATTTGTCATTTATAACTTTGTAACTAGAATTTAATTTGCATGCTTTACAAATTAGAGAAGACTACATCATTAATTTTATTTGAATGAACATTTATATTTCTTTTGTACATTTGTCATATTAATCATGGTACATGTAATGGATGAACAGCTCTACAAAAACTGAAAAAATACATTTTAGGGGTACTGAGGAGTTCTGTCTTTCTGCATTTATATGTAATGCCTAAAATATACTGAAACCTTTACATAATCTAAAATAAAAATCATGTGTACAGTTGAACGTGCATGAAATGAATGTACATACAGCTCTGTGAATGTGATATAAAGGTGAAGTGTATACCTGGAACACAACACTTTTGGGTTCTAATTGTCAGTGATTTTTGAGCAGAATAGATTTCTGAGGAGAAAAAGACTGAAAAATCCAAAACATAAATGAACAAATGAATAATTAAGAAGAGAATTAGAAAAGACACCATCAGCTTGTACTGCATTTATTCAACCTCTCTGCTGCAGTACAATACAATAGCAGAGTTGGAAGGGACGTTGGAGGTCTTCTAGTCCAACCCCCTGCCTAGGCAGGAAACCCTATACCATTTCAGACAAATGGCTATCCAACATCTTCTTAAAGACTTCCAGGGTTGGGGCATTCACAACTTCTGGAGGCAAGCTGTTCCACTGGTTAATTGTTCTTTCAGGAAATTTCTCCTCAGTTCTAAGTTGCTTCTCTCCTTGATTAGTTTCCATCCATTGCTTCTTGTTCTACCCTCAGGTGCCTTGGAGAATAGTTTGACTCCCTCTTCTTTGTGGCAACCCCTGAGATGCTGAGATATTGGAACACTGCTATCATGTCTCCCCTGGTCCTTCTTTTCATTAAACTAGACATACGCAGTTCCTGCAACTGTTCCTCATATGTTTTAGCCTCCAGCCCCCTAATCATCTTTGTTGCTGTTGTCTGCACTCTTTCTAGATCGTGGCGACCAAAACTGAATGCCGTATTCCAAATGTGGCCTTACCAAGTGGTATTAAAGTGGTATTAACACTTCACATGATCTTGATTCTATCCCTCTATTTATGCAGCCTAAAACTGTGCTGGCTTTTTTGGCAGCTGCTGCACACTGCTGGCTCATATTTAAATGGTTGTCGGCTAGGACTCCAAGATCCCTCTCACAGTTACTACTATTGAGCAAGGTACCACATATACTGTACCTGTGCATTTTGTTTTTCTTGCCTAAATGTAGAACCTTACTTTTTTCTCCATTGAATTTCATTTTGTTAGATAGTGCCCAATGTTCAAGTTTGTCAAGATCCTTCTGTATCTTAAGCCTATCTATCAGAATGACAGGCTGAGGCTTGCAGGTCCTCTTCAAATAAATGCTATATTATAATATAGGTTTAATAGAGACGATAAGTGGTTGTTTTGGATAACTGATATATTAGACTCCATTCTTCCATCTATGAACATTTGAAAGTCATAAGAGTATATAAGCTATTGTTCATCACAATCTCTATGATTCACATAAAACAGATGTGTTTTTTTTAACCTAAAAAGGCACACTTGATTGTGATCACATTGGAGATAGGTCTGCTAAGCATTCTTGTTCAACGCAAACCATTCTCATATGTTTGCCCAGGAGGAGACCACTCTAAGGTGTATGGTACTGCTGATCTTGTGAAAGTGACAAAAGATACCTTATCAATGAACTAACAAAAGAGACTAATGGCTGAAATTCATCTAATTTGAGAAAGGCTTGTTGATACCAAGAAACTCTGACACAAATCTGGTCCATACAGTATGGGGTTAGATAAAAGAGGGGGGGGGGGGGAGAGAAGGCCTAAAGCATATCCAAATGATTCAGTTCCATTCCAGTTAATTGCTCAGTTGGGGTGTGTGTGTGTGAGGAAGGGAAGTGCCAGATTGACATTTCAAAACAGCTTTGAGAAGGAAGGAAACACCAAGTGGTAAAATGTAACAATGTATCAGAGGCAACTCATCACAACCCACAAGACAAAGTTTAATGATTTTGCATGTGAAAGTGATGCCAATTAGAAAGGGATGAAAACGGCAAAAATTTGAACAACCTTTAAAGAAACATCTAGCAGTGGAATATGTGGAAAATGACACTCTTTGAAGGGGCCTCTAGTGGTAACTACAAGGTTAACACAGGAAGAAGAGTGGGAGGAGATAGGAAGAAATCTAGACTACGTTCAAGGAAACAATTAAGCAGGTTTATGCCTTTATAGCCACAAAATTTCAGAATCATTAACATTATAGTTTTTTTTTAATGTCTATGCTGCATTCATCCAGTGGTGTTTGAGAACTCAGCTACTCTGATGTTCCCAAGTGGATACTGAGGGTTCAGATGTTGTTAGGTTACTGTGTTACCCTTTCTTCGTGTGAATTAGGCTATGGTGTGCATGGTGACAATGGAATTCTGCTTAGGTCCCAAGAAGGAAAAAAGCAAACCAGGGGTGAGGGAATGATATAAGGGTGTAAGCCCTAAAGCATCTTCATCAAGACAAAGGAAAGAAAACAGTAGAAGGGGATAAAACAAAGGCATCTGACCAAGAGAATTGAAAGTGATGAACTAGAACTGATGCTGGCCCTAGTGGAATTCTCAGTATTCTATCAGTTCTGGGCTGCAAACATTTCTATGTTTGCTTGTTCCCACAGTGAAGCAAGATGACAATAACAGTTGGGTGCAGATGCCAGTCATGAGATAGCAAGTGACTGACTCAATGAATCTGTTAAAATACCCTGCCTGGAAGATGAGCTGCGATGAGATACATTTTGATTCTACTGTAGTTCTAAATTTGAACCTACAACTGGGTGAGGGATTTCCTAATGGCCTATTTATTCAGGTACCATGTAACTGAATGTAACTTGTTTAATGTAATTTGCACTGTCTGGTGTCTGTGGAAAGGCTCCAAAGTCTTGCACACTGCCAGGAGCTATAGAAGGTTGATATAAGAGTTTCCGCTTTTTGGGGTATCTGCACTCCCTGGACCCGAATAAAGCAATAGTGAGCTACCAAACCACAGCAGGCATTGGTAGTTAGTATATGTGTTAGTGGTAAAAAGGACACGTCCATTACTAAGTTGTGTCGATCTACCCTCCTATGGAGCCATGAATATTGGTTGGCATGGTAAGTATTTACAAGAAAAAAAAGGACATTGTTAAACTCTTCCAAGAAAAAGCAACATGGGTTGCTCAGCAGGAGAAAAACACTGCCAGTTTCATTGGTAATTGTGCATCTAAAACTATGGCTGACACTATCACCCTACATCAGCATGCCTGGCTCTACTCCACAGGTCTTATGCAGAAAGCAAAGGCATGCATTAAAGACATGCTGTTTGACAGAGAAGGACTCTTAGTAGTAAAACTGACGCTATCCTCAATTAGATTCAAAAACCGGCTTAATGCTAGTGCACAGGCCTGGTTCTTAATAAGCGTGGACTATAAAGGACGATATGCACGGTACTTTCTAAAGGAGCCATTGAAAGGCTTCCATGCTTTAAACTGAAATCTGAGTTTTGTGATATGTTGCTATACTGAGAGGAAAATGGTATACTTGGGATCAGTTTTGATCTCTGGAATGTAAATTGTTTCCTATCAGTCAAAAAATTCCATAAGGTTTCTCATATCCAAGCTTCCCTTCCTTGAAAAGAGACACTAATTTTCACCAATGGATTTAAAGGATGCCTATTTCATTTTTCACCATTGTCTGAGTTTTAAAGTGAAGAAGATACAACCTGATTGGCTTTACTTTGGATTAGGTATTGCCCTCCTTCATGGTTCTCTAAATCTACAGCTGCCATAATAGCTCATTCGAGATTCTACGGAATAAAATATTATCTTTACTTGGATCATATTTTTTTTTGCTGTTCTTGACACATAGTGGCACCACTTTTAAGCGTGTAGGTATTGTGTTTGACCTATCCAATGTCAACATAGAAAATTATTATTGTGTTAAATGCTTCAGATCACATGGCACCTGGCATATTGCATTTCTTCCATACCAATGCTCAGACATATGACATATGATTATATCAGATGATATCTGTGGATACTCTCAAAAGGAGGAGCTTTTACATATAAAATCTGAAGCTGTAAAAGCAATAGAAGATAGACATACCAATTTCTGCTCTTCGGTTGTCCATACACCCTAGATCAGAAAGTGGATACAATCTTGGATAACTACAGTTGAAAGCCAGACATAATGGGGGGATGAATCCTGCCAGCATGAGTCATAAAGACCATTTAAGTATGTGGGGTCTGGAGTACAATGGCCTGAATCAAGCCTGACATCTTGGAACCAAGAAAGCACACTACAACTTGCTTCTACATTGCAAAATGGTTACAGAAGCATGACTGAGAGTTAAGATAGGTGGAAGGCTTCCACTTTATCTCCCTTTCCAGGACACTCTATCACAGACCTTGTGTTCTTACTGTCACATATATACCTTGGTTGCAAGTTTACATCAAGGTTATAGGATAAATCACCATCAACGATGCATCTTGTCTTCCTGTTTTGAACCCCAGAGCTATTTAAAAGGTACTTTTTATAAGCTGTATTGAGTAAATTCTCTTGATATTAACTCCCTAGGATCTCTATGGGTTAACAAGAGACTTCTCTTAGTATTAATTAAAGAACTCTATGGGCTGCTCAATGAGGCTATGTACACTGACATTAATCAATGTGATAACTGATAGCCTAAATCTTTGGCCTGCTTGAATGCTATGGGCACCATAGTTTCTGATGAATCAACTGTGGTATCAGTTAAGTCTCACAGAAATGCCTTTAAAAGGGGAAAATGGGGGAAAGAAGAAAGAGGCAAGGAGAGGAGGATGGAAGGGAGAGGAAGAGAAGGAGAGGGGGTAAGAAGGGGGAGAGGAAGAGGAGGAGCGGGAGAAAGGCAAGGGAAGAAGGAAGGGGAAGGAGAGGAAGAAAGAAGAGAAGGGAGGGAGGGAGAAAAGAAAGGGAAAATGAGGTGGTGTTACAACAGGAAGAAGGGATGGTAAATAAAGCAACCCAAATTGTATATTATAACCTATTAAATGAAATAACAAATGTACAGTATAAGAATGATAAATGTGTAGAAAAATAACAACTATGTGAATGTATACTTAAAATGCTATGTAAGAGAATAAAAAATAAATAAAAATTCTGGAAAAAAATAAAAATAAAAAGAAATGCCTTTAAAAGGGAAGATATGTTTCTGCGGACTTGCCCTGAAACACAACGTGCCTTTGTTGAAACAGAGTAAGCAAACAAAGTGCTTTCCTATGGCTGGTAATCTAAATTTGCAAACTACTGCACAAATGGTCATTCATATAAGATTAAAGTGCATTTAAGTTGAAGTAGGCAGTTCCTGAGTGTAGAACTGCCTATTTTGTTATTGCTATAGTATTTGAAAAAGGATGGATGGTCCTAGAGGTAGATCTATTAAAGGTGGTCAGAATTCCCTCCAAAATCCTGAGTTATACTTTTGTGAAAATCAGTGTGATTACAATGAAGAATCACATATACGTTGTATACAGATTTTGGTGTATGGAACATGGTATCCAATTCAAATAATCTGTATAACAATCTTTATGTTATGTTCTTTTAATACTCTTAGGTTCTTGATCTGAGGCCTATCTCCTCCCCCTATCCCTTTATAAATACCAACTGAGAACCTTTGCTATGGAAAGGATTATTATGGCACACAAGGATAGCACATTATCGTTTATTAACCATCTGGATAGATTTTTCTTAGACAGAAATTTCAATGAGAAATGGGATGGCTGGTTGTAAAAAGTGGTTAATAGGATGACCATAGTCATCTTTAGAGAGCTCAGGAATGCTCTCATTTCAGGAATTAAATCCTTAAGATGCTGTAAGTGACATGACTATTTATATTCCTGGCCTCCCAATTACACAGTCTGATCTCTCCTAGAGTTGTGTTACCTTTACCTGTGCAACGGTAATCTAGAGTATAGTACCATTTATCTGGATATGTAAGTATATGTTCTGGATGGGGAGCGATTTGATTCTGCTTGCGTAGCTGGATCATTCAGGAAGTCCCAGATAAGGATAGTATCATCATGTGAGCTGCTGACAATTTGAAATTCATCAAACTGAAGTCGAAAAACTCTGCCAGAATGTTCCTAGACAAAGGAAATACAACCCAAAGTCAAACTTTTCTAGTTATTGGATAAAAATAAAACATATTTTGTAATTATTCTATATTTCTAAGGGAAGTAGATCTTTGAAAAATAGTTTCACCACTGTTAATAGCCCAAAACATGGCTTATAACTTCATTACTTCCACTGGCAATATTTCAAGAACTGAATATTCTGAAACTAGAAGTTTTGTTGCTTGGACTTTTATGACTTTAACAATAGTTTTCAAGAATGTTTCAGATCTTTCATGAGCTTAAATTTATTAGAAAATAGCATGAAATTTAGAATAGCTTCCCTAAAGCAATAGCCTACTCTTGCTGCAGCCCTTCCCCCCCCAAAAGGGAGGGAGGCACTTTAATGAATAGCAGAGAGATGTAGCATTCATGGGAAGTCCAAAAGAATTTTTGTATATCATTTTCAAAGTCTGAGTACCCATAGTAATAACTGCACAGTACTTATTTGCTTATCTAATATTTACTAGAATCTTGGTGAATGAATTGAATACGTGTTATTATTTACCTAACAGATTTTCAAGTCATGGATAGTTAAGGATGGGTCCTTTTGTAGGAGAAGGTGCGGGATATAAATTTAATAAAATAATAAAATAAAAAATAAAGGAGAATGTTAAAAATATGTTGGCAATCTAAACCCACTGTAAATATCGGCATGTACAACGCATGTGCGAAACAAAGTCCATTTGGGCTATTAAAGCCCTAGCTAGTTCAGTATAAAACAGGCAACATATTTTATATATATTTGGTTCAAGCACAAAACAAGCTATTTTGGTTCAAGTATGGAACAAAATATAATGACTTTGGATAAAAGAATTCTGAATGCACTGTTCTATTTTAGATGACGTGCTAGAAAGTTGTCCTATCTTTTGATTTTCCCAGTTTGGGGAAATACAGAAGATTTATCATGTCTCTCCTGCTATTGGCTTAGGACAGGGGTCTGCAAAGTCGGCTCTTTTAAGACTGGTGGACTTCAACTCCCAGAATTCCCCAGCCAGCTATGCTGGCTGGGGAACTCTGGGAGTTGAAGTCCACCAGTCTTAAAAGAGCCGACTTTGCAGACTCCTGGCTTAGGACAAGTGATGAAGTTAGGAGATAAAAAGCAGGTATTTGTGGACCATGTAGCACAGCAAGGGAGCCATTTTGGTCTGATTGGGGTTGGAGAAAGATACTGCTTTCGAAGAGACTCATGCGGAAGTTATAGTGATATATTAAATATAACTGGTTACTTGCCTTTAAGACACACTTCAGCCTGAATCATTTATAGTCAGGTTGTTCTTTATAAAATCAGTTTTGCAATTTATATGTGGGTCTCTCTAACTTTCCTTTCTCCTTGTTTCCCCAAATCTACCTGTCCATCCTCCAAAAATATGATTTATTTGAAGGAAATTGCCTAATTAGGTGTGCTCATGACACACATACATATAAAGGTCTGGTGACTGTACTGGCCAGATGGTAGTAAAAATGGTATCACTACCCCTGAAGCTATAATGCTCCTCCCACCCTCCCACTATCTGAAGCCTGGAAGGTGAGCTAGTGCTGGTTTTTATAAAGAATCTTATGGGGAATCCTGTCTTCACGTGAGTAGATTGATATGTAGGCCTTCAAAAGGAAAAGCAAAAGGAATACTTGATGAGAGACAACAGTATTTTGTAAATACTAAAAGTAATACCAAATGTGTGTTTTATCCCTTTGTGAGGGTGTGCTTTTCACATACATCTTACACAGCCAATATTATCAATTGTAAATACAAAACAGTACAATTAATACACGACATGACCTTAGGCATGTGTGCATTCTGTGCATACCCTTTTTTCCCTGAGATTCAGGAGGCATTTATATAACCAGTTAGTCTTCATTTTCAAAAAAAATCTGAACATTTTGCAGACAGAAGGGGAAAAAAGCATGCAGCGAACGCACATCCTCTTTTAAATTCATCAAGTCCTTAATTTGCTCATCTTTCCGCTGCCAAAATATTAAACTCATCTTTTTGAATATTAGATCTTTTGGAGTAACAATGCACTTGAAAAGTATTCATTCCTTGGTGGAAACTTCAGAATATATTTAAAAATGTTACCACTGTATGCCGGATGGCCTGCGAGGCACACTGTGCCTGCTCTTCTGCAATGCTGATGCGATCTATGGTGGATTGTGCTGCAAAGGCATGTTTGCACTTAGTGGTTTGACCTGTTTGCTGCAATTCTTGTGTGTCTTTAGCACTTTTGTTTTTGCTGAGCAAGGTAGTGTGCATGACTGCACTTTTTGTTCTGTTTACAATGTAAATGTGGCAGTGGGAGAATTCTTTTGTACTTCCCAGGGTGTGGCCTCTCTCCTGGGCAACAACACATCTTTATTTTATTAATGTTCTCATTCCACCAGGCAGAAAGTGTAATTCCTTTTTATTTGTTTTTGGCAGCCAGCTGATAGCAGGCTGCCAAAACAGGTACATCAGCAAATGAACTGTTGGGGTGGAAATCCATATTGGTAATTTCATGCAAGGTTAGATTTAGATGACAAATTTAGATTAAGATGAAATTTATCTTAAAACATTTTTGAAAATTACTCAATTTGTATCAATGGATTGACTGGAACAAATCCCCCCTCCCACTTCCCACCATGATGTCCTATTGTCCTGAAGGATGTAACTGATTTGAAAAGGGTGTATGAAAGGATAAGGTTTCTATAATCTTTCTCTTCTTATTATTAAGGAAAAACACTGATCTAGCCTAGTAAACTTTCCTCACTTGTCTTTCAATTATTATATACCGAGGACGAAAAAAATAATATATACATTTGAACCTGAGTGCAAGGAAGGCACAAGGCAGTATATGGAAAAAATAGCTTTCATAACGAGAAATTTCAGAAATATTTAATTTTTTCCCCTTTGCCAATCTTTTTGCAAGTTGGTTTGCAGGTAGCATAGAGCATGAATTGGTACATCTTATCTGTTCACTGGCTCTAGATGAAATTAAGAGAGCAAAAGGCTTGTTTCTATGACTAAAACACTTAAAATGTATCAATGTTATTGTATTTTTAAACAAAACACAGGATCCTTGAACTGGTTCAGGTTTTGTTCTTTTGAACTGCAGCCACAGAAAACAGTATCATAAAATGTAACAAAACATATTTCCATTTTGCATATACTCAGGCTTAGTATGTTGAGAGAATATTGTTATTCTGTTTCTACATTTTATTATTCCTGCTTGATTATACTAGCCAGTCTGTTTTTCCAACATAAATTATTGAAGTTATTATCTTTTCTTTGCTAGCAATTCATTTTCTGCTAAAAATATCAAAATATTCGAAGTATTAGGAACTGAATACATAAGAAAGAATTTGAAGCACACTATAACTGTGTTAACGTCTGCCGTTGCTAAAATCTTGGTCCTTTCATTGGTCTCATTCAAGAAAGCATTTGTTATATTCTTGTGCAATGTACATTTTATATGGACTATTCACACTGCCTAAAAATTGAACAAGAAAATGAAAACAAATACTTTGTTCATTGGATAACACACATTTAATCTCAGATACTGAAGACAGCACAATAATGGCTAAGATACTTTCCCAAATTGTGTAAACATCTAAAACTTAAATGTTTCTGCCTATCCTTCCTTGGGATAAAAGTAGGAGACAACTTTAATGAAGCAATGAAATCTTAGGGTTTGTTTACCTTAGCAGCTTAGCCATGAGCAGCAGGATTCACAATTCAGTCTCAGCTGAAGTGTGAACATAATCACTCAAGGGTAATGGATACTGACTCCCCTAGCACCTCATTTATGCTTAATGAATTCTACTCTGCTTCCCACACATTTAAACCTCTCCATTAGAAGACAAAACAAAGTGGCTCTTTCCCCCCACTTCCCTGCGTCACTTGTAGATGATAAAAATATATTTAGGCATATTGGGCAAAAGCTACTGATCTGGTCTATGAAATTTGACTTCTGATAAAGTGGTTTACTTCTGTACAACAATGGATATACATTATTATCATCAGAGGAAGAAACTTCAGAAGAAGATGGGTCAGTTGATCTCACCATGTCTGTAACAAATGAGCCAAACCTAAGCACAAGACCCAGGCTAGAATAATTCCCCTCCAGCCTGCGACCATCTGCCCAGGACTTGATCTAGATTATACAGAAACTTATCCTAGTTGTGCGGCACTAAACTAAATTATCAAAAAGCTGAAAATAGCTATTATGCTCTAAAATAGAGTATTTTAATACTAGCTCAATGTTAAGTGGATGGTCTTTGCTTCCAAATCAGATTTGATAAGCAGAAGCTAAATAAAAAAAAAATAGTTAACAGTCTTCAGTGTAAATCTATGTGGGGGTGCCACAATACAAAAACCAATTACTACTTATATGATTGGCTATCCTTGCAACTTGACTGTGGGAATTCATTCATTTACAGGCATTTCATTCTGGATTCCAAATTTCACTATTTCAATTTTTTTATTTTGCTTCTGGAATTTGAATAGTAATGTTCTTTTTGTGTGCCAGGTTGTGGGTAATCTCTTTTATAGTTAGGCCTATATATTTTTATCTTTACTGCATGGAAGTCCCAAATTATGGTATGATGCTACCCTTCCACCTTAGTATTCTGTATCTTTTCCTCTTTATGCAGTGATGAATTCTAATATTAGAGCCACTGTTATTTTATATATATCTCATCTATTAAAAGCTCAATCAAAACAGATATCTTTTTTTGTGGATGAGCCAAATTTCAATCCATTTTTTTGAACCACTGTCTTTTGGTCCAAGCTCTAATTAATTTGGATTTAGTAAAAATACTGAAAAATAACATATTAGATGGAAAGGATTTAGCAACTAGAGCAGGGGTAGTCAACCTTTTTATACCTACTGCCCACTTTCATATTTCTGTTAGTAGCAAAATTTTCTAACTACCCACCAGTTCCACAGTAATTTATAAAGTAGGGAAGTCAATTAAATTAAAAAAAGGAAAGTGCTTCAGTATTGGACAAAACCCCTACCGCCCACCATGAAAGCTGGAACGCCCACTAGTGGGCATTAGGGACCAGGTTGACTACCACTGAACTAGAGTGTCAGGTTGCTTCAGTCAATCTATCTAAGACACTAAAGGAGTTGTAGGTTTATATTGACTATTAACTCCTTTCCTGTTCACCAAATTCCATTTCATTATATATTAATGAAATTTCATGATATATTAATATTAGAACACAGTCAATTGAAAGCTCTTACCACAAGAGTGCGCAAGCAGAGGGTCCCAGCGGGGGCACGGGGGTCGAGCGCAGCTAACAGATCCCAGACCTTAATTTTTCTGATAAGGAAAAAGAAAGGAAACAATTACAATTGTAATTACCTTACAACATAAGGTAAAATTAACTGCCCTCAACCCAGCTCAAGATAGTGATTAATATATATACCTCAGTTAAAACAATCTCCTCAAAATATAAGACAGAAGTACATGAAGTATACATTTCTTCAGAAATTTGCTTTTCTACTCTAAATCTCCCTTCTGCCTACATGACTTACTATGCTATTAGAAAATAATAATAATAATAAAGGAGGCTAAAACTTAGCCTAAAAGAATAATCAAGCTGTGTACCTGCTCCATGTAATTCCTGTGTAGCTGCTCCATGTAATTCCTATAATTAACCATGTGGCATTAAAAAGCCCAACTAGAAGCACCTTTAGCAAAGACTAAGTCAAACATAAAAAGTTACTGGAGGGAAACATGTTAGACTAGGACCCACACTCAAGCCCCTTCTCAATTCTAAAGATTTATTGTGTTACTTGAGGCCAGTCTAACCTATCTCACATGGTTTTTTGTGGGGGGAAACTGTAGTAGAGAGTGCTATGCTTGCTACCTTGAGTTCCTGGAAGGAAGGCAAATACATAATACATCAAAGTGTAACAAATCAGATCCATTTGTGTGATAGCTCTTAGCCATGATCCTCATTTGATCATTCTCATCAAGTAACAGACTCAGATCATTACAATAATAAAGACAAGTTTTAAATATGAGAAAGAGATTTCTTACTAAGAAACAGTATTGAGTTATTTTTCCTGGTTCAAAAATAAAAGCACAGAGCAGGTTAATTTGTTTGGCTGAGGAAATATAATATGAAATTTCTGATTTAACCTAGTTGGTTTTATATGGACAGTGTAAGAAATAAAAATTAAGAGATACTAAAATAGAGTAAAATATGAATATAAGGATTGTGAGAAAACATTGATTTTTCATTAACTTGATTCTTACTCATGTGAAAACAAACTGTAGCAAATTTGCACTTTTAACCCTTCTCTGAACATGGAACAGCTCCTTCCACTCCCTTTATTTTAATGGCGTGTAAGAATATAGAGAGGGTGAATTCAAAATGATCATAGACAATAACCACTTCTATTCAAGAAATAAGGGACAAAAATAAAGCTGGAAATAATAACATTTCCAATTTTTTCCCCATACTCAAGTTAACTATACTATTGCACAGTACACCTGGTATGTTAGCATTTCTGGTTAGTTGATGAGATTTTTGTAGATTTTAAAAGTACATGTTTTCTGTGGCACTTTATTTATTTATATCCCACATTTATTAATTTTACAAATAATTCAAGGCAAAGAACATATCCAATACACCTTCCTCCTCCTGTTTTCCCCAAAACAACAACCCTGGGCTGAGAGCAACTGGCCCAAGGTCACCCAGCTGGCTTTCATGCTTAAAGTGGGACTACACTTTCAGTCTCCTGCTCTCTAGCCTGTTGACTTAAGTACTACACCTATGTTGGCATTCTATAGTAGCTTTCTGATTTGTTTGAATAATCGTTTTGATATATAAAATTGCATGCAGTCTCTTTGACATTTTTGCCCAGATTAGTTTCTTCCAGATAACCTGTAAATTATTTTGCTGTGCACTGTAGTTGAGTCATCAACAAAACGCCCTTCTCTTTCTCTGTTCTAATAGTAAAGACAATGTTCTAGAAACAAGAATGTTTTCATCTTTCCAAACTCATCAAAAAGTATACATGGAAAGGTTTTAGGTTGGATGGATAGCCAGTTGGAGGAAAAACATGAGATTTTGTTTTTATACAGCATAGCAGCAGCTAGACCTTCGTATGTAAAAAGATGGAAAGGCCTACAGATTCCCACAATAGAAGAATGGATGGTGAAGTTAATGAAATTGGCTGAGATGGCAAAATTAACTACTTTTATTAAAGAAAAGACTTTGTCTAGATTTGTTTCTACATAGAAACAGCTTTTGGACTTTTTTCTTGAAACTGAAAGAAAAGCTACATTAATTTTGGGATTTGACAAGTAGAATTGTTTATTATTATAGAAAGTCTATATTATTGAACTTTAGATCAAAAGGTTAATGTATTTTATATTGCAAGTCTATCAAAGAAAGTTGAAAGCTATCTTTTTCTCATTTTTCTATCTTTTCTTATTATTTGCATCTTTCCCTTCCCTATTTTTTCTCTTTTAATTACTTTTACCCCCAGTTCCCTATTTTATTTCTTATGAAAATTCAATAAAATATATATATGAAAAAGTATATGAAAACTTCATGTAAATTAGGCTGATCCCCACCAATAGATCAAGCAGTTCATTTCAGAAAAAGAAACTGTAATGTAAATATATATAAATGCCCTAGAATAGCAACAGCATTTAGACTTACAGTATATATTGCTACTTAGTACTTTACAGCATTTCTAAGAGATTTGCAGAGTCACCATATTGTCCCCAACAATCTGGGTCCTCATTTTACTGACCTTGGAAGGATGGAAGCCTGAGTCAACCTTGAGCTGGTGAGGATTTAACCCCTGGTAGCAGAATGGGACAACTCCCCACAGCCAGGTCACTGTGTCCATCTTGCCCTGGCCAACTTACCATGGGACAATTCACCATGGCTAACTCACCACAGGACAATTTAAAAATTCAATTTAATTACTTAAAATAAATAAATAAAATTTAGTTTTTGTAATTCACATATCATTTTCTCTCTCCTTTTGCACCTATTCTTTAATTATTCCACTATTTCTGTGATATTAGTGTAATTTTTGTCCCACAGTGGGTTGGCTGCAGCAACTTGGCTGCGGCGAATTATCATAGATCCCCTGGCAGTGGACAGAGTCTACCTATAATACTGCATTGTAATCACTGAGCCATTACAGCCCAGTTAAGTTAAGAAATATTATTTTAGAGGACAGCTTGTAGCAGAACGGCAAGTTAATCAATCGGTCACAGTGAAAAGCTGATTCTGAGTTGAGATGTGATGAAGTTGAATTTGGATTTTATAGGTACATTTTGAGAACAATTGTTCAATGGGCACAAAAGATCAGTAGGAAAACATGAAATAATAGATGCAATACAGATAAAAATGATATAAATGCAAAGTCAGATGTTTTGAATATTTCAACAATTATATATAAACATTATCTCATTTTTTTCTGTCAATGAGAATACTAAAAAGTTGATAAATAACGTTATATTACATTATATACATTTTTTTAAATCTACTATTAAAATGAATCAAATTGTTTTCTTTTTTGCAGGCCACATTTCAGGAAGATTATGTTTTGATGAAGTGATTTTTCAAAAGGTATTTTTATATTTCTAGTTTTCAGGTTTTAAGTCAGTTTAGGACAGTGTTTCTCAACCTTGGCAACTTGAAGATGTCCTGACTTCAAATCCCAGAATTCCTCAGCCAGCGAATGCCAGATATCTTCAAGTTGCCAAGGTTGAGAAACACTGGTTTAGGATAAGCAAGTAAGGTATTCATGAGATATGTATCTCATCATGACATTCTCACCCATCATAGGCTCCACTGACTATCCTCTTGCTATCAAAACGAATGCATCTCACTAGTTCCTCATGGCCTTCCAAGACCCGCAAACAGGCCCCACACTCAATGTCCCATAACCTGTTGGAACACAAGAGAAATAACCATTTTATTTTTAAAACTCTGTAATTGAATTATAAATTGCAAATTGAACCTGCTTAATAAACTCTTAAGTGAGAGAATTTAAATATATCCAAATTTCTATTTTGTATCCGGGGGAAAAAACCAATGTTTAATGCAAAAGTCAACGTCTTTTCAGAACATGATTTCAAGTCCCTATTGGAATTGCTATTAGGACTAAATGGCTGATAATACATAACTGAATCCAGATAAATTGGCCAATAGTAGTCCATATGAGCTTATGATAAAATTTTCATATAAGACAACAGTATATTTTTTGCTGTAAACTGAATTTGCTAGTGGAAAGAGACTGAAATGTGAATTTTCTCTACAGTTACATCTAAAATGACTATTCTTTCTTAAAACATTCTATTGTCAACCTGGGTAAACTTCTCGGCTATGCCAAATTGCATTGCATGTGATGATCACGTTTGGAGCTTCTTCATAAGCTTCTGAAATTGCATCTTTTATTTTATAAGTGAAATTAAAAGAAAGGAACATATTACATCAATTGCAATGGCAGATTCATAATAAAGTGAAGGTATGGAGTTATTTATGGATCTGAGTATATGCACTTAGAATGCTTATAGTTCAGCATCCTTATAGTTCAGCATCCATTATAAAACAACTAAAAATTGACTTGTTACTCATATGAATCTGACATAACAAAATCTATAATTAGTGCATACCAGTTATTTAAAAGAGAATACTAAAATTAGGGAGCTGTAATTCAAGTCTATGGGACTGCTGCCCTAGGGAGCAGGTGCTGTTATACATTTTATGACCTATGGATAAAAAGACAGTTGTTATACATTTTATGATCCATGGAGTAAATGGCTATATAACTGACTGAACTAAAAGTATCTCTTTGTGAATAGTTCATTTTTACTTCATTTCTACGCTCTGAAAGTCCTCTGAAATGCAGCTTTTAAGGTTTGTAAGGTATTGGTGGGAATGTGAAGAAGCAAAAAGAATAACTGGAAGAAACTTAGTTACATAAGAGAGATATTCAGGAGATTTTTAAGCAGATGGAGTTCAGTTTTATCAGTTGAGCCTATGGCAGAGCCATCTTTTTGCTTTAATAGTCTCTCTCCCCATAAAATAGGTTTTAACGTTGTGGAAAAAATGATCAAGATAATTTTTCTGACTACAGGGCCATTCTTGCCAAAAATGCACATAGGGAAACAGTTATCATATCCACTTCAACTATTCTAAAGGAAACATATAAAGATAGTTTGTGATGCTAGCCAAATTTAGTGCAGTGACATAAATTCTAGTAGAGTGATTATGATTTTATTAATAGCTCATGTTTGGCCCATTACCCTGCTCTTTCTAGCTAACTCTGAACAGGAACTGTAGTATTAAGTAACAGCGTCTAGCCATTCATTCCTCACATTTGGCTATGGTCATTGAGTTCTAGAGAATTAAATTTCATTCTGCTTTTGAGATTTCAGTGTCGATTCTGTTTAAAAAACTATAGTACCTATTAAAGAAGAGTAAGGAAGTAATACAGAATACTGAAATTATACTCAAAAGGTTTACAACCCACTTTCAAAAAACAAGAGGGATAGGAGAAACACTGCAAAACAATGTTTGAATATTAACTCTAAGATGCATATAGGTCAACTATGTATTCAACCTGAATTCTGTTGAGATGCAACTGCCAACTGCAGCAAAATTCCAGCACAAGGTTTTTATTCCATGTAAGCAGAAATATAATTGTATTCCTCTTTAAATTTATTACCATATTGACATTTATATTAGTTTATTTTACTGTATGTGGTACCTCTAGTTGCTTTTCCAAGATCCACAATATTTAACTGTTTCTTGGTTGGGTTACTACTAGTGTTTGTGTTTTCCAAATTTTATACTTTTAGGTTTATCCTGTTTGATTTTTTTTTCCTAAATAAAAATGATAGGCAAAATCTAATGTTACACTTCCAAGATCGTAGCATCAAACAAACGTATTTCACAATCTATGTGACATTAATTCCAGAGGATTACACAAATAGAAAAAGGATGAGTCTAAGGATAAGAGTTATTAACAATGCTTATAACTCAATGAAATTTTTGGCTTTAGACTGCTAGTAGTAACTTTTTAAAATTGACCTTAAACATTAGTTCAAACTCCTCAGTCCTACGGCAATCAGACTAATTTAATCCATTGCTTGGACTCTCCAAGCGGTGCACAGGAAAACATGTTATTCATGGCTAGTGTAGAAGCTCTATGCCAACACACTTTTGTCTATGAAACATGACAAGGATCAGAATATTGTTATTGGTGGAAGGAAGTATATCTAAATTGAAGAATGTTTTCCAATAATGCTATCATGGTTTACATCACAAGAAAGATTGAGTTGGGGTAATACTTGCACCTTTAGAGAAGCAGTTCCTTAAAATATTAAGATAGCTTTTAAATTAGTAAATTGGATTGTATAGGAAGACACTGCAAAATTCACTTATTCATTTCCTTATTCACCATAATTTCCAAACAGTAGATTTCGCCTATCATTTGCTTTCCTATTAAATCCTATCCAATTATCATCTGAATAACATCTCAAAAGTGTAATATTTGTAATATGGAATAGACTGGTGTTTGGATTATTTCTAGTGAAGGCAGAGCAAGTGGACTTTTTGAATCCAGGCAACTTATTTCAAAAGGGACTTAAGGCCAAGTGCTACAAGAAAAAAAAAAGAGCTGGTAGTTATTAGTTGGATTTAAGAACTGTATTAAAACCTCTTAGTGCAAATCCAACTGTTTTCATGCAGAATGCAATCTCATATTAATGAGTGTAGCAAATGTGCCAGGGAGAGAAAGGGAGGATATGAGTGTTCCAAACAACAACTTTTCATACAAATAATGTGTAACTGTAAGCTAAAGCTTTCCTTTAATTCTAAAATAATATATGATGAATACAGAAAGAATCCACATGCACACACATAGAAGCTTTATGTCAAAGTATCTTTTAGTTGGAGTTTATATATATATATATTTGCTTTCATAGATTTTCACGGGTGTAGGTATGTTGGTATTGCTGTCTTCGGGTAGATACACGGGAAAATACCCGAAGACAGCAATACCAGCATATATATATATATATATCACTGTTATATGCAGGTCTGTTTGCCTTGACACCCCCCTTCCAAAAAAAGGCAGCACTAGTCACTACTAATCCTATGCTTCATACCTAATTGTATTATCAGATGAACCACTGACAACTAGTCTATCTCTATATTGTAGACATGCAATGCCTCGCTTGTGGCCATTTAAGGTACGAACGAATTCACAGGTACTTGTGTTCCATACCTATAAAAGAAACACAAAGAAGAAAAATGATTATTTGGAAATATTACATACATATAACAGGTATTTGTATGAGAAAGACTTACAGTATATTGATAATAGAACCAGGAGGATGAAGTGGTTAGTGTTGGCTTGAGATTGAGTGTAACAAGTGGTGGCGCAGTGGTTAGAATGCAGTATGCAGGCTAACTCACTGCTCACCTCAGGAGTTTGATTCTTAGCAGCTCAAGGTTGACTGAGCCTTCCATCCTTCCGAGGTCAATAAAATGAGGACCCAGATTGTTGGGGGCAATATGCTGACTCAGTAAACTGCTCAGAGAAAGCTGTAAAGCACTATCAAATGGTACATATAGTAAATCTAAGGGCTATTGTTATTAAGGAGAGTGCAACAAATTGTGATTTAGTTTATGGAGTTAACTTTAGGACAGTGACATATTCTTTCAAAACTTATCTATTCACTGTGCTGCTTAGTTAAAGGTAGAATATTAATGAAATAAATACAATAAATTAATACATATTCAAAATCATACTGATTTCAAGGTTTGCACCTTTATAGTTCTATCCCCTGATGCTGACACGATGTATTTGTCATCAAAGTCTACCACATTGACGGCTGCTCTGTGTCCAACCAGAACCCTTCGTAAAGTAATGTCTGTTGGGGAGGCCATGTCCCAAACAGCAATGGAACGATCCTTAGAACATGTCACCATCATCCCATTATTAAAGCGCAGGTGCAGTACCGCTTCACAATGATGGATCAGCGTGTTGAGCATCTCACCAGTATTTACATCCCATACTCTGGAGTTCATGACAAAAGAGAAGATGGAAAACAGAAAGCAATGAGTTTCTTATAGTAATTATAAACTTCCTATCACTACATGAAGTATTACAAATGTCCTGAAAAAATGTGTTATGTGTCAGCATATAAGCTTACTTTGAGAGGAATTGTTTAAGTAGCAAGTGTGACATTAAGAAAATACAATAAAAATACATTCTTTATCTGAGTAATTTTATGAAATAGGACATTTTTACATCCTTTTTTAAAACATAAATAAAGGACATAGTCTGGTCAACACTGAATCATGAACCTTTGACTGAGCTCATGCTTGAATCAAATAACAACTTCTAAAGCAGCATTCAGATACTGCATAATTCCCACAAGCACAGCAACTCACCATTTGTTCTGAAGACAGGAGTTCTTCAAACACTACATATCAAACCATTTAGTTAAAAATGTTTTCATTTGCCTTTTTCAGTCAGTACAGTATTAACAGTACTGTAGGATTATTTTGAATTAGGTGGTCTCTGTAGCTATCCCACATGATTAATAGAAAAATTAAATTCTAGAGCAGGGGTGTCAAACTCAAGGCCCATGGGCCGGATCTGGCCTGCGAGGTGGTTGGATCTGGCCCGCGGGACTGTCCTGAAAAACGCAAGGACTGTCCCATGTCGCTTTGGCCCAGTCTACCCAATGCTACTTTGGCGCAGTCTACCCAATGCGTGTTCAGCCAATCTACCCAATGCGACTTCGGCCCAGTCTACCCAGTGTGAAGAGGAAACATGCCAGCAGTTTGGGGAGTTGGCCATGATCCATGAGTGGCATCAAGCTGCCCATGCCCACCCAGTTGACCACACCCACCCAGTTGGCCAGGCCTGCTCAGCCGCCCCAAGGTCAACCACAGGTCTGGTGCAGCCCTCAATGAAATTGAGTTTGACACCCTTGTTCTAGAGCTTTTATCTTAATTTTAAAAATCACTGTAGAAACGTATACTGGCAATATTAATAGATGAAAAGATCTTCTGTACTTAGTAAACTAAAGTCTAAGCATCCTATTTTGGGTGCTTACATCTCTCTCTCTCTTTAAATTCATTGAGTTTCCAAAGTGGATAGTTTAACAATATACAGAAATTTACCCAGGAGGAAGGGCAGACAATGCCAGGGAGTCAAATAGACTTTCTTCTATTTTTTAAATTATTGGTTATAGAAAAATTCTAGATACTTTAAATGGATGATTAAAATTGCATGTAAAAATGGAATTAATACTTTTAATTCAAAATATATTTAAAAATATAGGTACCTAAAATATAGCATATTTTACAGCCTGCTAAATAAAATTGTATATAAGCAAAAATTATTGATCCAGGTAATATGCAGATAATTTTTCTCAAGGATAGTTATATTTGTTACAGTATATATGTACTGTATATGGTACATATGCCTTGTTAACTCTGAAATTGAGGATTTAAGCTTCTCGTTTTCAAGCTTACTTTAATAAAAACACAAGACACCTTTTCTACCTTTATAAACACCTCCTGAATGAAGTTTGACTTGAAGAATCACCAGTTCAGCATAGGAACTGTACAGTACTCACAATCATAAGCCAAGTAATCTCACAATTCAAACTTCACTTTAGACATGAACTCCCTAGAAAGTTACAAAGAACTCTTCTTTCTGCCATATCCCTCCCACTCATGCTTCTCATCATCTACAATATGGGGCTAACACTATTGTGAAATGAAATGCACATGATACTATTTTTACAAACACATGAAGCTTCTTAGATTCACACAGGCATGACAATCTCTTGCTTTGATTAAAATCATGTATAGGTAGTTCTCGACTTGCAATAGTGATTGGGACCGGAATTTCCATTCCTAATCAATATGGTCATAAAGCACGACTGCACTCTTTGCAGTGACAAACCCTGCGGTCTCATTTGCCATTGTTAGATAATACAATTTCTTACTGGCTTCTCACAGACAAGACAGTGGGGAAGCCAGAAGGAAGTTTAGAGCAAGTGGAAGAAGGCAAGTGACTGCTGATAAGTGGGGGAGGGATACAAGAGGGTACTTGAGGTTGCGAGGAAGATAGGGTAAGGTTCAGGGAAAATATGAGAGAGGTACAGTATGGTTCAGGGTGGTGCAAATAGGATTGTGTGAAGTTATTAGGGAGATGCAGCAAGGGTTGGGGAGGACGCATGAGGGTGCATGGGTCGCTGGCACCGCGTAAATGCAGAGGGGGTGGGGGAGGTTGCGCAAATGGGGGAGATTTACCCTCATGACTTGCAACCTTCCCTGACAGCTGTAGGGAAGATCTCAAATTGTGATCACATGATTGCAGGGCACTGTAACCAATTGTAAGTATGACTCAGTTACCTAGCACCAGATTGTGATCACATGACTGAGGAACTGTTGGGATGGACCTCCAAGGAGCAATTGTAACCACCATTCATTCAGCATTTTGTAACTATGAACAACTGCCTAATGGTCACAAGTCAAGGACTACTTCTAAGATTATCACAATGCATTATAAATATAAAATATAAAAGGATGCCTATGTATAATGCTTGGAAACATTAACACAATTCATTAAGTACTGGTAAGATCATATTAAATAAATGCCTCAAGAGTTGCACTGGGAAGCAGTTTTCTGATCATAACAATGCTATAAATGCTTAAAGCTATAGGAGGCACAAGAATTAGGTATCTTATAGACCGCCTGCTCTTTTATGGAGGCCTACTAGAAGTGCTTTTCTTTTTGGAGATCAGAAACTACCAGGGACGTTTTCTCAGAGTTAGTGCCTAAGGGACACAGCATGTCTCCAACCAAGCTTTATTCATGATGCACTACTGTGAACATTTTTAAAGCATCAATTACAATCTTTTCTGGCACACCAAAGTTTTTAGTGACATTTAGCTGGTGGAACCAATATAATTAGTTAATATTTGAGTCAAACTAGGGAGACTGAGGTTCAAGACTCCACTTGACCATGACATTCACTGGATGACTTTGAATCTCAGCCCAATGGGGACTGCTGTTGTGGAGATGATTAGCACAGATGTGATAGAAATGCAAATACTAATACTAATAATTCTTTTAACTTTTTATCTGTTTTCTTTGTTGGCAGCAGACCATACTAATAAGTTGTTTTAAAAATGTTCACTCTAATCACAATGACATAGGCTGGCATGGTGGTTTATATTGATTAGAAAGACAGAATAAATAGATTTTTAAATAAATAGCTAGCTACCTGACAGTGGAATCTGAAGATCCAGTGATGATTACTCGCTCGTCATACTGGAGACAAAGGACCGACCCAGTGTGTCCAGTCAGAATCCTCTTGCATTCTAGGGTATTTTTGTCCCAGATCTAGGAAAACAAGAGAATGCTAAGATTTTATCACAAAGTAACAGACTGCACTGCTATATCGTCTCTTCTGTTTCCTACAACACAGCATTTTCTTTACTAAGGCAAACAGAACTTCTTTAAGTAGCACACGACGCACTTTGTATTCCACAGGCACTTTGGAGCAATATAAACTATCCTTAATATCTCTGTTTTTAATATGAACATCGTATTTACTCTTCTCATTAGGGAACAGAAAGACTTTAATTACTGAAGGACCAATAATATGGTTAGCCATGAATATAGCACAAGAAAATGAAGCTGTTATTAGAGATGTATCCTCCCTATTTGAAACTGATAAAAAGAAAATCAATATATGTTTAAGTCAAACTCAGCTGAGATAGGACATGGAAAAACAGCTGTTTTTTCCTCATGGATTGCCTCTTCCAAATGAAGTTACATTTCATATTATTTTGAAGAATGGGTCAATTCCTTTATTATGCTGGCATTCTCTTGCAGAATAGATTGTGTATTCCATTATTGCACATTGGGGAACTCTCACCTTGATCGTATTGTCTCGTAGACCACTCACTATCTTCTGATCATCATACTGTAAACAATAAACACCTTTGCTAGTTTCACTCCTGCAGTGGATTCTTTGTAAACTGTGCCTTCCACAACGCCAGTTTGATTCTATCGTCTGGGGAAGAGAGAAAAACAATTTTAAAGTGTGGAACAAATATCATGGAAATTTTACATTGCTGCACTCATGGGACAAGAGAAGCGGCTCTAGTGCTGAACCTATTTATCATTAGATATTCCCAAAAGTGCAAGGAGAAAGGACAGCCTCTCCTAATCTTTAGCTTTCACAATGTATTAAATCCTGCTTAAATTTCACTGTCATTTCTAAAAATCAAAAGCACCAGCTACCTAAAATATAGTATTGTTAATATAGGGTATGCATGGTAAACTGAGTTTTACATTCTTTTAAGATCCATGTCCTTCCTCAATACCTGTAGTCTTAAAAAATGTAGAATATGAATGAAATAATAAATAGGATATTTGACAATTCTCTATTACACTTTCTATTTTTTTATTTACAATAAGCATGGAAGAATAATTAAAGTATATATCATGTATGCCATTTATTCATAATTATAGGTTCTGGTTTTATATTTTTAAGTTTCACTTCAATTCTAAATTAACCTCTTAATACCAAAATCCTACCATGAAGGAGTAGGAACCTGAAACAAAAGCTCTTCTTGGCCTTTGAGTTGCATGCTGGGGATCCCAGCATAAAAAGTGAACAGAGCTATTATCATGATTATTTTCAATTTTTCGCAATTTGCCATAATGCCATAATAAAAACAAAATTTTAAAACATTTAAAGAGGCTTTGAGAGTTGTACCTATTTACTTAACATTTACCCAATTTAACTCTGAGAATGCCTGGAGAGAAGAATGGTCCAAGCTATCTTCTTGTGACCTGGCCATTCAGAATGAGACAACTCACCATGCCATCTCATCGTGGGCAACCCAGTGCAGCCATTGGGCTGCAGTCATCTTGGTGTGGCCAACTCGCTGTGGGACAATGATAACTCAGTGCAATAAATATTATCCACCACTTTCTCCTACATTATTTCCATTGACAAAAATGGAAATAATGAAGAAGAAACAGTGGTGGATAACACTTATTGCATTGAGTTATCCTAACTGGAATGTCCCATGGCGAGTTGGCTGAGGCAAAATGGTCACGGTAAATTGGCCATGGTGAGTTGTTTTAGACCATGGCTATTAGTAATCTGTCTGTCAAATCAACTAGTTTTAATCTGCCTCACTCTGTCTGGACAAAACTGAACAGTTTTGCGACACAGGAAGAAGTGCCTCTGGTCTCTATCAATGTGGTTGGAAAGATTCCTCTTGGTGCAACTGTGGTACTGATATGTAAACTATTAAACATATCGTGCAAAACTCCCCATGACTGCATTTTCTGGTTCTTTAGAAGATCTGCATGAAATAATGCCAGAGACAATCACGTGGATAGCTGAACTGGATATACTGTTATGAGGCAGTTGTCATAACCCTGTAGAAATTTTGTGTATAATTACATGGGTTGTGTGTACATGTTTAGCTCTCTTTGTCAAGTTGCACCTAAAATTTTGAAGGGGTCACCGAATGTGTATCTCTGCACTAAAGTATCAGAATACCCTGCAGTGAATAGAAATACTAATTACAAATTGATCTAGCCTACAAAATATATAAGTGATTCAAAAGCCAACTAATATTTTTTTATGTGAAGTAGACATAAGATTTTTAGGAAAATGCATAGGCTTCTTATTCCTTTTTAATTCAATGCAAACACATATCACATTTGGCCAGAGGCAGGAAAGCCATAGATGAAGTAATGGAAATGAGCCCAAATGAATGTTTTATGACCCGTCCTACCCAGTTACTTCCTTCATGTGTTTTCTCTGATTCTTACCTCTATATCCTGTATAATTTTGGGATAAAGTGCTCTGTAAAATGAATTTGGTGGTATTATGCCATCAGGTGGTTTATTTCTAAAAATATATTGTCCCCTTAAAGAAAGAAATGACATAGTATTAATTTCAGTTGTCTAGTTTAATTTTATACAAGGTTGTTTAATATTTCAAACATTCCAACTGCTTGGTAGAGATAAAGTTTATTATTAAAAAATATAGAAAAGATCCCCCCCCCATTAATATTGCCTTATGAAATGGGGCAATTGCACCAGGAGGAAGATACCTAAGCATTTTTCTCAGCAGATTATGAATAAAAAAAATAAGGAACTGTTGGAAAAATACCTACAGGTGTCAGTTTTGATAAGGAACACATCTTCATTAGTTGTCATTGGACAATAGGGGAAATAATTTGTTTTAGCGTTAAAACTAGTGTTGCGGGTCATAAATTCTTTAGGAGAAAGTTTCAAAATTTTCTTTCTAGAAAGACTGATTTTTTCACCAGAAAACTGGTGAAACAATATGCACTATAGATGGCAACTTCCAAAGGTTAAATTCAGTGACTATGGCCACAAATGTTTCCTATTTTTAAATAAACAAACAGTACAGGTAATCCTTGACTTACAAATTCATTTACATTATTGAAAACTGCACTCACGACTCGTGCCTGAAGTTACAGCTATTGCAGTACCTCTCTGGTCATGGGTTCAAAACTCAGGCATCTGGCAGCCCGCCTGCACTTATTAACCACAAAGGTTTTCTAGCTCCTCAACACACCTATTTTTCCCTGTGTCTGCCCTTTGGCCATCCTGCACTGTACCTTGTGGGTTGGCAAACGGCTCCAGAAAGCCGAAGTCAACCCAGCCCAGTACCAGCAGTTGCCCACATCATCCTATACTCTGAAATACCTACTGCCCTGTGCTCTGGCTCCCCAGCTCACTTTATCCATTTTTTTTTGTTCCTGCTGCTGCTGAGGCTTGGTTGCTGGGCCCAGTGTTCAGCTGAAAAAAAAAAAAAAAGCCAAAAGCACTCCCGGAGTGGCACAAAACACCCTGGTAAAAAAGCTCCTGGAGCAGGGTGCACCAAAATGCTCCTCTTTTCAATATTCATAAAAATCAACTGTGGATCAGGATTAGAAAGTGATCTGGAAGTAGAAGATAGCTAGAGCTTGGGAATGCCCCTCACAAGAGAATTGGAAGTCAGGTGGAGTTTGGCAGGGCAAGAGTTAATCTCTGAGACACTTCTATTGCCTATTGTTCCACTCTGTTTTCCTGACTTCCAATCTTATGGTGGAAGAAGCAGTAGGCTGGAGATGGGTATGATGCATGGGACAGAGTAAATCCTTGGCATGAATGTGAAATGAATGGACGCTGTTGTTAAACTCAGTTGATTGAAGGGTACCAGCCAAGCTGCTTCAGCTCAAAGTCAAAAGAACAGAGATTGACTGAAGAATGTATGTAGGCAACTATGCCCAAAGGGACATTTTGGCATGATGAGCCGCAGGAGCTTTTTACAAAGGAGTCCTTTGGTGTGTTGCCCCTCAAAGATTGCTTTCAGCTTTTTTTTTCTGCATTGGAAGCCTAGCCTGGCCCAGCAGTCAGGCTGGACCAGGCATACCTTGCCAGCAACAGGAGCAAGAAAATGAAGCTGAGCTGGGATGGTGCAGCACAGGGCAGCAAGGGTCTTTGAGTGCAGGATAGCAAGGCTGAGCACAGCTGGGACTAAGTTGGTGCTGGGCACATCTTACTGGAACATAACAAGCAGCTCTAGAATCACACTGTTCTGAGGCTGCTTGCTAAGTCACAAGGCAGAAGGCAGGTTGGCCAAAAGGCAGAGATGGGGAGAAACAGGTGGGTAGGGTGAGTTGGAGGCAGCCGCTGACCTTACTGAGGCTCGGAGCTGGGAGCAACCATGATGACTTTGACTGGGATAGGTAGTCGCTTAACAACCCATAATTCATGGTTAACAACTGCAATGGGGGGGGGGGGAGATACTGGAATTATCATTGTTGTGGTCAGATTTTAAATTTAGATTTAGATTTTATTATATTTATATCCTGCCCCTATCTCCTATAAAAGGACACAGGGCGGCGCACAGGAATTTAAAACACAATATACAATACAAAATACATAGCATCCTAAAACCCTATTAAACTCAATGACCCTGTGCTAAAACCATGATTTAAAAAACCCTCTAATTAAAAATTTGTACAACTAACACTCAGTCATTTATCGGGTGGTTAACCTAAGCCAGCTTGATGATGTCTTACTTTACAACTGCATCAACGTATGATATCAATCCCAGTTTCAACTGTGGTTGAGGACTACTACAACATGGATATATTGCTTTTAATAGTTTGCACAATAAATAACTTTAAAGAAAATATTCAAAATCTCAAATATATAAAAAACAAAACAAATAAACCCTATGTCCTATAATGTGCTGCTAGAGAGGAATAATATTTTCTTCTCATTTGCAATTCACTGAGAAACACTATTCTGCTATTTTCTCTAGACTGCTTTAAAAAATTACACAAATTGCCTCTATTATCATAGTTAAAGGTAAAGTTTCCCCTTGCACATATATGCTAGTCGTTCCCTATTCTAGGGGCGGTGCTCATCTCCATTTCAAAGCGGAAGAGCCCAAAGACGTCTCCATGGTCATGTGGCTGGCATGACTAAATGCTGATGACACAAGGAACGTTGTTACCTTCCCACCAAAGCTGGTCCATATTTTCTACTTGCATTTTTACATGCTTTTGAACTGCTAGGTTGGCAGAAGCTGGGACAAGTAATGGAAGCTCACTCTGTTACACAGTGCTAGGGATTCGAACCACTGAACTGCTGACCTTCTGATCAACGTTCAGTGTCTCAACCATTGAGCCACTGTGTCCCTTTCTATTACCATAGGGACATTTAAATAAGAGATCTTAAAATGAGAATGACACCAGGAGAGTACCTTGGTGAGCAGCATATTCTTTCCAGTACAATTGTTTTGAGGCCAAGCCCTATAGTAAAAATTATCAGTCAATTCAAAGTATTACAAATACATTTTACTGGTTCTTCTAGCTACTGGTAAACAGCAAGGCTTCTTCTTCAAACGAATCTGATTGTGGAATGGATGTGTTTTGAAGATCAATGGGATCAAATTTCTCCAATATTATTTTTAAATAATATTTTATAAAATAATTTTTACAAATATTCTCATTTTAAAATTAAGAGGCTACCCAGTATTGTGCAGAACTCCACAATGGACATTTTTATGTCTGTAAAATGGAGGTGGACACAAATCCATAAGTACAATCCTGGCGTCTGATGTATGACACCTAAATCTCTACTCTCCCTTTTATAACTGTCTAGTAATAATTCTTAGGCCAGTTTATTCCACCTATAAATCTCTCCCTTCCTACACTCTTGAAACTGTATTAAGAAGCCTCTTTGTACATGAGATGGTCTGACATATGAAAGATACACTGTTTAAAAAATTACAAGAGTGGTAAAAATTTGAATAAAACAACCCATTGAAAACTTCTAACCTTAAATTTCCCAAAATACATTTTGAGGAATTGAAAGGTTTTACTGATGTGAAGAATATTAGTAAACAGAAATGCTGGGATTTCCTGAGAATATATTAGTAAATAAAACATTCAGCTAGGTTACAAAATGATTTATCACCAACATATTTTCTACATATCATGTTGGATATAAGTTATTTTACATCTTGGGCTTTTGACAGCTTATTACTATTTTACATTTTCATGCTGAGAAGTAGAAACTACCGAAGACATGCTACTTGATTATTCCTTTGCAGCTATAATGAATCAGTCTTGTTAAATCTACTAACCAACTGATAAAAAAATTAAAAAGATAGAGTAAGGAAAGAAACACATGTGGTTTAAAAATCATATAAAAGCAACTGTGGACTATATAGGTAGCTTTCGGAGAGAGAGAAAAACAATTTACTGAGAAATTAAATAGAATGAAATAATATGTGACACAAGGGCACTGACCCTGATCAGATTTCAAGCTGTCTGCATTTCTCTAGCAAAGAACAACATTTTCCAAACCTCCATTTATTGTATGTGGGCAGCTCAGAAATCTAAAAATATTTGCTTCGCTATATACAGTAATAGCAGACATACCTCTTGTTTTAATAATTGTTTCTTCTAAGGAGAATCAAAGAGGATAGTGATATAGCCTAGGTAAATATTCACTTACAACCTACTTTCTAAAAAAATGATTTTTTTATCCCGTGCTTGGCACAGAACTTTAGGAAATAAATTTCTAATGTTATCAGAAAAGTGTTAGAACCTGTTATTGCTGATTTTACTGCTTGATGTGTTGTCTACCTATCATTAAGATCTCCACAAATGGAATTAAATTTAATTCTTAAATTAAACCACATTTCCCTATGCTAAGTTTTGAAGATGCAGATAATTGATTGTCATGTTTGCTGTTAAAAAAACACTACAAAAAGGAATTTGGGTACACTTGCTCCTAAAACTGGGTGCAGAGTAACATTTTAGAAAACCTAAGAATATTTCACAAGCATTATTATTTTTTCTTAATCTATTGAACGTCTACATATTAATGATCTCAAGGCTTTTAATAGAATTTGCACTTGCAAATTGTGGCAGTATTATTATTATTGTTTAAATAAATAGAAGCTAAAATGCCTTGGCTATCACTTTGTCTTGTTTATGAAATATTTATATCCAAATATCTCACTGAAAACTATGGAGGCCCAATGAATAGAAAATTGTGTATTAAAGGGGTTATCCCAGGAGGGAAGCATCTAATAAAATGTTAATAGTAGAACATCAGACTTGGTCCTGCATATGAAATAGATGATGTATAATATCTGAATTTCAGATGCTAATTGCTTAGTAGTCAGTATTCCAGGTTTTATGAACAAAGATTAGAGCCCCAAATGCAAAGGTCTGCTAAAAAAAAAAGTTGATATCCTATTCATAACATAAACATCTATTTCTGAGTTCTAGAAACTTGTTTACTCGTTATATAGTAATTGGATTTTGATTACTCTTTAGGTATGTGTCACAGACTGATCTTAGTTGTGGGATGGAAGAATATTATACCTGACTGATTTTAATATATACGCATCCCACCACTCAAATCCCTAAAAGGTGTTACATCTATTTGTTACATTGGTTTCAAATAGTGTAATATGAGAATTGTAAAGTGTAATAGACTACGTTAAATCCTGTGGTGCATTCTTTGCCTTTCTGCCTCTAGGCTAGCAAATGAAATATTTCTGGAGAAAAGTGCTAGTTGAGAAGAAAAAGGTGCAGTTAAAAAAAAAAGATGAGCTCTCAGGAGTTTTGACAGAATGGTGCATCTGACATTAGACAAATCTGATAAAAAGCTCTCTATGCCATCAAATATGGCAATCCATCCTCAGTGCTGGATCCAGATTTTGATCCTTTAAGGGCAGTGAAACCTTTTCCAGAAGAGGCATGCCAAATCCTGCAGATCCTGGATTTGAAGTGGCCATAAAGGGACAATAAAATTTCTGTGCTAAGAGAAAATATTTTTCCACCAAATATTTGAGTTCTGGTTCGGAGAGAAACTACTTTAATGAAGCAGCAGCAGCAGCTGAAAGAATGACCACCAGGAAACATAGGACCAATAACTAGAGAATAATGGGAACAGAGATGACTTTTCAGAGTCATCTGAAAAGAAAAACACTAAAATTACTGCCTATATCAGAAGGAAGCAGTGCAGTGGGGACAGCTGAAGTCCCACCATAGCAATACTAGGCCAATATTATTAAGAGACAGCATAGATGAACCTCTTATGAGGCAACATGGTGGTAATGCTTGTGAAGAAGTGCTTTTATTTTACCAAAGTCCTACATTAATCCCAGCTAGGCCTTTACCTGGTGACCATATTAAGGATAGTTTTTGGGTGGGGTGAGGGAGAAAGATAAGAAAGAAATAGGGCCCTGAAAAATATTCACGTCAGTAGTGTTTTAAGAAAACCTACTACTGCCTTAAGTGAGCAGCTAAATAGTTGTACCCTGCCTCCTGATGAAGTGATGTGCCTGCTGCCAGCGGCTTCTGGAATGAATTCTAGAATCAACAAAAAACATATATCCTCAGAAAATAGTAACAGAAAAAAAATAAGAAATACATAGGAAAAATTAAAGGGTGTTCTCCAATTTTCAGGTAAAATGACCAAACTATCACTGGCAACTACTTCTCCTACTGAGCAGATATATGCTTGATACTCTCACCATCCTCTTCGCTCCGCCAAACCCCTCCACAATGAGTCAGTACGGACCATCCTCTCAATCAGTTTCTTCCACAGCATGCCATCAGACGTCACCCGGTACCATTCCTTGCATACTAGTTCAACAGAACACAAAGATTTGGCATCCAAATATGACAGAATATTCTCAGCAATGTGATCCAGGCCTCGAGCTGAAAGAAAAGTAAAGACAGTTAGTGATCACTGGGGAGCTTCCTAAGAGATCATAAGTTACAAACACATTTTCATCCTCATCATTGCTCATTCGATTTCTTGTATTAAGAACTGGAATGTCTGGATAGAAAATAGTCCCATGTTAAGTTCAGGAACGAGTAGCTTCCTTTGGGTAAGAAACAGCAAAGCATTTAAGATGATAAAGAATTCAGGAAGTCATTCCAATCTATTTCTATTGGTTTTAGTACTAGAGGGATGTTCTATGGAAGACTTTTCTCACTTGATGCATTCTACAAAATCTTGGTATATTAGGAACATTTCTCATTTTGCTACTATAGCTTTTCTTTTATTCCAACAGTTCAAATGCTACTTTGTACTAAAATTAAAGGCTTTTGATGCAATGAAGAATATATATATATTCCTATCATAGTATGAACTCCCAAGAAGTAGTATCTAGTAAGAATAGTGATGAGATTATAAAAAGTGTCTGTCTTTCTGTCATTTATTTTGTTTTAAAAGAAAACACATGCAATTGAACACTGAAAATTGTGATGTTCTGCCATTTTGGAGAAATTAGAATGAGAATTTCACATATTGCTGATGTTCCACCAAAGAAAATGTAAGCGGACTACAATTAATCAATCATTAAATTACAATTAATTTAATCATTACAATAAATAAATGTTTGGAAGAATCAAGTTTTTTAAACCTATACATAAAATCTTTACAGACTGAGAACTCTACTATCTATTCTATATCTACAATGTACTCTGTAAACAATCAGCAATATCTGGGTTGAGTTGCCTCTTATTCCTCTGCAGCCATCCTTTCTGGGAATCCACCTTCTTACTACATTCCATCACACAAGGCCTAAATACAAGCTGAGTATATGAATACTTTTGTTCTGACCCAGGCTTCCTTAGGAAGCAAGAAGCAAAGTCTTGGTCCTGACAAAGCCTCTTTTATTTACACAGCTGTCAAGTCAGCAAGGGTTTAGCAAACAGTCTTTCAGAGGCATGTTTATCCACATGCACCTTATCTCGTTTAGAGCACTGACAGATAACTAATTTCCAAACAGAGGGCAAAGCAAAACTTGGCACAGAGTCTCTTATAATCGCGAACAGAATTTTCCTGACCAAAATGAACGAATTGTTTCCTGCAAAAGCCCAGGCCCCGTTCGTTCCTCTTTTGTTTCCTATGGGAGGGGCCAATCACCTCCAAGGTGTGGCTTTACTCTTAAGTCGACCCTGCTTTCTTACTTGTTCTTGTCTTCTGGTAGCTCTGCGCATGTGCCTACTGGGGAACAGGCTCCAGCTGTTCTTCTGCCTCACTGCTGTCTAACTCCCTCTCTGGCTCCGACGCCCTCATCTGAGCTTACCTCAACCCCTAGAACTGGCCCATGTTCTTCCCCAACCTCCTCACTGTTCAACTTTGCTGCCAGCTTTGTTAGCCGCTGGCCGGCCACAACAACTTTATAGAATTAAAAGAACAGGTAATGTATCTCAAATTGAGGATATAATAAATAATAATAATAATAATAATAATAATAATAATAATAATAATCATCATCATCATCATCATCATCATCATCATCATCATCATCATCTTTATTGTCATTGTAATAAAATAAAAAAATTACAATGAAATTGGTTTGAGCGTTGTGCTAACATTTGCATCAGGTGGAATATAGACAGCAGTGACAACTATAACAGAAATCTCTCCAGGCAGATAAAATGGCCGACAAATGACAGTTGAGAATTCCAAGTCTGCAGAACAGTGTGTATAAGCAACTCTACTGTTAGTACACCAGTTATTATGTGTGTAAATACACAGTCCTCCACCTTTGCTTTTACCAGAGTTGTTCTGTCAAAGCAGTGTGTGATACGGTTAGTTAGCTCCACAGACGCATCCGGTACAAGTGGATGAAGCCAGGTCTCTGTGATGATCATCACACAGCAGTCACGAATGAGCTTATTCGCTGCCATCAATAGCTCTAGTTCATCGGTTTTGTGGACAGAGGATCTAGAGTTGGTTAGGAAATGCTTGGTAATGCTGGTCTGTGAGGCTGCTTCCGTAATCGAACTAGCAAACCTGCCCTGCATCCCCGCTTCTGCTTCCGCTCTCTTCGTTGCCTCCTAGGCCAAACATGGAGAGCCTGGCAGTTTTACTATGTCACTCGGTATATTATGAGACTGCTGGAAGTCGCTGGTAATATCGAGTCGACTAGAAGATCCAATCTTTAATAATAATATACTGTTGTCAATAATTTTAAGGAAGTCATCTGTGAGACTTGGGTCAATTCATAGTTCTTCAGAGTATCTACTGAACATTTCACATGATATCAAATGCTTCATTTCCGCTCTTGTTACAAATGACCTAGAGACTGAGACTCATTGATTAGTAGCAATGATTGAGCATGTAAAGTAACAAGTATATTTTGGGATGCTCAAGATCATATGCCTATACTTAAGTAGACAGATATATAAAAGGCTTCTATCAGATGATTCTTAACAGGATTAAGCAGGATATTAAGTACCAACTGTTTCCTGTTCAGGACAAACAAGCCAAAAAATATCTCAGTAATGACCTTCTCACGCATCTGAGTAATTTTTCTTTCTGTCATGGTCTCCCCCAGCAAATTCATTAAGTGCAAATTGGGGAAGAGAAAAGTAACATTCAAAAGATAATTCCTTCAAGGCAAGTAAAAGGATAACTAAAACAGTTACATTGCAGTATTAAGAAGACAACAAGGTTCACAACAAAGGATTTCTGCTAAATAGTATCATGTGAAGGAAAGTGTCAATCTGTAGACCAGGGTAGTCAACCTTTTCATACCTACCGCCCACTTTTGCATCTCTGTTAGTAGTAACATTTTCTCACCACCCACTTCCAAATAAAAACGAGTACATCTCTTTGTGTGCTCCAAGTAGAATACCTGGTAATGCTGTGATGAAGTCCCTCTGCAACATAGGTTTCAAGTATGAATTTATGTGCCCATGTTGATAATGACACATCTGAGAGATGAGATGTTCCACAAATTCTACCTGGTCAGACTCTGACCACTGCTCAAAATACTTAATGCAGAGCTCCTTTTCTTTTTCATAGCTTGCAGACAGTTTTCTTTGTTTTGGCACAATCATACTTGAAGTACCATTGGCAAGTTTTGTCTATGGAAGAAATGAACACAAACAAAAAATTAGTTTTAAAGCAGCAATAATCTGGAATTAAAATATATATATATATATATTTAGCATATGACTATTCAGGTGATAGGAAAGCAAATTCATCTAGCCTTAATATACAGTATAAACTGCTACCAAAGTCTTACAGTGTAATCAACTTCATTGAAATGGCTACCAGATTCTTACTGTATAATTCAATGTACTAAAATAGTCACATAGTTTTAACAATTCAATTTTACAATTGATGCTTTAAGAGAAACATTGGACTGTTGATATATTCATAGAAAATACATGAAATTTTACACACACACTCACACACGCACACACTCACTAGTAAATCCCCCCAATCTTTATTATAGTAATAGGTCAGCATAAGTTATGAATTATAAATTATAATGAAATATATGTACCTCAACAACTAAATATTCTCTTATAGTACTACCTGCTATCTGAGATTAAAACTAGAGGCTTTTCTTGAAGAGGTTTTCTAGCCTTTCACTGTTTAGTTCTTGTTTGAAAATATGTCATTTGTTAATATGCAATTTAACTGAACTGTTTAAAAATGTTGAATATGAAATGGCTGTAACTGGTAAATCTATGTCCTCATTTATTTGCCCATATTTCTTTCACAAACACAGTGGTTTCTCCAAGCAGGCTTTTCCAGCAATAATCACCCATTTTATGGTGTCATTCATTGGGTCATTATGAAACAACGGAAAGGTAGTCTACATGATCAACTGATATTTTTCTCTCCCATGTAGCTTTGTTTACTTGAGCTTTGAGAGATGAGGGGTAGAAGAATGAGGTTGTGCAAGAGTCTTAAGGAACCTGTTCTCCACTTCGAATGTTTCAATGTTCATTGTGAGAATGGCTTTTATTCCAATCAGTTATATGACTGAATGAGATGAAACTGAGCTAAACTGAAATCCTTCATTTTGAAGACTTGGAATCTTACTCAAACACAATTTTTACAATCTATATAGAACAAAGTCCACTTTGGAATTGTTTGCTTCAATTATAGCCCATTATGATTCTGTATTATCAAATGCCCATCACCTTTACAATAATCCTGTTAACATCTGCTTTCTTTTTCATTCTATAAGAAGTATTCCGAACAGGATTCTAAAGGGTAGTTGAATTACTCTCTAACAGCAAAAAACAACAACAAGAATCTTGTGTCACCTCTAGACTAAAATGTATTATGGCTTGTTTTCAATGGTTGCAATCTGGTAGGATAATTACCTCTAATGGATGGTTTCTCTGAAATGGTGAACAAGCTAAACAGTCAGCATGAGTTTGCCACTAAAAACCATGAAGTGAATCATATACACAAGAATATTTTCAAGATAAAAATTAGAGCATGTTTATTTTCCATTCCAGTACTAATCTTGCTCTTTGTGCACTATTTGAGCACAAATAGAAATCTCAATTTACTTGCAGTATATTTTACTATTCTGGGTCTGAATATACAGATTTCAAAAGAGATAGGAATTCTATCATCTGAATTCTAGATAAATTATGCAAAGAAAGCCGATATGATTCAAATAGAGGTCTAAGCAGGAAATATCTCAATTGGTTACAGACTGTTCAATTTCTGGCTTTGGGCAAGTCATTTCAGCTCTCTGTGCTTCATGGAAGATGAAATTCCTAAAATATAACTCTTTGTGACTTTTAATTATTCCTACCCAAATGTATTAACACCAGTGCCTATTCTGTAATCTCCAAAGAAGCTATAAAATTCAAATTCTCCTACCCATAAAATATTGTTTGTACTTTCAAATTAGTGTTAATTCTTGGCGACTGACTGACTGAACAAGTCCGTTGCTTTCTTGGCAAGGCTTTTGGGATTTTTGATTTGCCATTGTCTCTTTCACAAGGCTGAAAGTAAATGACTGGCTTTGTGACTACGTAGAGTAGAATGTATGGCTTTCCAATTTCTGGCCTGTGTCTTAACCACTACATCAAATGGCACACAAAACATGGAATTAGTATTATATGTATTTGTTGAAGATCTATGGGGGAAAAAAACAATTTTCTTTCAAAAAATAGCTTTCTTCTTGAAGCAGGAAAGAAAACAAATTGGTAACTGTCAGCAAAAGAACTGTCTGGTTACTTGAGAAGTAATGTGAAGTTATCAGTGATGATTGTCTTAAAAAACTCTGCAATATATATTGGTAGGAAAAATTAACTACTGTACTGAAGTATTAGGTGTACATTAACACCTAAGCAGTATATTGTGGGCATATATTAATGTTCCAATTAACATGAAAAAGAAATTGTGAGAGGAAAGAATAGTTTAATTTCCAGACAGACCTATCCTACTATGACGGCCTACTAAGAACAAATGCAATTAAGTGATGGGGGTCAGGGGGAGAGATGTCACAGCAGAGGACAGAAATGGTTGGAGAGCTGCTGAATAGTGCTTTTTTCTACATCCTGCCTAATTTCATTAATATCTTTCTCCTATCTGTGCTGCAAAATCAACAGTAGCAGTTCAAAAATAAAACACAGTAGGATGGGTACTTCAATATCTTCTACCTATGCCACTAATTGGCAAATCCTTTTTTTTTTAATGTGAATATAATAGAACAGAACAGAATAGAATTCTTTATTGGCCAAGTATGATTGGACACAAAAGGAATTTGTCTTCAGCACAGAAGCATAACATGTTAACATTAACATGTTTAATATGTTAGCTTGCTGCCATCATGCATTTAGTACCTCAGTGTCATGACATTTCTATGTATTATAATTGCCCATCTTCAACGTTTAAAATCTAGCTCAATTACATGTTCCATTTATGCTTCAATTTTTAATGCGAAGTAGACTACCAAGACTATGAGCAGCATAGTGCCATGTTCTACTAGTTTTCATAAAATAAAGCACTGTATTACTGGAATATCTCATTGGTGCCATCTGGAAATAAATAGTCTTGGATACAAGGACATTATATTGATCTCAAGGAGGATACAAGAAGTTTCTGCTGAGCTTTCTATAGCAAGGTCTGGTAGTTAATGTGTTATATGTGCAATGGAACTATAGCTAAGATGAAAAGAATAAATCTAATTAACTAATAATTTAGAAAAGGACATATTTAATAGAATAAACATTGGATATTCACATACTATGACCAAAGGATAATTAGCTTTCCTAGTGGTAAATTTCAAAATGATTTCCTGTCCCTGCCTCTTAAACTAAAATATCAAATATATATTACCCCACCCCCACCCTGGATATAATGATTGGCTTACCACAAAATCCCCACTCCACCTTTTAATTGACTAATTAAACTAGGCATTTGCCTAGTGCAAGATATGGATTAAAGCTTTGCTGGATGTGCACAAACATTGCATGAGCTTAAAAGAATTGACCAATTGGGGACAATGTTTGTAACAGTGGCTATTAGCCAGTGCTCAGCAAAGAGGGTTAAGGCCAAATGTTTCCCTCTTAAGGTTAACAGGATGTGTGAGAGATGAAATGGGAATTGCTTTAATGCAAGTTATCCATAGGCAACTTATTTAAATAAACCTATACTACATACTGAGAGACAAATTATTAAGGAGATGAACCATTCTCATTGGATGAGGAAAAAAATAAAATAGGACAAAATTGTAGTAACAAGGGAACAGGCAAGATATCAGGCTGTGAATCTAACATTGGAGAAAATAGCAAATAAAATAAAATAAAATAAAATCCAAATTATTACAACAAAAGGCTCACAGTTAAATTAATTGAGGGAAAGTGGGGGAGTTTTTTCACAGTGGGGAACTTCTGCTAACCATTGCTTTGCTTGGGTTGTTAAGCTGACCCTAATAATTGAAATGAGAAGCATTTTTAACATATTTCATGGAAATGTGTAAGAGTTTTATGCTCTGTTGTTGAACCACAAGGACATGCCAATACTCAATCTTCTGAGCCTGAGAAGCCAATTGTTCTGTTATTACACACAAACTTCCATGAACATTTCTCACCATTGATAAAATCTATTCAAATTGTTTAGAGTCTTTAGACAATTTATTTCCTGATGTTTAAGAAGATTATGTAATCACATTTTGGTATTTCAAGGATACTAAAGTCAAAGCTTCTCAGTATTTGTCTGGTGCTGCAGTAAGGTGCAATAGGCTGCGTTTAATAGAATATTATTGCACCAATAATAACTCTCGGCAAGTGGGGAAGCCCAGTTAAGAAAATTTGTACAGGTAATCATCATGACTGGTCATTCATGGACTGTTCACAACCACAAGGGCCTTGGAATGGATGCTTTCCAGTCCAAAAGGTGCTTCCAGCATTGCAACACATCCCCCATCCAAGTCACAAGATGGCTTTTCAGGCACTTGGCCACCTATTTGCATTTATGACCACCTGCTAAGTGCCTGCAATCATGTGATTTCCATTTGCAATCTTCTCTGCCAATTTCCCAAGAAAGTCAATGGAGAAATGGACAGGGAAGGTTGCAAATGGAAGGAACATTTACTTAGGGACCCGCAGGCTTGTGACTTTTAAATAAGGAAATTTGCTATGTAGATGGTGACTAAATATTCTATAATTACAATCACTGCCTTCTTCCATTGCGAAGTGGAAGAGGGGTTTAGGCTTAGAAATTATTTTGTCCCAAAGCTGTCTTTATTGGAGATTTTAACTGAAGCAAGGACTTCTAGGGTGCATTTCCTAATCAGGACCAATATGAGAAGAACTAGAATCAGTAAGCCAAATCTGGCAGGGAAAGTGGATTGAAATGCATCATGGATACGTTATTTCTTTTCAGGGATGTTTGGCTCAATCTGGATTGTGTTACATCGGTTCTTATTCTTCATCCCTTTATCGGTTTGCTTGCTCAGATTGCCTGCTTTGGCATCCAAAATACAACCTTCTGTAACTTGATGCAGCTAGCCTGCATCCTTTACTCTCTATTACTCCAGAGTGGGCTTTGCTCTACTACCAAAACTACTTGGATCTTGTAACCCCAGTTAAAAGGAGACCCTGCAACTATTTATTTCAATGCTTATTTCTGGAGAAGGGGAAGCCCCCACCCTATGCCCTATCCAGATTTCAGATGAGGAAGTAAACTCCCTGTTCAAAAACAACTAGCAGCATTGTAACTAGCTGCCCAGTTAAACTATTTTTCCAGGAAGAACAACCATACTCAGAAACACTTGAGCTCAAGCCTAGTGGGTGAGACAATGAAAATTCTAGGGTAGGGAAGGGAAAACTTTTCTTGGCGTTTACAATAGACACAGAGCCTTCTCTTGCTATCCCAAGTCTAAGCAGCAATGCCTGAGGATATATTGGGAGCACATAAATTTTGCTCTTCTATGGTGCTGCTTTATATCACCAGCTGTGTGGCCGCAGTGATCAGTACAGTCTATTCTAATTGATAACTGTTCTTCCCAGACTCAGGCAGGACGGTCTTTCATAACAGCCACCAGCTGATCTTTCAACTGAAGGTATCAACATAGGATCTGATGGGAGATAGGTGCTCTAGCACCAAATGTCCTATTTTTGGAAGCTGTCTCTAGAGTTAGTGAATGGGCACAATAAAAATGCAAAAATGAAATAAAATAGTATTTGATTGCATTATGTAAAAATGATGTAAAAATGAAATAAAACTATGATTGCATTATTCAACTGCTCTGCTGCCATAGTATTCAATTAGATCTGCACTGCACACATAAAGGCACCATGTTTTTTAAAAAAATCTTTCACACAATGCAGCAGCTATAGACACATATCCAAGAGGAACAGAAGACCAGGATCTGGGTGTCCAGGTGATGCCACCTTTCTATAAAGCTCACACACAAGAACAATAATATGGAACAACAATCTACATGCATTCCAAATATTATTGCCAATACCAGCAAGCAAGCAGTGCCCTAACACCAGCTTTGAGACCTCACTACAGCTTTGGCATCTCTCCCCTCATCCCCAGTGTCAGCAACAGGGCAGAAAGGTTTCCCACTGTCCTCTCTGTGATTTTTTTATAACAGTTTTGATTCCTCACTAATAAACTTGCTGATCTTTCTATAGCTGCCTCAACAGAATTTTTGTTTGGGTCCGAGTGAAAGTAATGGGGGTGGAGTACAGGGGAGAGAGGACATAATGTTTAATTATAAGAAATGATTGAAATAGGCAGAGACATACCCTGGGTGCCTCTGCACTGCAGCAAGCTCTAAACTTGTTATCCTTAATGGTTTAAATTTCACTGTGCTAATCATTTCAGGACACAAGCCTTTCTTGATAATCTAATGAATTATTCCAACATCCTTCAGCAAAAAAAATATCCTCCATGACAGCACTAATTACAAGACATTTTCCCAGTGCTTATGCAAAATATGACAGAGCAGCAGCTCAGGGAATTGCAAAAGAAAAAGAAAAAAAAAAGAGGGAGGAGGGGAGAAACCCACCCTAACACTGCTTCTAATTTCCACCGAGAAACTGACAAACACCTCTCTTGCATCTCTCCCAGCTCTCAAGTAAGATTTAACTTTCTCATTTAGTTAATTACCGAGTGAGGATCATCATTTTCCCGGATCGGAGCGGCACAGAGCCTTTATCGTGTTAACTTGTGAACTTGATCGATGGCTGCTGCTAAAACTTAATAACTTCACCCCCTGGCAAATTGTAAGATAAATATAATAGGAGAAACTCTGACAGTAAAAACCTGCCAGAAATGAGTGCTGTGTTTATGTTTCTTTGCAGGCACCAAAAGAAGAGATTGGGAGGGAGGGAGAAAGAGAAATTGGGAGAGAGATTGGGGTGGGGGGTGGGAGCAGAGAGACAGAGAACGAAAACAAAACAAAACCCAACAAAACAGGAATAAAAAAAGCCAACCAACAGCTTATTACTGGATGTATGCTACTTGTATTTAAAGAGACCAAAGGCACTAATACCTATGGTCTGTGTACCTTTCAAACTTTGTTGAAGACATAAAAGGCAAAAGCAAACAAAGCAAAAGCAAAACAAAGCGGGGAGAGATACAGAGGTGGGATGAAGGAGAGATGATAGGCAAAGGTGTTAGGTAGCCAAGTATACAACAAATGACCAATCACACTAATCACTTTATCTGACCTAATAATATAAAAGGCTTTTTAACATACAAATTATTGATTGTTGGATTTATTTCCTACCTTTCTTTTAACTGAAGGCAGTACAGTGCTGATATGTAATACTTCCTTCATGCAATTTCTTTAAATCTGAGATAGCTAGGGGTAGAGGGTGGGGGACAGAATGAAAGTGGTGACTGCCCTCAAACCCTGTCACTAACCCTCTTCTACTGCTGAGTGCGGAGTTAAATCTCCTTGCTACATAAGACAATCTGAACAACGAAGTAAGAAAATGCAACTAAAATAAGGCTAAATTGATACTTAGCAAGATAGAGCTGCAATTTGTCCACAGCATTTCCTGGTCCCTCTATTGCCTCTGCTGCTAAAGGGGCACCTAATAATTTAGGGTGTTCCTGATTACAGCTATTGCAGGAAGGTTTTGCCCAGTTGCAGCTCACCTGGAATGGGAAGAGATTGCCATCATTATCCAGATTCTTATTCACCTAGACTACCGCAATAGATTCTTATATTTGACTGCCTTTAAAGAACACTTGAAAATTGCAATGTGTCAGGATCCAGCAGGCCATTTGCTCGCCTTTCATATAATACATATGCTTGGGAACTTGTACTGGCTCCCAGGAATTTTTCAAGTGGAATTTAAAGCACTGCTGCAGATGAAGATCTTGTCTTTTAATATTATATAACACTTTTTGCCAACTCTTAAATACTTATTGAGTCACAACATTTATCACTGCTTAAAGAACAAGTGCATAATTCTGATTCCCCCTCTTTTTCTCTCTCTCTGGATACATTTAAAGGTACACTAAGCCAGACTACTTAGAGAATAAATTCTGAAATTAATTTTTTTTAATGAATGCTTTTTAAAAAAACTGTCTAAATATACATTTTTGTAAATTTAATTTCTCATTTGCATTTTTGCCATGTTGCTGCATACTGTAATCTTAGGAATTGACTTTTAAGAGGAAGATAGAAACGACTGTTCTAGGTATCTAAAGAGAATCTGCTGACGGTCCCAATCAGTGGTGGGATTCACATTTTTTTACTACCGGTTCTGTGGGCGTGGCTTGGTGGACGTAGCTTGGTGGGCATGGCAGGGGAAGGATATTGTAAAATCTCCATTCCCTTGCCACTCCAGGGGAAGGTTACTGCAAAATCCCCATTCCCTCCAGATCAGCTGGGAGGCATAGATGGGGGCGGGGCGAGTCAGAGGTGGTATTTACTGGTTCTCCAAAACTAGTCAGAACCTGCTGAATACCACCTCTGGTCCCAATCCTTGTGAAGTTCATGAAATATGACTGGGTGGCAGGCCTTCTTGATGCCCCCTTCCTCCACCTCTTTGGAATATTCTCTTTCTGAAGGTACAGCTGTCTCGAAACCTCCTTCCACTTGGACACAAGTGAAAACAATCTTGTTCAATCATGCTTTCATGGAGTTTGTGGTTATTTAATTCATTGGGTTTTTGTATTTATATTTTATTCAATGCTTACATGTCTTCAGCCTATCAAGATTGGAATAAGAAATAAATATTAGAAAGTAGAAATATTATTAAGTCTTATGAACAATTTGGTATTTAGACAATTTTTCACTCCTAACTGCATCCTGAACAATACTAGGTTCTTTTCTTTATGAACCTTTTATAGAAAACAATACATCCTGAGAGTTCATGTGATTACATTATTTTCTGTCTTTAATCTATTAACTCAAAAATAGTTGAAAATATATTTTCTTAAAGTAGAAATATAAAGGATCAACCTATCCAGCAAGATTTTGCTTCTGATTTGGGAATCTTGGCCGGAATAGTTCAAATATCTTTAATACACTTTACATGCAATAAAGATACTTGATTATCTTTTTTACTGATGAATTTGTCTTGCTAACATGTGGTTGACAGACTCAAACCAGCAACACTAATTCTTCAAGCCACTCAGTCCATTTATTTTTATTTCAGAAACTGGAAGGGACCAATTCCTTCTCTCTCTAGAAGCCCAACTTGTACAAATTCATTCCGGGGGTTTAATTGATGAAAGACCTGCTCAACCAGTGCTGAATCACCCTCTCCACATCGTGAGCTCACTGAAACATTTAGAAATCCTGTGCATCTTAGCAGTAAATCACCTGAAGTGTCAAAACAACCACTGTGAAAGAATGTCAAATACTCATTATTAGTTATATCCAAATATAAATACTTAATCTTGTTGGGTAAAAAGGGGGAGAAGTTAATCTTGTTCCTATTCTTCTCAACAAGACTTATTTTGCACCCACACATGGCTTCCAATTATGCAGTAAGTTTTGATGAATGATGTATCTCAGTTAAATCTTGCCGTTACTTTGAACTAGGTAGACTGTTCTAATTGGAATGAAAGGAATGAGCAATTTGAAAACTTCAGTCTTTATCTTTTCTCTTCTCTTTGGTTTTATTGTGTCTACTTCTACCTCTATTACTTTTGATTGTGGCCCCACCTTTTGCAACAGTGTCAGCTTTATAGAACATGTTAGCAATATACAATCGATTTTACTGTTGTTTTCCTAGATAGAAATCTGGAATTTCATTCAAGAAGCACAGCATGAAAACCTGCCATCTTCAACATACATGATGTGGCTGACCTGAGAAACAGATAAACATCTTGCTTTAGCATTTTTTTTACAGCACAATCCTATCCACAATCTCTGATATGCTGAAACCTGAAATAAAATTATTTGAATCACAACAATTTTCAAATATATTCACAGCGTACTTAAAGACTAAATTAAGTTAAATGGTTTTTAAAAAACAACAACACTGTTTTAAAGTATTCAAAATTATATCCTGAAATATATGTGAGCTAATACAATCGTTCTTTTTAATTAAACCAAGAACCAATGAGCTATTTAAAATACCTCTTGGGTTACACACAATCTATGGTATCTTTTGCTGCCCAAAGAGGTGAATTTTTTTTCAGATTTTCAATCAAGGTATTATAAAAATCTTAATTACATCTTCCTTTAGCTATATGTGGCCCATGCAAAGTAGAGTTTGTGCAGTTATAAAGAAAATGCCTGCTGCGATACTAAAGGCAGATTTCCCCCACATAGGTAAACAGCAAAGAGGAGCAGAGAAAGGAGATGGAAAACTTAAAAGCAGTTATACTTGATGTTTCAAACAGTCTAATAAAGTTTAATTGTCTGGAATGTACTATTTCTTCCTGTGATATAGGTCTCCCATTTGGTTGTTAAATGCTGGTAGAACCACCAAAATAAAACTTATATGCTGTTGTGAAAGAACTGGAAAGATTTTGCCAGCTTCAAATTTATCTTCGAAGACTGATCTGATACAGAATACTTTATTGCTAACACAATAAAGAATGCAGGGAAGGAAATTAAGAGATAGAAGGAAAAACTGCATAACATGCTGATATATCTGGATGAATTTAGTGAATTGTTTTAAAAAAATAAGAGACAAATTATTTGCCATAATAATTGAAGCAAAAAAGGAGTGCATGATGCTTTCAATTTAGAAATTTATTTCACATATTTATCTCAGTTTCTCTGCAGCTGCTACCCCAAGTAAGAATTACAGTACATCAAGAATGCTTCAAGTAAGTTTGATTCTCTAAATATGTCCATTATTGTGGAGGAAAATCTTGGTAATAAGCATTAGACATACAGACTTTGATTTCCTTATGTGTAGATGTCTTGTAGGAATCTTCTTAAAAAGAATTGCTGGGAAACAATTCAGTTCATATACAGGGTTCATATGAACCAACCCTTAAACTTGCTGAATTGTGACCATAATTCATTTTAATCAAGTTCACTTAACAGTAAATCTTCACACAACGAAGAGGCACTGGTATCAGGTGTGAAAGACCAGGACTACATCCAAAATTCCAATTAAACAAATTTATTGCTCATGCCGATGCACAGGAGTTTTCTCAACCAACAGTTAGCATTTGCTGGAAGCTACCTAAGGGTCAACTGAATTCACAGTGAGTTGGACTTAGTATGTTTGTGGGTATGTAAGGATTCTAGGCTGAGCCATCTTTTGACCCCGTCCCCCAGCTTTGCCACTCTTCTCCTCTAGTTATTATCTACTTCTGAGGATATTGTCACAGTTTATAGGGAAAAGGAGGAACTGGTATTTTATCACTCAATCATGTTTTCACTTGTTTTTAAGATGACAATTCTTAACCGAAACAAAAGTATCATTTGATTCAAATGTTGCTTGGAATCCTATTCTTTTCGTTTGAAATAAACGGCAGCTTGGATTTTACTCATATGTAAAATGAAGAATGGACATTCTTAGAACAATTAATTCACAATTCTTTGAAAAATAAACAAAAGCTGCATTTGTAAAACAATCTACCAAATGATGTTGATATGTCAGCATTTCCCTCTAGTGCTAGATACTTTCACGTAATCAAGTAGCTTCCAAGTATTTATTGGGAGAATACCCAAAGAATAGTCTTGTATTTCCTTCTTGGTATTGAAAAATATGTTTTGAAATTGTGAATTGAATGAAAATCTTTTATGATTCTAACTTCATAGTAATCAAATTAAGAGAAGATGGAAATATCCAACCTGACATAAAAGCTAGAGGAGACTTTTATTATCAAATTATCCCAATAATTTCAGACTTAAGGATCTTCAGTGTTCTGAAATGAAAAATCCTACAAAACCGGAATCAATAGAGAACTGGGCAGAGAAGACAAAACTGGCAGATGATGAAGCTTCCCCAGAATCAATAGGTAAGTGGGCAGGCAAGGTTGTAAGTGGAGGGGATATATTGCATTTGAGGTCCATTCTCCCAGTGTGCCAGGGAGGTTGTGTTCCAGATCCTCCTATTTCATTGCATGGAGATTCCCAGAAAACTTTGGAAATGTCAGATAGAGCTGTTGGGGTCATGACCAATCTATTTTAGTTCCTTGTTTTTTAGGTCAACAAAGTCCCTGTTAGGATTACTGGCTCTGGCTCCATGAATTCCCCATAAATATTAAAGAATCTACCAGATTTCATAAAATCTTTAGGACACAAGCTTCTAAAGAATCCCCTCTTCTGCTACTTCATCAGATAACAGTGACTGTGACAGAAAGATAGCCATAACTCCTCGCCTACAGACATATCTAGGTCACTTCCATTTCAAGCTGAGCTAAAACACAAGTTGAGGATATGTCCCACCCTATGCATTAATCCAATAAATTAGAGACAGACCCACAGTTGTCATGGAGTTCATGAAATTCCAAGCTGGCCGTGGCAATGAAGCTTTAATATTAACAATGGGCAATTGGGTGAATGTGGTATACCATCAGTATATCTTGCCTGCCTTGTTGAACTAACAGCAAATACAAGCTCTATAGTTTATTCTAGCCTGCTTACTGGTGAGCAAGATAATGTTTATAATAATAATAATAATAATAATAATAATAATAGTTTAATTTCTTGACCGCTCCTCTCCCCGTAGGGACTCGGAGCGGTGCACAGGGAAACTAAAACCATAAATATACAATCAAAAACATCTTAAAAACAAATTAAATAATACCTGTGCTAAAATACCCAATCTAAGCTAAAATTCCCACTATATGGACCACAGTGACTCCCCCACCCCAGCAAGCACTCTAGTTTGAGTAGATGCTACATTGAGAAACCAGCCAAGCATAGTTCAACTATCTAAGTCACAATCATAATTATCAGATACATTTTATGGAAGAAAGAGATTTTACTGTAAATTGTCTTGGCATTTAACAGCATCATCAACAGCAAGGGAGGATCAAAAGCCATGCTACTATGTATCTATAAAAGAAGGAAGGAGGTAATGACAATTAACAACCAGAGGGAATGGCAGCTATCTAAATCCTCTGGTTGTTTTAGATCTTTATCGCTTGTGTTATTGTTATCCGTGAAGAGAACAGCAATCACTTGAATTGAGGCAGTATACTTTCCTCTCTCTTACTTTCTACTCTACAAACTTTGCATACATGCTAGCATAGAAAACAGAAGATTAAAATTCCCAAGAATACATTGAAAAAACTACCATTGAATCACCAAATGCAAAGAGGAATGAAATCAAGAACAGTGACCAAGCTCTCACTTTGTCCTAACCTGTGTTTTACTAGTAGGGGTATAACTTGGCACCTCCACACTCTCACTGGGGAAACTCTCAACTCTTATATGGGAATACCCGGGTACAGGCTATTGTCAATTTTTAGGAAAAGAGAAAATAATTCTCAGTACAATAAATGCAGGGCTGGCCTAATAGTATTTAAAAGCTCTTCCTTCTCCTGTAGTGGAAGAGGAAAAGGCAATTATGATTGTGATATGTGGTCTTCTCCATTATTTTGTATCATTACCTTTATGCCTTTTCTTTTTAAAGCAATCATTGCAGAAAATTCTCCAGTATTTTATCTATTAGGCATAGATAACTCCGTATTATAAAATATTTTCTTATTCCCTGTCAGTTGGAACATTGACATTTGTCATACAGAGAACCAATACTAATAGCTCCAAGCTCCTTAATTGAAAATGACATTTTCTAAAAGGCTCTTCCTAAATATGTTATTTAAACTAAGTCAGTAATCTTCTTGACTGTTGAGCTCCCTGAATTCCAAAAGCTAATGGTACGGTTTATTTTTTATTGCTGAGGCTTCATAATTCTTCCTGATAGACATGCTACATTCTGACAGCTGCTTTAAAATCAATACCAATATGAAACCAACTAACAAATTCCTGGAGTTCGGAGAAGTGCCCTAGAGAGCTAGCACTTTAGCAAAGTTACCTTACTTATCACAGCAACTTCAATATTTAACCAACAGGGGATTTCCAAACTTTGTTGAGTTTTTTTGAAGTTAATGATTATTTTGTCTGTCATCTAGAGAAAGAGATATATACACTGGGTTGTGTTAGGATAACTGCAATTTCATTTTTCTTTTTTCCCTCCCCTTTAGAACTTGCAGCAAGAAGATGAGTGACTGAAAACAGCTAAAGTCAAGCCTCCCAGAGGCATTATATCAGAAACAATGAAAATTTTCTTTCATTGCATTTAACCCTGAATTTAAAACACATCACTAGTAGCTATTCTAACATTTCTCATAAACAAAGTTTGCTGCCTTTTTTTAATTAACTAAATTTAAAGGGGTTATTTGAGGGCAATTCTGAGTTTTCCTACAATTTCAGAAAGTTAATGCTAGAAGAATTCTGAATCAAACTAACCACTGCATTGGCTTAACAAGATGCCCCTTTCTTTCCAGTTTATAAATAATATTCCCCCTCTGCTGTTTCAGTGAATGCAAATTACACAAGAAGGAAACACTCATTTGTTTAAACAATATAGAATTAACCACTTTAGGATTCCAAACAACAATTTTCTTATAAATCAATTACCATACACTGCCTGAACTGTCTGAATTAAGAAATCCAGATCACAGGTTACAATGCGTTTAACTTACTGTGAGGTTTAATTGCATTTTTTTCTCTACACAGCCATCAAATGTACCCCACCTAATCTATATTGAAGAATATAAATCATGACTTCGAATTGAAGTGACAGTCTTAAATTAACAACACAGAGACGCATTCTAGTTCAGTTATATGACTTACTTATTTTACTCAGTTTTACAAAATCTCAAGCTTCACAGTGGCATTAATTAAACATGTTTATTACTTTTTACCAAAACATTACAAGCAGGGCATTATTAGTCAGCTCCACTAAGGAATTATAAGCTTCACTCAATTAACAACTTTGGTTTTTTTGAATTTTGTTTTTATTTTTTATTCTCTTACATACCATTTTAAGTATGCATTCACATAATGGTTATTCTTCTTTACATTTATCATTCTTATACATTTATTATTTCATTTAATAGGTTATAATATACAGTTTGGGTTGCTTTCTTTACCATCCCTTCCTCCTGTTGTAGCACCACCTTATTTTCCCTTTCTTTTCTCCCTCCCTCCCTCCCTCCCTCCCTCCCTCCCTCCTCTCCTTCCTTCCTTCCTTCCTCCTCTCCTTCTTCCCTTCCCTTTCTCCTAGTCCTACTCTTCCTCTTCCCCTTCATACCCTCTCTTCTTCTCTTCCTTCCATCCTCCTCTCCTTACCTCTTTCTTCTTTCCCCTGTCTTTATTTCATTCTCTCCTCCTCTCTCCCTTTCTTTTCTATTATTGTAGGTGTCTCTTTCAAGTTTCAGTTTATGTTTCTTTGGGATGATATTTGGGATAATATTTCCACAAACCCAAATATAATTTAATATCATTTCTTATTCCCTTACCTTCGCTAATCTATCCAACTATATGCCACCACCCCTCTTTGTGTCTCGCTCTTGTATATATACTTATATATTTAATATTTTCTTTCCTGTTTTCTCCTTCTTCCCCTTTTCCATTTAATAGTGTGTCGCCTGGATACTTTATCTTCTCCCTACTTCTTTTCTAGCTTGCTTTCTCTAGCCAATCATAAAATCTTCCTCCTGTCTTGAAGTACTCTGATTTTATCCTTTATTTTCATTGTCAACCTATTCATCTCTGCACAATCTAATATCTTTTTTATTATCTCTTCATCTGTTGGTAGCTTATTTAGTTTCCAATTTTTGGCAAATATGATTCTTGCTGCCGTAGTTACATGTATAATCAAATAGGTATCCTCTTTCTTAAATTTCTCTGGGATAATACCTAGTAAAAATATATTTGGTCTAAATTCTATTTCTTTTTGTAACATTTTCTTTAACCATATTCTTATCTTAGTCCAATATTTCCTTGCTTTTGTACATGTCCACCACATATGATAATAGGAACCTACTGCTTGTTGACACTTCTAACATTTCGATGATTTATCTCTAAACATCTTTGCTAATTTTTCTGGTGAAAACTTTTGGGTTTTTTTGGTGGTATCACTGTTAATTGAGTTATTTTTCATTTGTATATGTTCTAAATTATTGTTATAAGGGAAAATTTTATCCAAGCACACATGCAATCAAAAGAATCTACATGAATCCTGAGATCAGGAGAATTAACAGTAAAATATTTATTAACAGAATTTTGAAGATGCTGTTTTTTTTAACCCTCAAGGCGGGCACTATTATTTTTCATTCAACATTTAATATTTTAAATTGTAAATGTAGATAACATTGTTCTGTCATTGATATTTCGAAGTATATTTGCCCAGTTTAGAGTTAATTATTCTTCATAAACAATAATATTTTTATAGATTCAGATTTTTTTATAGAATTTGTAGACCACCCCAGACCAATTCGAGGTCAGGTAAAAAGTGAACAAAGATGCTAAAAATAATTTTAAAATAAATAATAATCAATAATAATATATGGATGCCTCTGATCATTTAGGTTTTGAAGATCCCCTGAATGAAGTTGAGCAAAGGCAACATGTTTCACCTAACATGTTTCATGTTTCACCTAAGATAATAGCCATCTCTTTCTGTCATGATGTTAAGAATTCCACACGTGCTGTATGAATTTCTTTTGTCCTAAATCTCATTTCAAAGCTTCCCTCCGAGCATTTTCAGAGAAATCGAACTGTCCAGTTTATATCACAATCATGTCTCCTTTCCTCATCTTTTTCCTAAACTAGCTCAAAAATTCTAGCCTTTTCCCACATGATCAGCATTTATGCCCTAGACCAGTGATGGCAAACCTTTTCAGCACCAAGTGCCAAAAAGGTCACGTAGAAACATTGCATGCACTCATCGGGGCTGCATTCTGGAAAAGCCATATTTCCAGGTTCTAGCGCACATGTGTGCCCAATAATCAACTGGCCAGCCCACATGCGCAGGCCAGTTTTCGGCACTGCCACACGCCTGAAGAGATCGTGCTCTGGAAAAACCGAATGTCTGGGTTCTGACACACATGCATACCCGATTATCAGCTGGCCAGCATGTATACGCACACCAGTTTTTGGCACTGCCGTATGCATGAAGGACACCTGATCATCATGCATGCATGCACGCCAGAAACCCAGAAAACAAACCGGCAAGGCCACACGTGCCGGGCAACATGGCTTTGGGTGCCACTTTGGGCACCTGTGCCATAGGTTCGCCATCACGGCCCTAGACAGTTTTAATTTTTCTTCTGTATTTTTTCCAATGTATTGTATCATGCCTGAAATGTGAAACCAAAACAACAGGTAGCATTCCAAGTATGGCAACCAGGACTGTAGACAGTATACAAGATGCAGACCGTACTGTACAGACATTTCAATCTGTTGAAAATTCTATTTCCAATGTCATTCACAGAATTTGCCACACACTGAGTTACCATCTTTAACTGAGCTCTCCAATATGACCTCTGGAATGTTTTCTTGGTTATTTATTGAAAGTTCAAACCTCATTAGTGTATATGTGAAACAGATTAGTTTGTCACAATCAGCACTACTTAGCAGATACCTTTATTATTACTTTTAATAATGGAATACAAACACCTGAAACACTATTTTTGTGTTACATTTATATTTAGCAACGAAGAAATAAAGGGGGACTTCTTTGTTGGTAAATATAAATTTAATACAAAAAATAGTTTGTTGCAAAAGCGACTGTCTGAGAAGGTTCCTGGATTGATGCTGAAAGGCAAAAGCGGAAGCAGTATGCTATATCCCATATATGGGTAGACCAGGTTGCCCTGATAAAAAAAACACTTAACCTGGAGCACTATTTTTCCCATAGTATTAATATAGAATTAAATCAATCTTTAAAGTTACAATTATATCTATGGCAAATGGGAATTGCTTAATTTTATAATTTTTAAAATATACTGACTTTCTAAAAATAGATTACAAACTCATATCCCGCATCCATTCCTTGGTATAAGAGGATAAATGTTATTTCCATTTACATAGGTTCAGTAGAATAGAAGTTCTACATAAAATCATCAATTCTATATTTTAGGAATATAATTTAATATTACATCATTAATAATTTTTATCCAAAGTTATACTAACATATACTATAATTTAAACCAAAACAAAGCTATGTTTGGACTAAAACAAATCATACAGTACAACTTAAGCAGTTCTCTTAATTTCTTACCACACAAAAAACCTGATGTCCAATGTATTAAACATTCTTTGAAGAATCCAATTAACACAAAACAATATCATCTGATAAATGAATTATATTCCCAGGTCATAAGAAGTATGTTTTTACATTTTTTCAATCAAATCTGGACCTATTAATTTTCCAAGATTGGAAAATCCACAGTTCAGATATGTAACTGACACTAATCTTTATTCTATGTTTTATTCTGTATAAAATTGTATTATTGGTTTTGCTTCCTGCATTTAACAATTTAAGGTTCCTAAAATCAGAAGTATCTTTGAAACTGCTAAAGAACAAGGACTATACTCTTTAGTCACTATAGGTTTTGACTGTATATACATACATCTATGTGGATGCTGTAGTTAAATCATATTGAGAACACAATCTCTCAATTTAAGCCTTAAAACAAGACATATAAATAAACTGATTTAAGATATTTTCCCCTTAGTTTTGGTCTTGGAGTTCCAAGAAGAGATCTTCTCAGCCATCTCCAAGTTTGAATTATCCTATTAACATATGGTGTGAATCAAACATTCATTGGTTGTCATCTAAGAAACACCTACTGTATGTCTAGCAGCTTTCAAGGCTGGAAATGAAGAGCTCCAGTTAATATTCTTGGACCCTAAAACTTACCAAGATTTCAAAGCATTACACACTTGCTCCCTAAAGAAGCTCTAAGACCATGATGGCGAACCTACGGCACGTAGAGCCATTTCTGAGGGCACATGAGGCGTTGTCCTGTCAGCTCCAGTGGGCATGCACGCTGGCCAGCTGATTTTTGGCTGTGCTTTTCAAGTGTGTTTTGCTGGCGAAAAACCACCCAATGCGCAAACCAGAAGTTCAGGAATGGACTTCCGTTTTATGCGTTGAGCTGTTTTTTTCCCCTCCGGAGGCTTCAGGGAAGCCTCCTGAAGCCTCCATAGGGAGAAAAACAGCCCAATGGGCAACCTGGAAGTCCGTTCCCGAACTCTCCAAGGGTGGAGAGGCCATTTTTGCTCTCCCCAGGCTCCAGGAAAGCCGTGCACACATGCACAGGGCAGAGGGGGGGGGAGGGTGTCACACACGGATGCGCAGCGTGGAGGGCATTAAATTCTGGGGTGGGCTTTTTGTACCTGAGGCAAAAAAAAGGTTTGCCATCTTTGCCCAAAGAGGACAACAATTAAAAAAAAGTTCTCATTCCAGAAAAATATAGGTGTTAAACAGAAACCTTAATGATGTAGTTAAACATCTGGTTAAAGCTGCCTTTAATATAAGGCAACCTCAATTTGGCCTGCCACAAAAAAAATCTCATTAGTTTGCCAATCTATATAAAGTATTTGATATGAATTATTAACATTAGAATCTCTTGTAAAATATACATTAATCTTGATGTAGTATTCATTTTAATTACATTAATTTTACCCCAGAGACTTAATGAAGTTTTTGCCATTGAGTAAATCTTCTGAAATTGCATCTATACAGTTAGACATATTTAGTTCAACATACTGATATATTTTGAAAAAATATAAACCCAAGTACTTTATGGACTCTATACAAATTATACATTTTAATTTCTTACAAGTCTATAGATATAGATCTTAAAGAAAGCAGATCAGACTTTTTCCGATTGGCTGTTCAACCAGAATATAAACCATATTAATTTACACATATTTAAACTGGGTCCCAGTTGCCATTTGGTTGGCTGTTGGCAATTTAAGGAGATCTTTCTGGAGTGCTTCTTCAATCACTTTGTTTTCAACTTCCTAAACAAGATTTTGCACTAGTTGTTCATTTATCAAATGTAGACTGTTTACTATGTAAAAATGAAAAAAAATCTGGAAATATGTAGCTTTATGCTAATATTAGAGGACAAGAAAAATAGATTTTGCTTCATTGAAGCAATGTAATATTATACTTGTATACTAGTATAGCTTTAAGTAACATTTAACATTTGTATGGATTTCTGGATCCATAATAATAATAATAATAATAATAATTTTTAATTTTATATCCCGCTCTCTCTCCCCAAAGGGACTCGAGGCGGGGCACAGGCAATTAAAAATACAGTTAAAACCACAGACAGAATACAAAATTAAAAATGAATTAAATTAATCCTGCGCTAAAAACCCATAATCTAAAACTACACCTAAAACCCCTAACCTTAAAAGAGACTACCCAAGGCCGGCCAGGCGAAAAAGATGTGTCTTTAATTGCCCCCCATGCCCCCTATGACTCTTTGTAAGAGCTGAAGGTGGAGACAATCAAGCACAATTCCAATTCCTACATTGGCTCTTAAAGTGGCCATACTCCCTAAACTTAAACAACAAGCAAACATGGAAACAGGATTCAGAGTTTTATTATTTAAAAATGAATCTTTAAAACTCATCCCTCATTTATTCCTTAAGGGGGGATCTCAGTGAAGTGTCTGGATTTCATTTCTTTTCCATATTGAAGGATCAATGGCTTTTATCAGGTAAGACTGAAATACTGATCTGTTCCGTGTTATATTTTGAAATACTCCCTTTTAATCTCAGCCTCTGAAGATCATCTAAGACTTGTCCTGAAGCAAGGGGATTGTGATTGGGTTTCCTTCTGAGTTATTGACTCTTATTTGATCAGCAGGTGGAGGCTGTAGTCAAGAGGGATTTTGTCTAGCTCCAGCCCTTTTGCTAGTGACAAAAGCTCAAACCTTTTAAGATACTCTACTTGGGGCTGCTTTGAAGAAAACCTGATGGCCTGTTCGTTGGCGGGGAAAAGTTGCTGTAGTAGAATAACACTGGTTCTGTGGATGCTACATAGACTGCTGCTAGGTTTCTAAGTGCAATTCAAAGTATTAGCATTGACTTATAAAGACTATATCATAAATATAGTATGACTCTCAGTTACTTTGGGGGACGTCTTCACCAAATAGAATCAGCCCATCATAAGTCTTTCCAAAATGGGATATTTTGGATTACTGACCCTTATAAGCTTAAGAATACAGTTCTAGAGACAGCTCCCCTCAGTTGCAGCCCCAGTGTCATGGAACAGTTTATATGTCCAAAGATTATTTTAATTTTTTTTAGAAAAGTGGTTAAAAAGATTTTGTTTTACCAGGCACTTGAGAGATGCTTTTATGATCTCATCCTGTCTTCAGATTTTGTTTTTGTTTATACAAGTTTTTTAAAAATGTTAATTAGAGTAATGGTTTTCATTTATTTTGTTTGTCTTGTTGCATGTTGTAAACCACCCAGAGCCAAATGTATGTAATATATATACATGTACATATCTGTGCATTTAGCCTCTATGTGTAATAAGCATCTAAATGACTAACTATATAGATGTACATGTTTAAGTATCAAATATCTTTTGACGATAATTCAACTGAATTCATTTGAATGTACTTTTAGATTCAGTTTAGTTTTTAACACTATTAAAACTGTAATCTAGCTGCAAAAACTCTTCAAAATTCTTACCAGTATCTTGGCAGTATGTGCCTTTATTATAACTTAGGCTTCTGTAAACTTCTGTATATAGACTATAAACTTCATTTTGTTGTAAAATCTAATGTATGCATTGAATGGGACCAATAATAGGAATCACATAATATCCTTATTATAATAATTTTCCTAATTATTAGTCAATGTCTGAATGCAAACTGAGGTAGTGGTAATAAAGTGGTAATGACTTGGGAATGTAAAAGGACACATTTTATCATCTGAGTCTCACCCGGTTTTAAGGATTGTTCCTGCTGTCTGTCTCACCTTTATTAGGACCATTTTTGGCAGAAATACATACAATAAAATGAATTAGGGTCTGGAGTTTACTCTCAAGAATGGATTTACTTGATAGCATGCTGGAGAGCATTAGTAACTAGGCTTAAATTTTAATAGTTGAATCCTGTAAAAAATATAATTTATAAAACAAAATGTTATATAATTTTCACCAAATTAGGTTAAAAGAACAAAGGCCACTTCAACTAAGGTGCAAGCACTTCTTGGGTCTGACACAATTACTTTGCTAGAGAGAAATTTTAGAAGTCATTCTCTCCAGGAACAACTGCAAAAGTCAATCTCTCTAGTGGAAACTACAAAAGTAATTTAGGTCTCAGAATGTAATCATCACAGCTGAATTTGGCCAGAAGAACATCAGGGTTAATAACCTCACTCTTGCGATAAGCACCAAGGGATCCTTAATGACCAGTATAAATTGAACTCCTTTCTTACTCTTTATTAACATACTATGTGGCTGATTCAAACCTACAAAAGCAAGAAATTAAGAAATGAAACTGCTAAACTCACCCTATAGTGCGTATATGTTGAAGTACCAAGACCACCTACTGTTGTGAAAGAATCTTTTAAGATGCACAGCCTCCATAATTGCATGTTGAAAATGAATGAAATTAAAAGTAATTTTAGAAGATATTTTAAAGAAAGTAACTATTTCTTCTTTTGCTTTACTAGTTTAAAAACTTGTAGAATATGTTAAAAATAAGACAACGTGTAAGCTTTATGTTCTAATGGTATTTATTTAGCATATGGCACCAAACATAATAGACATGCCATGGTATCTTAACTGACCAGTGGTCCCAAATTAGGTGAAAAGGAGAGGAATATTTAATACCACAGAAATTTTAGTTTGATGATTTGACATTATGGTTTCCCATGAAATTTTAGGAAATGCTGCTCTTATGGATGGATCAAAATAAAAATGCTACTAAGCTTATCTCTTAATTATGAAAGTTGCAAAGCAGCTGTGCAGCGTCCACTTTAAAGTTGTGAGACATCTGTCTTAAAGTGACAGACTGTAAAGGAAAATCTTTGTTATACCACACAATACAAACACACAATTTAAGTTGTTTTTAGTAGGATGCTATGTTGCTATGTAGTGCAGATTATGCTAAAATTAGAGCACAGCCATTCATAGATATTAACTTTAAGTAATACAGAGCTGTTAAGCAATCCGTTAAAACAGTGGTCGGCAAACCGTGGCTCGCGAGCCGCATGCGGCTCTTTGGCCCCTTGAATGTGGCTCTTCAGTCTCTCTCTGATTCCCTCCCTTCCTCCCCCCCCTCTCTCTGTGCCTCTCTGTCTGTCTGTCACTGTCTCTGTCCAGAGAATACCGCGTGAAGCAGCGGTAAGTCTGTGCTGCCGGCGAGGCCATCCGCGAGGCCCCCGCACGTTCCTCGTCTTCCCCGATGGCATCTGGAGTGATCAGGGGCCGTGCAGAAACTCACCGTGCAGAAGCTCGCCGCTTTTCCACACCATGGAAAAGATAGGCGCGTGCAGGTCCCGCGGAATTACAACGCAAATTCCCACCGCTACGAACTCTCCGAGACTGTAATTGGGCGGGGCACGCGCGCACCTATCTTTTCATACCACTTCACGCGGTATTCTCTGGACAGAGACAGTGACAGACAGACAGAGAGGCACAGAGAGAGAGACGGAGGGAGGGAGGGAATCAGAATCTGACGGACACACAGAGAGAATGACAGAGAGAGACAGGAAGGGAGGGGAGAGACACAGAGATAAGAGGGAGGGAGGAGAGAGATACAGAGAGGCAGACACAGAGAGGGAATGACAGAAAGAGACAGAGAGGGAGGGAGGGAAGGAGGGAGGGAGACAAAGAGCCACAGAGAGAGAGAGACAGACAGACACAGAGAGAATGACAGAGAGAGACAGAGAATAATGGAGGGGAGAGAGACACAGAGATAGAGAGGGAGGGAGGAGAGAGAGACAGAGAGATACAGAGAGACAGACACAGAGAATGACAGAAAGAGACAGAGAGGGAGGGAGGGAGGGAGGGAGAGAGAGATAAAGAGCCACAGAGAGAGAGAGAGAGAGAGACAGACAGACAGACAGACAGACTCAGAGAGAGAGACAAAGAGAAACAGAAAGAGAGAGAAGGAGAAAGAAGGGAAGAAAGAAAAATAAAGTGGGAGAGAGATAAAGAAAGAGAACTTATGACCACAATTGAGCCCAAAATTTTGGTTGCTACACAAGACCGTTGTTAAGTGAGTTTCACCACATTTTCCAAGTTGGCCATGCCCACCCGGTCACATGACCGCTGAGCCACTCCCACAAAACAGGCCACACCTTCTGGCTCTCAAAAGAAATTTCAATTGTGGTATTGTTGATATTTGGCTCTTTTGACTAATGAGTTTGCCGACCACTGCATTAAAACATTTGAATTTCTTGATTTGAAATTACAGAACTAATTAATAGCAGATAGAAAGTGGAGAAAACATTACCAGTAATTCACAAATTTCTATTGACTAAGGAAAACTTGGGGGGGGGGGGGGATATCAACCATGATCCCTGAATGTGGAACCTCTAGATATAGTTTTGTTCCCAGCAAGCTTCACTCCATATTTTATTTAATATTTTACAAAATAAATAAGGGGGAACAACAGTATTTGGCAAAATAAAACATTGCCTTCAAAATATAATCATTATTTTGGCTCATATGTATCCTCAAAGCATTATTTGAAAGTAAACATGATGGGGGGGGTTTGCAATTTGAAAGTGTGCCCACATGATAAATGGGTAGCCACTTTGTGAAATTGTTCATAGCATGTTTTAAAATTCCAATTCCAATTCATTGCCCTCCTCCCAAATTGGGAATTGCTGAATTAGGCTGTTAAATAGCAGAAAGTTATAAATGGCAGAAAGTTTTCTAAAAATAAACTAAATCAAAATAGCAGAGTCACATGAATCAAACACATCCTCTTTGGTAATCACAGGGGGGGGAAGTCTTTTGAGAAGAAAAATATTTTCTTTTTTTAAACTTAAATTATAGTGAGCAAGATTTTTATATGCATTGCAAACAAAATCTGCAAAGAAATCCTCAAAGATGGAGAAATACAAGCACACTATACTTCTTTGCCTTAATATACTTACTAACAAAAATAAATAAATCACTTCTCCTAGAAATAACTTTTTTCCTGAGATTTTTCACTGCCTCACAAATATGATATACAAATGCAACAAATATATTGTAAGTTTTTCAAAGAATAATCTTCCACCCACCAGACTGGATCAAATGGCAGGGCTTTTTTATTTTTTGTTTTAAAAAAGTCTTTAAAAACTTGAAAAAAGAACCAGCTCTAATCCTTGAAACTGTAAATAATTCCCTTCATCATAAAGAACTCACATGATGAATAATGGCCGTATAAACATATTATCTTAGGAATCCCAAGTGCAACTTTAATATGTCATGAGTTAATGTATTTCACCCTGTATTTGTAAAAGGACTAAGGCTTCATCCAAATATTTTTTGTGAATAATAATAAAATATCTGTCTGATTACAGTTAAGAATCTTTCTTTTACAAACACCCAAGGTATTAAAAAGTTAAAAGAAAATTATCCATAGAGAAGCAGCTGAAATACCAGCTGTCTTTATGAGGTTGGTTTCTACTAGGCAACCTTAAGAATATTGTTGTATTTTTTAAGAGTCTTTGAAAGAGGCATAATTTCAGAAACCAAATTTAGCAATTGTTTTTTGCAATATTTTATCCACGTAATTAGGTAATTAATATATTTCTGAAGGATACATTCCAGTTACATGTTTAATTTAGTATTTCCACAATTTAGTACATTTAGTATGTTCTCTAATGATTCAGTTCAATGTCCACAATTAACAAAGATTCCAGTTTTTAAAAAAAATAGGCACTGCTTTGTATGATTGAAATTCCAATGTAGACTAAGAATGTGGTATATAGCTATTAGAAATAAAACAAAAACAATCATGTGTTTGAAAATGTATGTTGGGGGGGGGTTGTATGTATTTAAATGACCTGTTATCAAAGATTAGTATTTAGAAATTAGTATTATTTCAAATTCCTGATATATTAAATATGTGTGAGTTTCTCTCCCTTTTTCATTGCAGTCAATTTTTTTGTTTTACAGTGTAACTCCTAAATGAGATTTTGGGACAGGAAGTTACTACATAAATACTGGTAGCATGGAGATAAAATGAACAGAAGGATGGACTTGCCAAACGCCAGTACCAAATTCCACTTACTCTTCTCAAGCTGTCACACAGCATATTACTCTTTTGATTTAAAAACAACCACCCTCTCTTACTATAAACTACTGTAAAGCAAAAGGAGGACAAAAGCCAGGTTAAGCAAAATAATTATATCTCCAACTAAGAAATATATCAAAACTTCAAAAATCAAAGCATGTTATCCCTGAACAAATTAACGAGGTACTGTTAGGAAAAGCTTTGTTTACACAAATCTAGTGGAAGCAAGCATTATTTGCAGAGCTCTTTTAAAAAAAGGTTCAAAACAAAGCTAGACTGCTTCTGGGCGAGAAGCTGAGAGCAGAGTAATTTACAATGCATGTTTTTCCCTCCCCCTTTGCAGGAAGCAAGGCTGTCATTGCGCAGCTGTGCTTCAGGCGTCATCCTTCCCTCTGTCTCCCATCTTGCTAATTAAAAGGTTGATCACAGAACAATGCTCTTCTCATTAATTTCAGTGTTCCGATTGGGCAAGATCCCCGATTGCTCCGCCTGATCTTTTCCATGCGGTTGAAGTTAATGTGACAGGAGTCCGAAGATAGATTACCTGCTGCCATATTGCCTTTTGCCTCCAATCAGGAGCTATCTGTGTAAACTGATTGTTCTAATTTGCTCTCATTATTTTTACAATATCAGGAGAAAATAACGCACACAGCTCACTGTCAAAGCCATGAAAATCAGTCATTAGTTAAACCAAGGCACTGAGTGGCTTTATTAGGACACTGCAGCTTATTGATGTGCAGCTTCACCAAGCTAAAATAGCGCCTTTCCCCAAACAGGAATAGAGTGTCTTTAGTTGAAAGAAAATATTTATTACGCTAATTCAAGGAGCAGTAGAAAAATTGCTGCTCTGACATAGTTAATTGGGATTGTGATATGTACAGCTGACTAGGAACAATGAAAATGTTTCAGTTCAGCCTGTATCTAGATGTCAATCTGTACCAAACCTGAGAGGTATAAGCATTTTTGTTTTAAGGATTCACTCAACTGTTCCTTTAAATTGAATAACCAACAAAACAAAACAAAAATAAAACTGATGTACTTGATACCTAACGAAGCCATATCTGAGCACCGGAGAAGACATAAGAAATATTAATAATAATGTCCGATGTTTTTTCAAAGTGCTCCCAAGGTCCAATATTTTGTCTGAATACCCAAAGGATTTCTGATTCAAGAAGGGAGTAACCTGGACCTTCTTGCAAAAAAGGTACCATGCTATCCAATTCAAAAGGATCCTCAGAAGTTAGAGCAGAAAATACTTTTTTTCCTCCTGATATCATTTTCTCTTGTGCTCTGAAAATCCTGTTGAGACCAAAGTTTGGTTGATGTATTTCCATAGCCAACCAATATGGATGCTCAAACAATGTAAAAAAAATTTACATGACAAGCACGCCAATTTTAGTAACAGCCTTGTCCTTATTGGAACAGACCAGGACATAGCAGACAAATAGTACACAAATAACTAAATTCAATTAGCTATTCAGAGGCCTGGGAAGAACAGTAGGGATGCACAATATTGAGCTAAAAAGTGAAATCTAATGAGAAAATGGAACATTATCAGTTCCATTGCCGGATCTATGCATAGTTAAGACAACTAAAGAAAAGAATTAGGAAATTCATGTCCTTTGTCCATCTTGGCTTGTTGGCTTCCTTATGAGGGACTCTATTATATTTTAGATGCCTTCAGAAGCATACAGCAAACTGCCTTGTCAGCCATTATACACCAATTTTAAAGAACAGGAAAGTGCTCCATCTTTTTGAGGCTGCTTTTTCAATACAGTAATTTTTAAAGTGATTTACTTTATTTGCCATTCTGGGCAAATAAGGACTGTAGGATTCTCTAAACTGTATTGCCCTTCTCTCTACATCAGCCTCCTTTCAGAGAACCTTAGCCAGGTTTTGCTCTTCAGAATTCTTGCATGGAAAATGGTGCACCGTGCCACAGTCAGAGAAACGTGCTGATGGCACAAATTACAAGCCCCCAGCCGAATGCTCCAGCCCCCACCATTCGGGCAGATTTATGTGGGCTCTTGCCGACGTTATTACAAGTCAGAGTTTATTGGGAAATTGTTACATTATGCGGAGTGTCTAACAAATTGCTTATGCTGCTATAATTGGATTACAACAGCCGCTTGCTCCCACCGGTAAGATTAGGCAAGTAGGACTCCTGCCGATCTCTGAGCGTTAGCAGTAATTTTATTTGCCTTGCCTCTCTCTTTCCTAACAACATGCCTCTCTCCCTGCCAGCTGTCTGCTGAAAAGGCACAGGCTTGTTCCTTGGCCCTAACAATGCAATTACAGCCCTGCAGATCGCACTGTTTGTGCATTAACTACAGAGCCAAAACGAGGCGAATTGATCGTTTGACTTTTGGAGTGGTCACGTGATCCCTGTGTGTGTATGTGTGAGATCTGGCATGCATCAGCAGGCAATGCTGCAGTACACGCCTGATGAAGAACTGGCTCCTCATTATTACCCCTCCTGGGGACAAAGACACAAGAGCTTTTCTGTGCTGACCCAAATGAATGTAAATTAATTTTTAGTTTAACCAAAATGGTTAAGCAAAAGCAGAAAAGAGTTTCAGTTACAAAATCCTTTTTTTTTTTTTTTGGCCTTATTATTTAGGTCCGGTATTGTTGTGGTCTCTAGCTGTTATCTAAAACCTAGTTTTAATATGATTCCATTATATCAAAGAAGATAATATTCATTACATTTCAATAAAGTGTGCCATTATTCTTCCCATTTCATAGATGGAAAACTGAAAGAAACGTCTAACGATACATCTGCGACTATTTAGTGATTACACTGCTCAAGCCAAATTTAAATCCAGATTGTGGAATCAATGGTCTTAACACAAGAACCTGCTACTACTAGAACATGCATAAGAACCAGACTTTTCATTATGTTTGTTTCTCAAACATATGCAAGAAACGAACATTATTTGCACTTCTATACTTAACACAGAAGAAAATAAAGTATACCAAATTATTTCACTAGCAAAAGATACAGAATTCCCTAAGATTCCTAATCATATTTATCAAGCTCATATTTTGATTCCTCATTTCTTAATTCAGTGCAAATGTTATTGACTATACAGCAACGGTCAGGCTTAGAATTTAAAATGGCCCAGTCTAAAATGTGACTTGCCAGAGGCACCATAATTTGTGCAAATAAAAAGATATAACATTACTTAATTCATGTTGAATCCAACACACAAAAAGTAGCTTTCAAAACAGAAATACGGGCATATGGTATGCGGTGTGGGTATAACAGAGACTAAATATGCCTGTTAAAATGTAGTTTAACACTCAAAAAGAAACTCTGAACAGCTGAAATATCTTATAAATAGCTCAGACCCAGAGGAAGTGCAAACGTCTGCATTGTGAATTGTAGATCTTAATTACAGACAATGGCTGGTACAGCAAGTACTAAGGAAAAAAAAAAACACCAGTGAAACAGTTGCACTGTTCATAGCTGGCAATAACTCTTCAGGAAAATATTTACTATCAATCAGTTATGAGAAAAGGGACTCTACGCTCATAAAACAGCACGTTGCTTCTCACACCAGCACTATTTTGATTCAGCATAATCTGAATTTAAACAGCTTGTTTCCTGTGGATATAATTTTGGAAATAAATAAAATATGTTGTCTATCAAAATCTGGAAAAAATATGACTTGTAAAGGGAACAAGAATGTTAATATTTTTGCTTCAACCATTTTCAAATAATTTTGTCAAATGCTGGAAGGAGGAGTGACTACAAAGTGAAAAGTATTTCTGATTAGCACAGAACAATCTTGTGATGTTGACCTCACAAAGATAATAAAAACATTGAATATGTTCAATATATTAATTATGTCTTATGGTTGTAGAATATTTGAGTAAATTTCATTCTTCTTCTTTGGATTTAATTTCAGTTGTTTAATGTGTATTTTCACGCTAAAATATTTATTGACATTTTTCTTCAAGAGGAAAGATGTATAAGAAACATAGATTTTTAATTCCTCTGTTCAAACCCCAATTCTGGGCAGAACAGAAATGCACCAATTCTTAGAAGGCAGCATTAGCCATGTGTTCAACCATCATTACAAAGAAAACATTAATGTGGATAAAGTGCAGAGTCTACTAAACTCTGATAGAAAAAAACAATGAGAAATAGTATTAAATATAGAAAGGTCACAATGCATAAACAGTCTTTCACTATAACTGTATTGACAGAATGCCTTTAAAGAAATTCCCAATAGGAATAGAGATGTTCAACAAATCTCATGCGCAAAATAAGGGCCTTGATCGAAGATCAACAATGCATTTCACAAACTTAACATTTTCAAATACTATATATCCTATTCTAAATTATCCTATTACATCTTTTTATTTCCTAAGCCGATTAACTGCTCACTACAGAGTTTGTAGAGATTCTTATATGCAGTTACATATAATCCATGTAGTCCAGGGGTGGGTTCTGGCAGTCTCTACTGCTGGTTTGCTCATGGCCGTGCTGCACGCACGCACAATGCAATAAAAATTGCTCTGCGCATGTGCAGAAGCAAAAAAACAAGATGGTGGTGCCTATGGTGCCGCCCGGAGAACTGGTTCAGGGGTGTGGCAGGCCTGGTTTGCTGCTGATTCCAGCGACCCAGGCTTCCAAACCACTACTCCCACTGAAACAAAGCATAAGTTCCCAACTCAGGATGATTGAATAAGCGGGGAGCAAGAGCTTCCATAAATTCAGCCCTAAAGAAATTCAAACCACTATGGAAGGAAATTTATTTCTGCCTCAGGATTCCTGCATTTCCAAGAACTTTCCATCCTTTTTGAATCTCCCAAAGATGCTTTTTCAAGAGGCAACTGGATTTTTCTGAAAGTCCAGTTGCCTCTTGAAAAAAGCACATTTGGGACAACCATGAACAGGATGACTGAGAATCTCCATAGACATCCTTTTTGAAAATTCTGCACTTCCAAATGGGAGGGGACAAGACATTAATAAGTACTTTTAGCACCCTTATACTGCAAAGTCTCCTCTATTGCCCAAAATACCCATGCAGTATATACTTAGAAAGTGCAGCTTACAAAATAAGAGAACAGCTGCTAGCTTGGCTGACTTTCAATAAGCCTCATTAAAGCAATACCTTAATTGTCCTTGAGCTCAAGTAAAAGTTGTGAAGATGTCTCACTAAACTTATTGAGCCAATCTTAAAAGTGTCCATCTATCTGTGATTGAACTACTAAAAATGAGACAACAGTTAAACAAACCTTATTAGAATACTTGTCTACATACCTGGGCACATTGATTGTACCATTCTATAGCTGATAGCGATCTATATTCATAATATGCTGGATTTTTTAAAGCAATTTGTAGGTACATGTCAATTATAAGAAATTAGCTTAAAACCAATCTGAAGTTGACATAGCGTTCACAAATTATGGTATTTTGTTTCTGAGCTCTTACAAGGCACATAGCCATTTAGTTCTTCCTTATATAGCCTTATAAGTTTCATACAGGTAGTCCTTGGTTAATGACCACTTGTTCAGTGACCATTTGAAGTTACAATGGTGCTAAATGACTGGTACTTAAGATTGGTGCTCAAAATTGTGGTCATCCCAGCATCCCTGTAATCTCATGATTGCAAATTGGACACTTGGCAACTATCCTGCAGTCATGTGATGCCTATTTGCAATCTTCCTTGCTGGCTTCCCCAATATATCCTCCTGCATGCTACAGCCACCCCAAACCCCACAATGCTTACATTGGACCGGTCCCTCCCACATCTGGCAACAGCCCTAAACTGCCCACCATCCTGCTTGCAAGGTGCCTGGGACTTCCTGTCATCTTCCCCAGTCACTTTGCTTGTTGGTAGATGGGAGGAAGTTGTGAGGAGATCCTTGCTTCAGGAGCCATAATTCTTGCTTAACAGCAGCAATGGGATGCAATCATATGACGTATGCTTTAAATCTCCTGCAGCAGACCAATTGGACCATCACTGACTTTTAAAGACGCAACCTACAATGTCTGCAGAAGTCTTCTGTTACTACAGAATGTAAAGCTTTTCTATGCTGCTGTGGCCTAGAGGTGGAGCTCTCGCCTCCCAATCAGTAGGTTGTGAATTCAATCCTAGGTAGAGGCAGATGTAGGGTTCCTGCTTGGACAGGGGGTTGGACTAGATGACCTGCAAGGTCCCTTCCAATTCTGTTATCTGTTATCCTCACTTTGTTCAGAAGAAGCTATTCGCTTTTATTTCCATGAGTATTATCTTGTCCTTCTATGGACAGCCATACATCTAGGTTACCACATTGTAAAAACACCCCACTTACTATTCACTAAGGATACGTTCCCACAGTGAAGCCACAACCCCATTACTAGACAATTGCTGAAGTTGATAGAGTTGTTTCTACAAGAATCAAGAATTATTCATTTCCATTTTATCAGGATAATACAAAGACCCTGTGTATGTGTATATTCATATTTCCTAAACTATGCAAATTTGTTTTTTTATTATAAGATATATGATAAACACAACTGGTTTAAAAACAAAAAAGTTTTGAGATATAAATGTGACACACCCCTATTCCCTTGTAAAATCTAGCAAAACCAATAAATTCATACACACAAAACATGCAGTCAACTATAAAAATCTTAGTGATACCGTGTTAGAAAAGGATATATCTTTAATTTGAAACCAGGGCTTATTCGTTATTTTTTTTGTTATCATTGGCTTTTTTCTCATGGATGGTCCCAAAGATTCTAGGCAGAATAAACAAAGGTCTAATTTCTATAAGTACACCTTCATAGGTGCTACAAAAAAACCCCATCATATTCACCTCATGTCTCTCTACCAGCTACTTGTAAGTTCTGGTCAAACCAATGAGCTCTGAACAGAAAAGCCTACTGCTGAACGAATTGCATATTGCCAGCTTTCTCATACTCCCAGGGTGAAACTCAAACCAAAATTTTAGAGGGAATTTTCAAGCAGAGTGTAATACTGGGTAATTACAAGAAAGAATCCCCATTTGTAGAAGATGGAATCATTTCTCTAATGCTCAGATAGTCGGATGATGTAATTACCAACTGTAGATAAGTGAAACTATGGATAATGAGGCTGCTAGTAACAAGGACTACCTTTTCCAGTTATGTTTAAGAGACCTTAACTATGAAGTTTATACAGATTTAACATGCTCATTGTGGAAGATATACATGGGTCCTGTTGGAGAAGGGCGGGATATAAATTGAATAAATAAATAAATAAATAAAATTACAAAAATAAATTCTACTTATCGTATTTTTCGCACTTTTTCCCACCCAAAAAGTGGTTGGAAATGTCTGTGCATCTTATAGAGTGAATGTTGCCGAAGCCCCACTCACTCACCAGCCCCCACCCTTCGGCCATTTTCAGCCTCTGTGCGCCCTCTTTTCGGCCTCCATGCATCCTGTTTTCGGCCCGTTCCAGGTAGGGGGGATTGCCGTTGCCGCCTATTGCCATCACCACCAATCTGTAGCCTGGAATGGGGTAAAAACGGAACGTGTGGAGGCTGAAAACACTGTGCACGGAGGCCGAAAACGGGGCGTGCGGAGGCCAAAAATGGGGGACATGGAGGCAGCGATAGGCGGCGGCAGCAGTGGGCGGCGGCAACCCCTGCAACCTGGAACAGCTGATCGGTGGTATTCTGGGAGGTTGATCCAACCGCCAATCAGCTGCTTGTGCTAAATCAGGCGGTGCTGAAGCTAACCAGGCTGTTTGCTGTAAGGAGGCAAATTGCTGGGAGGCAGAGGCAGATTTCCCCCCCTTGTTTTCCTCCCCAAAAGCAAGGTACGTTATGGCCTGGAGTGTTTTATAGTGCAAAAAATATGGTAATAAGGTGCTTATTTTCCTATCAAAAATTATCTTGTGGTTGGAAAAGGTGGGGAGCATCCATAAATGCTAACCTACAGCTGTATGCACTGAATCTTGTATGGCTACCCTGAACTTTCTTCTAATGAAAACATGAAAGTTAAGTAAGGGGAAAGTGCACCCACATTCCAGACATTCATAATTTCTCAGATCTATTTTTTATTTTACAACGGTCATATTTGTTGGGAAGCTAAGAAAAGCTAAGGGGAAGCCAAGACAAGGTACATATTTTGTCTAAAAACTGTTCTTCTGAGGTGGAAATATAAAAAGACACATTATCCATTTACCATTATATGGCAATTTTAAGTTCTTCTGACTTCACCTCTATCTTGCTAACAGGAGTCTCCAAAGGGAAGGAAATACAAGTAAATCTGAGTTTTTATTATATAATGGTGGCCAGCAGAGGGGGTATGAGAGTATCACATACTCACCATTTAGACTTCTATATAAACTTTACTTTAGAAAATAGAGGAGGATAAAGGCATTTAGATTCTTGGGTTACCTCAGTGCTTCTCAATTATTTTCTGTCATGCCCCCCCCTAGGAAGAAGAAAACATTTCGCGCCCACCGCGCGACTGTAAATAGTATCATTTGTCTATAAAATTGTTATAAGTACACCTCTGCATAACACTGTATCCTTATTAACGTATAAGAGAATAAAAAAAGAAAGAAATGTGGATCAATTTACAACAAAGAATAGCTTTATTAACTGTAGCAGAAAAGATTTAAAGTGCATTAGAAATTTTAAAAAAATTAAATCCTTTGCCGAGGTCAAACGCGCCCCCCTTTACGGAGCCTCGCGCCCCCCCTGGGGGGCCCGCCCCACTATTTGAGAAGCACTGGGTTACCTGTTTAAATCAAACATGGGTACTTTTTTTACAAGAGATTAGGAGATAATTAAATCAAACCAACATATAAAAATATGGCCCATGCTAAAATGCATCAAGTAGAACATCTAGGATATATTTTGTTAAACTGGACTACAAAATATTTTAAATACATTTTGGCTTTTAATCTATTTCTCAGCTTTCTGAAAAGTCAAAGGATTATAGGTAGGATGCCAAATGCCTGCAGTCAAAGTTTTACTTACTTTGGCCACACAGCTTTCAGTCTTCATTGTAGTACCTAAGCAGACTGTGTCTTGGTTTAAGCAGAGTCTGGTACAGCTGTTATAGGCCTGTGAAGATAGGAAAAAAGTGATAAAAACAGAGAAACAACATAGTAAGCATGCATTTCTTTAAAAAAAAATCTGTATTCCTAAAAGGGCCTTACCAATAAAATATAAGATAATATTATTTGCAAATTTGTTTTGAGTTAAAAACTTGGAAGAAAAGCACAAAATATCTCCGAAATACTGTGATTTAGTGATTAAAGAATTCTAACTGGAATAGTGTTTAAGGTGTTAAACAAAGTTCTATCAATTCTCAAGTATGAAAGATCATTGATGACATTGGGCCATGGTCTCTTAGCTGCTGGGAAAAAATTGGAGGAGTTTCTCCTTTGCATATCATCTTGACGTCCTGAAGAAAGTCAGGATATAAGACAAATAAATAAATGCTAATTTTGTGATCAACAAAATCCTGCATTTACTTGAAATAAAAACAAAAAGAAAATGAAAATACATATGTAAAGGTATGTAAAGGAGCATTTACATATTGTATGCTCCTCCCTTTCCGCCCTCTCCCACGTACCCTTGTTATCAAGAGTCCATTAAGATCCTGCAGATTTGGGGATTCCTAAAAAGTGTATATTCAGTAGACAGAATCTATTGCAAAAGCATTGCTATTTTACCTTAACAGCAATTGCAATAGCACTTATATACCGCTCCAAGGTGTTTTACAGCACTGGCAAAATGGCTTACAATGTCAGCACAGTATATTGCCCCCAACAATCTGGGTCCTTTTGCCAATCTTGGAAGGGTGGAAGGCTGAGTTAACTGAGCAGGTCAGGATCAAACTCCTGGCTGTAGGCAGAAGAATACCGCATTCTAATCACAGCACAACTATGGCTCTTAAACATATCTGATGCCAAAATATACTTCAGCTTACCCCCAGTAGTCCTCAATTACCAATGGTAATTGAAACATGAGAACTCTGTGGCTAAGCAGCATGGTTGTAAAGTGAGATGTTATGTGATCATGGCAACTTACAATAGCTGTTTTAGAAGTCCCAGATGCCACTTATAGGTGAATCCTGTGCAGTCATAATATCCCACAATCATATTATTGCTGTTTGTGATTTTCTACTAATTTCCCATTGATTTTGTTTATTAGAAGTTGGCAGTCAAGTTTGCAAATGGTGAGAACATTACTGCAGGATTCTGTAATGTCATAATTGTGAGCCAGTTGCCAAACACCGGAATTATGGTCATGAGCTGCAATGGCTGCAATTGCAACTGGCACTAAATCCCCCCTTGTTCAGCACTGTCATAACTTTGAATGAACAAATGGTTCTTAAATAAAGACCACCTGTATTATTTTCATATATTTAACAAGGACATCGCACTGCACATAATACAGAACTGGTGTTGTAATGACTGAGGTCTAAGATTATGGACAATGAGTCTGAACACAGAACACAAAATGTGGTAATGCAAACTATATGGTCACGAATAGGAAAAGGAAGGTGTGCTGGACATGTTCATTAACTTCAATTCTTTGTAAAAACAAAGGGGGGTATAAATAAATAATATAAACTGAGTAGTTTATCGATGAAGCAAAAGGTATCCAATATTAAAATAAGGTTCTTAAGTCTGCTTTTATCTTGACTTTAAAAAACCAGAATTTTTTAAGATATTAAAAGGCATCATTTTGGAATGATGCTGTATTTGTTTGAACAACTATTTCATCAGAATAGGTGATACTATAAATATTATAGCCCCAAATTCTCCAGATCTTCCCCAAATTTTCTTTAAAGGGGAGTTTAAAGAAAGACAGAGACCTAATTTTTGTTTGAGGTACAAATACTTTCCATTAGCCAAAACACATGTATCCTCAATGAAAACAAAGATGGAAGAAGACATTCTCCATTTTCATTTAGATGCTTTTTTACAACTCCTCTCCTGTTATTTACTTACTTTGAACACATTTTTTTCATTTAAAAATGTTAAGCCAATTAAGTACAAAAAATAAAGTCAATAATCGTGTATGCAGGGAAAAACAAAATAGAGAAAAATCACCTTCCATTCAAAACAGCAAAAACCAGCATCTACAAAGAGAATCTGTCTGCTGAACATCCAAAAGTAAGAAACTAAGTGCGCAGTCCATAGAAAGTCATCCCACAACACAAGTTTACTACACAAAGTATTTTTGCTTCTCCTTATTGATGATATTTGAGAAGCTTGAACAACTGCTTTCTTGATCTAGATTTCCCTAAGGGCAAAAAAGCTTGAGAAATCTAAAACTCTTTCTGCCATGGAGACAATGTTACATTTTCTGACACTGCTTTGGATTTCTTCACAAAATGCAGACTGGTTAATGAGGAACAACAACTTGTATTTCAAACAAGAAAATAAATAGTCTGCCCTTGCATTAGACCAATGTTTTCTTTGTGCCCATTAATAGTAAAAATAGTTTCTTTTGAGGATGGGCACAAACAATGAATATTCAATTTTGGATTGATATTTGAGAGGCAAAATGGATTGCCATTTTTATTTTATTTTACCAAGATATTTTTATCTGCTATATTTTAAAGAGCCAGTTTGGTGTACTGGTTAACACATCAGGTTGGACATTAAGGAGAGTGTGAATTCTAGTCTTGTCTTAGACATGAAGCCAGCTGGGCAACCTTAGGCTGAAAAACCTGCCAGAACCATGCTAAGAAAATTGCAGGGATTTGTCCAAACAATTGCCAGGAGGTCAACACTGACTTAAAAGGCAAGCATGCAAACACACATTTTAAAATAATATTTGAATTTGGGGGTTTTATTTGATTTTCCACTTTTCCTTTAGCATGTATTCTCAGCAGCACAAACTCTTGTTACCTGTGAACTGGATCTCTGCCCCTCCTGGCTTCTTTGGACATCTCAGCATGGTGGTGTTACGTTTGGGAGATTGCGAATGACAATTTAAGGGAAGGAGTAATACTACCTCTCTTAAAGAAGCCAGTTTTTGGTGTCACTGTTTTAGACGCCTTTCTCCCTGTCTCTAATATTCCTTTTCAGGGAATTTTTAGAGAAGATGACAAAACTCCAATTACAAGGGATCCTAGATTATCAAGATCCTTTCCTACAGTATATCCAGATTCAGATTTGGATATACTGTAGGAAACTACACTGCGGACTATGTAATTTACTATATAATACTTTTGACTCTTCAGGCTCAGAAACGGAATTGTCCAAATACTTCCTCCCAAAACACCAAGAGAAACCAGTTTCTGGGCCATGAGAAACAATGTCTGAAATACTTGCCTGATTCTGTGCCAGAGGCAGATAGCCTTGAAGTACTTTAATACAGTTTTATATTGCATATAAAGAATGCAAGCATAAACCAGTTTGTTGAAAACTACTCTTTTGGTGAAAGCTTGCTATAATTCTGAACAAGTTTTCAATTTCACACTGCTGCTAGGGTAAAACATTTTAAAGAGTTTAATTTTTACAGTGGCTTCAATGACACAGGATTATCTAACAAAGTAATGGCTAATCAATAGGGGTTTAGTTGTCAGGTGAAACATATAACACACTAAAAGGGATTGATTGTTAGACTCCTTCTTATTTACTAGGAGGTATATATTTAAAATGACACAAACTTGTTACCAAGCTACATTCCTTTAACCTTGCAAAGGCTGTTTGAGATGAGTGTTAAGCAGCCTATAGCAAAACACACACTAATGGAAAAGAATATCAAGAAAACACACAGCTGCTTCAAATCATGTCAAGAGCAGGAGGAACACAATGAGGGTGACTAAAGCTTAATCTGTTTCCAAACTGTCCTATTTGTTGGCATATACTAAAAAAAAAAAAGAGAATAAACTCTACAATAATTGTCAAAATTACCCATCTAGAAGACTTATTTAGTTTAAATAACTGCATCAGTTCAGAATATTTTGATATGGACTTAAACAGTAAACAAAAAAGATGGACTAAAATACAGAAAATACTATGACGTTTTACTATAATCTGAGTTTCTAAAGGTATTGTAAAAATGGCTAGCATTTTCTGTGCAGCCATATTTTTTACACTAAAAGAATCTCATTTTTCAATTTTTAAAAATATACATTGTTTTCATTTTATTCTTTTTGACTGACAAGCATTTTAAAGTTCTCATAAATTAATTATATACAGTATGTTGATATCAATGTGGCAAACAGGGATGATTAGAGAATCAGAAGTGATTACGAAGTTCTTAATATATATGTAATGCTGATATCACTATGTATCAGTCTGTCACATTTATTGTATATAATCATAGGTTATTACAAGCTAAGTGATGTGTAAAACTGTCCTTATGTTAACAATGTGAAGTAAGGTTAATTGTCAGAGAAAATAGCCTTTGAATCTCTGAGAGACTTCAAGCTTCCCATTTAAACCAATTGAAACCTTTTGCAATTGTATGGTCTAAAGAAAATGTAATTTTCCAAGCAATTCATCCAAAAGATCACCATCTGTGAATAAAACCCCATTTTTATCAGGTGTGGCAACCTAAAGTTCAGTGAGAATGCTTTCCCTACCAATTAATAAGTACATGATTTATCAGAGAAATATTGTAATTAAAAATTCTAAACTACAACAGCTCACCTTGTCCTGATATTTCTAGAGACATGATTACTAAAAAAAATATTTGGGAACAGAACTGCCAGATGGTTAAAAAATATTAGATACTGGAGAACTCAGCTAGTTTTAGGTTATAGATAAATCACTTCTACAGATTCACAAATACTATTTCCATTTCAAGTATAAAGGCCTTAGGAAGCTTCCATTAATTGTGTTTTAATACTTTTTGCAGAGAGAGAGACTTCCAAAAGTATTAAATAATGCTTATAAAATTGAAAACATTTATAAACCATGCAATTAAAAATTGAAATTTAAGTTGAGCTGCACAGTATTATTATATTTCAACATGTGACTAGTATTTCCAAATCTATGGTTAAATCTATTTCCATAGTCCAGAATATTTATAATTCAAATTTCTAAGATTATATATCTCAACAGGAATTCTGGCTCTGAATAAAATAATCATATAAAAAAAAATAAAGGATAGCAGTGTTAGGGCTGTTCTAACCTCCAGGAATATGCTGTTCCAGAGGGAGTAGTGCAATAGGAAAGCCTTATATCCTAGCACTGCTTAAAAGATGATGCATGAAGTGGGGCCAATATGTCAGATCATAGAGGACAGGTCAAAAGAGTCGTGGTGGTGGGAAGTCCCTCAGATAAGCAAGCTGTATCCCATGAAGGACATTGTAGATGAAAACCAACACACTGAATGGAGTAGTTCGCAGAGGGATTATATGGGCATATCAAGTGATGCCCATAATTCATCTATTTGAAGAATGTATGTGTCAGCTTTCATCATGTTTGGAGCATAATTGTTTATAATGTTGCATTTTGGATCAGTTGTAGTTTGAGTGGTCAAGAAACAATGCACAGCTTATTTCAACAAGCCACTCACAAGACAACTAAAGCATGGATGACTATGATAGGTCCTAGTCCAGTGTCAGCAGTTTTGAAGATCTTGCCCACTTCTTCAGTCTCAGGATCAAACACTTCCCAGGTAATAGGCAACAATATGCCTAAATAACTCAAGAGTTACTCAGTTGGAGCTCAGTTAAGTTTAACACTCATATCTTTCCCAAGATCCAGTGCTGCTACTTTGAATGCTCATCACAGTGGTTGAAACTGAAACCACTCCTTTTAAGGGAGATGGGCGGTTCAGAAATGTGAAAAGTAACATGAATTTTCCTGCTGGAAATCATTATGTGCCAACTGCCAACCATCCAGATGCCAGAACTCTTTCATGCTTGCTACACTGCTTAAAATGCGGGATTCAATATAAAAGGTCAATCATGGACATCCTATTTGAGGACCCATCTAGTCATTCTTGGAAAGCCAGGAGTTTGTTCCCTATACTTACCCACAGCTGTCCTCCTCTACTCTACCATTCATAATTAAAGAACAACTGAAACCATCAACTTCAAACAAACCTTTCCACCCACTGGCTGGAGAAACTAGTAAAACACCATCTTCTCTATGGCTACCATCAATATTCAACCTCCCTTGATCACCATCTTAAAGATAAAGGCATAAAAAAAGAAAGACAGAAACATTTGGCAAGGCACAATATAAACTAGATAAATCAAAACCCTTTTCAGAAATATTCCCACAACTCTGTTTAGAATACTGCAATTAGATCTTTCTTGCTGTGGAGCCCAGAGAACCTAATTTTACCACTAGAGGGAAGAATTGTCTTGGTACATAGGCACAATACATAGACATGATTTTTTAAACAATTTATGTAACAAAAGTTCTCTTGACTAGATGAGCCTTCTTAATTACATACAAAATAACTAATAAGAAAAAAAAAATCAAGAATCCCTCCACATTTTTAAAAAGGCAGCGATATTATCTGTTCCCATTTTAACCTACCCCCAACTCTGAAATTTACCCAATAAAGCTCTATTGACAAAAGCAACTAGAAATAATAGTTTGTAAAACAAAATCTGAAATACAAGATCAAACAAAAGAAAAATGTCATGGTATTTAGCCATCTGGTAGTTACCTGTAAACAAACTGTCCCCCAAAGAGCAGAAAATACATTTTGCTAAATTATGATTCAGGAACTTTTTTTTAAAAAAACAGATTAGCTAATGTTGGCAGAATTTGCCAGATTCAAATAGCATTCTTAATGTATAGGAGGTCTATCCATCCCAGCCTCACATCTTGGCCACAAAAATATGCAAAGCCCACTTTTTCTGGCTTTCCTTTCTGCTGTTTCTAGCCTGCCTTATGTTTTGCTCATCTTCAAATGTCCAAATTGTTCACTTTAAAGCCTAGTCATTAAAAGGGAAGATGGCAACTTAGGCAGTCATTTTTCTTCCCATTTACAATAGGTGACATTTCTCCAGCAGTGCACAAGGTGTTGAAAACCTGGCAGCTGTTACCTCCTGGGACAGTGCTCCTTTTTTATCCTCCTCTTGACAGTTTAACTCAATGGGTCAGCACCTTTAAAGACAGCAAAGTATCAGTGAAGTGGATGGCTAGAGTTGAATTACTGCACCCTCCCTAATCAATGGAAGCCCTCACTGCAGGTGAAACTCTTCATCTATAGAGGTGCATGGGGGAGGAAAATGTAATGCCTTAAGCCAGATGGGTTTCATCTTGTGGTGTGTGATTTTTGCTTTGTCTTTTTTAAAAAAGGGGGGGGAAAGAATGGAACAAGCTAACAAGCGGACAGATACTTTGTTAGCTTCTTGGCCTCTCTCATGGCTCTGAAGCCCCAGGGTTCCAGCCACACAAGAGAAAAGAATTCAGCATACACGTAAACACTTAAAGAAATATAACTAAGGGGATGGCAGCATGCTGTTTTCAAAGAGTTGAAAGTCCTGTTCACAGCTTTATTTATCACTATGCACGTTCAGTAGGCTGTAAGTGGACAGAGAAACAAAAGGTCAGAAGAATAGGCAATGCTAGACATTTACTCCCTTAGAGAGGAAGGCAGAAAAGCAGCACATCTGACAGACATGATTAGTATTAAAGTAAAAAGTCAATACAAGTGGGCTTTATGTTTCAGGATAGTATCTTTGGCAGCAGCCTTGAATTCCTGTTTAATTTATAAAGTTAATTCTTGAAGTACTAAGGAAAAAAAAATCTCGAGATATTATTGAGGGAGGACAGGAAGCCTAAATGCATTACTTTATGAATATTTTTAAAAACCTTGCTGGTCATTATGAAAGTTAAAGGTCAGGTTAAATCGTTCATGTCGATTTTCCCCTCCCTGAAAGATATGCATTCAATTTTAGATAACTATGAGATTTATTTATTTCTTTTACTGTTTTTCCTTCATAAGGTTTGCCCAAAATTGTAAATATCCTATGGTTGGGCTCAGCCAGGGTTGTCAAAATGGCAGCCTGGGCCACGCCCACCCCAGCTCTGTGAAGGGGGAAATCGTCATGAAGCATCACATGGCAGCAATGTGACGCTGCAAGTTTGTCACCCGTGGGCTCAGCAGTTTTTCTACTTTCCCCACAATACATCAGAATCCTTGTTAAGCCCTCCAAAACCTCTGAATACTGCAGTCAGAAAACATGATGCAAAACTGCTGAAGAAATGGCTTACCAAAACACAGTGATGGAAAGATATAGCTATTCTAGCTGGGGAATTCAGGGAACTGAAGTCCATACCTCTAAAAGTTGCTGAGATTGAGAAACGCTGATGTAGAAGGAAGGAGAACCATTTTAGTTGACAGAGAGTCAGGGATAGCTGCTTCACTTTTATATTGTCTGGAAGCTGTGCACTTCGATGCAAAAACTGCCATGCATATCATTCCAATGATGCTGCTATCAGCACTTCCCCCACATGGCACCTTTTGACATAATTTCCTCTCTGCAAAGACTATCCAATCTCCCCCCACCCACAGAGCACGTTTTGACAGGAAAAAAGATACTTCATTAATACCCTATTTGAGCAAAGGGGAGTAGTTTTCCTTAAATAACCTGTGCTGAGCCAATCTTTTCAAAAAAGCAGGAGAGTAATCAAGTTCAGGGCAGCCCTGGACAGCTGCCCTGTGACCTAGGCCTGTTGACCTTTGCTATTCATCACTTTCCTTTAGAGTAGGAGGGCAGACTCTTGGGGAGTGACTTCACAATAGACAGCTACAATCCAACAATAATATGGTGCTTACAAAAAGAAAGGGAAAACCCAGATGGTATTGCAATAAATTTACAAATCTTCATTCATGGCTCTGTTTAACACACCCCAAAGCCAAAAGGCGCAAAGGTCCCTGGAGAGATTCCCCCTCATTGGCTTCTAAAGGCTAGCTCTCTCTTAAGGCTACTAAGACTCAATTCTTCACAGAAGTAGAGCCCTTAAAATAATAAATGCTTGACCCAATCAATCTACCATTCAGATCCAACACTAAAGATGGGTACTGAAAACTAATTATGTTTTTGGCAAGAACGTTGAATTTAAAATAGAAACACACAGGTTAAAAAGGACACTGAAGCATTTGAGAGGCTCTTTCAAAAAGGCTGCACACATGCCTAAAACAGGATTCAAACCAGGAGTATCATTCAATAATTCACACATTTATTTTTAAAATGAATCAGATTAGTCCCATGTGTGACCTGCTGGTCCATCTGTATTCACTGGACTTAATGGGCATTCTTTTCACACTAGCTTCAGTTTGAAGTATGAGACAGATAAATTTAGTTTAATTTTCAACAGATCAAGCTATCCATTTTCCAAACAGACCATCTGGATGAGCCTATTAAAATTAATTTATAACTTAGCAGAGAAAGCATTTGTTTGTTAGCTAAACATAGTTGCCAAAAACTTTGGCGCCTTGTCATTGTTTTCTAAAACTTCACACACACACACACACACACATCACATGCTGCATGTATGTACACAGATTTTATCCCTAATCTTGCCCCCCACAGAATGACCTACATGTATTTTTTTCCTACTTTTAAACTAATTATTTCTCTCTCCTTTATTCCTTCTATTCAAGAGAAAGTGGAAGCAGTCAAAGTCCCTCATACGCTACATTTCAATTTTTTATTTTGTTAATGCAGGGTGAACAGTGGTAATTCTTGCCAGAGCAAAGTTAATGTTCACTAGGATCCTTATGACTAATCTAATTCCTCTAATATAAATGCCTTTATCATTGTTAATCAGATAGCGGTAAGGGGTTTCAACATTATTTAATCACTCTTCAATATAAGATAAATATTTTTATTTTAATCAATTAACCAACCCCTTCATCAAGTAATCTCTCCAAAGAGCTTTTGTTTTGTACGTAGCTTAGAGTTGAATTGTGAAGTCTTTGGTGCTCCTGAGCACTGATGTTACCTAGTTTGGTAATGAAATGGCTGCAAGCCAACAAACAAGCTCAGAGTACCAAGGACTCCACATTTTAAACAGTTCTAGCTAAAGAAAAAGCCATATTTTACAGGGCTAATGTGAAAAATATATCAAGTAACTTTGGTAGTCAGGGTTATTGACTATATTTTTAAAACATGTTATTGCTGGTTTAGCTTGGGTTAGATTATCTATGAGCTCTCAACTTCTATCAGCAACAATTGCACAGTAAAATCTCTAATTTGGAGATAAGAATACTGTGATTATTTTTAAACTATAAAGGACAAAATTGTATGTTAACTCTCCAAACAGATTAATACACTCAGATTGCCATATAATCTTTCCCATTAAATTTGCAACAACAGCAGCATAAATTTGCTGATAATATAAATTGTATGTCCCTCATTTAACTAACAGTTGTAGTACAGACAGAACATTCACTTTCAACTTTGCAATTCTCTTTTCTATATTCTTTCCTGAGCAAAGAACTCAATATAAATCCCATTTATGGCCTGGATAAAAGTAAAATTATTTTCTCTAAGAGAACATACTTCTTTACTCCTCCTAGATCAGCAGACCCCAACCTTTTTGGCACCAGGTACCAGTTTTGTGGAAGGAAAATTTTTCATAGACCAGAGGGAATGGTTTCATTCTCACTCATTTGCCCGCTGCTTATCTCTACCTTTCTTCTTTTGTGGGAGCAATCCAGTAACATATCCGTGCTCACTGAGGGACTGAGTCGAATGCTGGGTCTGCCTAGCAACAGGGGTGTGGGTTAACAGCCTTATCAGACTCAGTCCTATCAGTGAGCGGATGAAGGTCACCTGGTCTGGATGCTACCTCCACCTCTATGGAGAACACTGCCTCTCAAAGACATACATTGTAGGTCAAATTAAATTAACCTTACTATTCCAAACAGTTTAGTAAAATCATAATTTTACTTTCATGCAGTCCTGAAATTTCTCAATAGTACTTTGCCAGTTGTAGGTATGTAGCCTCACCAAACACTATGTAACATAGTCATTGAAGGTTAAGGATATAGCATAACTATAGGTAACCTGAGTGCATTGAGGTCACTTAACTTTCCTTCTTATTGAATTCAAACTGGGACCAGAAATATATGACATTTTACTCTGATGTACCTTTAATCAAGTTATTGAATAATTGAATGGTAATTACTTCTTCCCTTGAATTTTGTATGAGATAACCTTTCTGTTTCCTAAGAAGTTAAATAGGTTACAGAAATCTCAATGGCTAAGTTATACATAACATGGGAGACTGTTGACAGGTGAAACCAGCAAAGAAAATGACTACAATTTTATGTGTCTGATACACAAGGCACTGCTTTATAGACATTACTCAACCATGTTAAGATCCACAGGGAACAACTCCTAGACTGTTCTATAAAGATTATAGGTTATTTAGACATAGATTAGCTCCTAAAAGTTAGCTTCTGAAGAATACAGAATCACTTCAAAATTAGCATAATGTTTCAATTTTTATGTTATAGCTTCTCACATTCCACAATATGTCAGAGAATCCTAGCTGTTTCAAGTAAAGAGGTGGATGGTATGTGTGAGTCTGAATCCATTTCATACCTGCCTGAGTGCATTCTTCTCGGGAATGATCTTTCTGGGAGGCTCATCATTATTACAATCTTCTCTTTCAGAGGAAGTCTACACAGAAAAGAAAAATAGTTCAAGTATTCCATTAAGGTGGTTACCTACATAATTAAACAAGCATGTATAACACAGGCGGAGAATAGGGCGGTATATAAATTTGAAAAATATAGGGCGGTATATAAATTTGAAAAATAAAATAATAAAAATAGGCAATCCTTATTTAGCAACCGCAATCGGTTCTAATGGCAAGGTTGCAAACAACACCATGGGATTGAAAGAAAGAGATGCTGCAAAGATCACTGGTTGCTGTTGTCTCATTTAGCTAAAGTTCTCTTGTCCAGTGATACCAAAATTACTTTCGTTCTGGTGTGCATTATTGTCAGTAGAAGAAATTGGGCACAAGTGCATGCCCTGGTCAGAAAAAGTTATTACCATCACATTTGGAAATATTCAGTTAATAAGGCAACTGCTGAGGACTATCTACCTGTATTGCAAATGTAAGTTTGCTCTTTTAAATTTCTACAGTGCAAAATGCTTCTTCTTTTATTTAACTAAAACTGAGCGGTCCGAGGTTGCTCTTGAGACACCATCTTGGGAGGAGTTTGATTTTGTTACTACCGAGACTTAGGGCTACCACATGTTTATTGGACCCGTGTCCCTCCTGGCTTGTACTGGCATCCTGGGAGACGACACGAGGCTGGCTCCAGGGCATTGTCAACACATCTTTGAGTGAGGGGTCCTTGCCTGCCGTCTTGAAAGAGGCGGTAGTAAGGCCCCTCCTCAAGAAGCCGTCCCTGGATCCAGCATTACTAGAGAATTATCGTCCAGTCTCCAACCTTCACTTTTTAGTGAAGGTTGTTGAGAGTGTGGTGGCCCAACAGTTTCCGCGACACTTGGAGGAAGTTGATTATCTAGACCCGCGCCAGTCCGGCTTCCAACCCGGGGATAGCACCAAGACGGCATTGGTCGCGTTGGTTGATGATCTCTGGAGGGCGCGGGATAGAGGATATTCCTCTATCCTAGTCCTATTAGACCTCTCAGCGGCTTTTGATACCATCGACCATGGTATCCTATTGCGCCGACTGGGGGGGTTGGGGCTGGGAGGCACCGTTCTACGGTGGTTCTCGTCCTACCTCTCTGGTCGGTCGCAATATGTGTTGGCAGGGGGGCAGAGGTTGGCCTCGAGGCCCCTCGTATGTGGGGTACCTCAAGGGTCGGTCCTCTCGCCCCTACTGTTCAACACATACATGAAGCCGCTGGGCGAGATCATCCGTGGTTTTGGGGTGGGATATCATCTGTACGCTGATGATACTCAGTTGTACATATCCACCCCAGACCACCCCAACGATGCCGTCGAGGTCATGTCCCGGTGTTTGGAGGCCGTACGGATCTGGATGGGTAGTAACAAACTCAGGCTCAACCTGTCCAAGACTGAGTGGCTGTGGCTTCCGGCACCCCGGTTCAGCCAGATTATTCCAACTCTGGCCATTGGGGGCGAAACACCGGCCCCCGTGGAGAGGGCGCGCAATTTGGGTGTCCTCCTGGATTCCCGGCTGTCCATGGAGGACCATGTGGCGGCCGTGGCCAGGGGGGCCTGATGCGTCAATTGCGGCCCTTACTGGACCGGGCTGCCCTTCGCACAGTCACTCAGGCCCTCGTGACCTCTCGACTTGACTATTGTAATGCTCTCTACATGGGGCTTCCCTTGAGGTGCACTCGAAAGCTGCAGTTAGTCCAGAATGCAGCCGCGCGGGTGATTACGGGAGCGCCTAGACACTCCCACATAACACCTATCCTGCGCGAGCTGCACTGGCTTCCTGTGGTCTTTCGGGTGCGCTTCAAGGTTTTGACGACCATCTTTAAAGCGCTCCATGGCTCGGGGCCTAGTTATATGCGAGACCGCCTCCTGCCCCATACATCCCTCAGACCAATACGCTCCCACAGAGAGGGCCTCCTCAGGGTGCCGTCGGCCGGACAATGCCGACTGGCGACACCCAGGGGGAGAGCCTTCTCTGTGGCAGGTCCAGCCCTTTGGAACGACTTACCCCCTGAACTTCGCACCATCTCTGACCTCCGCCTCTTCCGCAAGTGTCTTAAGACACATTTGTTCCATCTAGCCGGCCTAGCGTAGCCCCCTATACTGACTTTTAGATAGTTTTTAAATTTGGGGATTTTAATCTGGTTTTAGCACAGGTTCTATTGAATTAGTTTTTTAAATTTTATATGATGTTTTGTATGTATTTTAATTTTCCTGTGCGCCGCCCTGGGTCCGTTTGGAGAAGGGCGGGGTATAAATTGAATAAATAAATAAATAAATAAATAAATAATTTGCCTTACTCTGTGACTACAGGATTTAGTACACTGAGATCTCTTTTATGAGATTTAAATAAATGTAATGAAGTGGACATCCTATAAAACAGAGGTTGGCTTTTTATATAGTATTTGTAGGACTCATAGTCCTGTTTTGCTGTTCAGATAAATGGCAGAGATCCTATTTGCCTTTTGTTATTTTTTTCTTCAGAAAATAAAATATACCTGTTTTCTGGTAAAATCCTGGTTCTGTCCCTACAGGTGATATTACAATGTCATCACCCAAAATCATGAAACCCTCAATAGAACAACCATTAAAAAAAAAAAAACTCTTGTTTGTTTTGCAACCCACAACAGATATTTCCAACTCTCTTATGCTTGCACAGACTCTATCAATGTAGTCATTAAAAATGCAACTGCTCTGATCTTACTAGTATTAGGGCAACTGGTAGGAAAGATCATAGAAGTTACTCAGAACAAATAGTAAAACTGCCACTCTAGACTTGTAGATATTACCAGGTGTTCAAGAAAGACCTCTGTGATCAACCACAGAGGCCTCTCAATTGCTGATAATACTGTGATTGCAGCAATAATAACAAAGATGATGAAAGCACTAATATTACTGTAGCAATGTAAATTATGATGGGCTTCAGTGTTAGTTCTTGTCCATTTTTCTGCTCTTACCCCACCTCGTCTGAGGATAGAGTACTTATGCATTTTACATGCATAAAAATGAATATGCATGTAAAAGAAATTGAATTTCAAGGTGGTTTTACTTAAATGGTCTGCTTGTGAGGTCAGAATAAGTTTGAACTAAGCTAGCTCCTACAAAGAGAACATTTTATACTTCCAAGCCAAGCCACTGCTCCAAGCCATTTACTCTAGTTCTACCTTATTCTGAGATACTAGCTCAGTGGTGGCGAACCTATGGCATGCGTGCCAGAGGTGGCACACAGAGCCCTCTCTGTGGGCATGTGCGCCTTCGCCCCAGCTGTTTCAGGTCTCTGCCACACATGCACGTGCACCTCTTACTGGCCAGCTGGTCTTCGGGCCTCTGCCATGTGTGCATGGCATGTGCGTGCATGCACCCATGCCTTGCAGTACTTTGAGTACTCGGTGCCTCAAAGGTTCACCATTATTGTACTAGCTGTACCCAGTTCTTACTTAGCTCTGCCACCTGATTCTGTGAAGGTGCCCCAGACTGAACCAATTTAGCTACTGTCCTTCTCATCCATGATATTAAGAGGACCATATGATTATTTCTAGTCACATATTTCCTAGCAGCAAATGTTTGTTGTCTAAATGATACTAAAAAGTCATGAACAATAATAATTAACTCTATTGTACTAATTTTGTTTAATAATCTGAGAATTCACATTTTAAAATTTTTCTAGTGGCTAAAAGTGAGATTAAAATGGTTGTAAACAACTAAGGTATATACTAATTTTTGATTGCATTAAAATAAAAATTCCTACCCAAAACACTCATTTGGATAAAACTCAATAGATCAAGGGTCCCCAACTTCTGGTCCCTGGACTGGCACCAGGCCACGGCATGCCAGAAACCTGGGCGTGCAAACAAGCAAAACCTCATCCGTGGGATGCAGGCAGCATACGAAACCACGCTCCCTCCATTCCGCAGAAAAACCTTTCTCCAGTCCCAAGTGCCCAAAAGGTTGGGGGCCGCTGCAATAAGACAATACAGTGTCTCAGTCATGATTCTTATACTTTTAAGGACAACCCTAAGTCAGAAGAAAGGTGACTGCTGACATCATTCCATAAACACAGAAAATATGGGAAAGAATGAATCAGACAGCAAGTAAGATATAAAGGATGGAAAAAGTTTACACATTACATTTTTAGGCTGATATTACAGTGTTAGTGCAACTGGGATTTTTTAAAACTTTAATTTTGGATCCTATTCTGCTTTGATGTCCTTCTAAGTTATATTACTAAAGGCCCTGGAATTCTATTGCCTTTATGTTGCCCACCCCAACATGCTTGAAGTTTACCAATTTCATCTTGAAACTAAACAGCTAATTTGAAGCCTTTGTTTTATTCATTATCTTTATAGGTGGCAAGACTAAGAGGTTGGCTGAACAAAGACCAGACAATGACTGCCAAGTGCATATGGTGGCTCACAGCTTGCCGTCACCCTATTCTACTGCACCAACACAGCAGACTATTAAAGAGGAGCGCTGCTCATGCACTTTTGTCAGCAAGTTAAGTTACGCTTGGCAAAGGCTGAAAAACTGGAAAACATTAAGCTCTATAACCGCAGCAAAGATGGAACTCATTGCTTAGAAACTGGAAATCTTGATGGACAACAAGCCTTAGACTATTCCTGAAATATATTTTCTATCGTAACCAATCCCAAGACAAAAAATAAATTTCAAATGCAGGTTGTCTTTTAGGTCTGTTATTCATCCTAACAAGTAAAATAGATATGGACATCTGTGATCAACACTTCCCACTGAACTGCTTGTTGACTTTCTTAAGAGCAATTTAAGAAGGCCAGAGCTAGATTTCCGATTCAGCGAGATTATCATTCTTTAGAGCAAAAATTAAGATTGTTACTATCTCTTTACTATTCTGCTGATCAGTAAAGAGATGCTTTGCAATGAAGCACAAGGAAGTTTAAAAATTGTGATTAAATTATTTGTTATATTCCTGTTGCTAAAACTTTCTTCATTTTGAACATGCAATTTAGATAGAAAACAGTCATTTTGCTATTGCTATTCTTTTTTAAAAAATCAGAAATTATATTCTCTTTAATGTATGGATCATAGGACACCATGAATTATCATATCTTTTGACTCAGTTTATCACATATGTGGTCTTTCGCTATTTCCCCCCACATTAAACAATTCAGAAAAAAGGCAATAATTAATAATATAATCCCACATGGCATCAATGAACAGAAAATATTCGGAATTATTCTATAATTGCTAAATGATACTCAAGAAAGTAATGGGATGGTGTGGTTGATATTATTTTTATCTGCTTTAAGGAAGGCCTGGATAAACAAATGTAATATAATCATAACAAAAAGAGAGAAGAATTATTAACTTCTTTTGCCTCTCTCCTTGGAAATTTTGTTTTCTGATTTCAACCCTAACCTAGTACAAGATTAAATTTAAAGTTAGGTAATTTTGTGAGAGATGTGTTCTTCATTCTTATCTCATTAACCAATAGGCATGCAATACTTAAATTGCTACTTGCACAATTTCTTTTTTTGGTAACAGTGACCTAACAGGAACAGACTTTTGAGAAAAGTCATTTGTTAGAGAATGCTTTACCTTGCAATGAACCCAACAGATCTGCCTAGCATCCAACCACCACAACAACCATTGTACACAGTTCTCGCATGAAAACCAGTCACACCTCTCCAAAACATCCCTACACAGTTACAACGAAGAATCTGAGCATGATAATGCAAATTGTTGCATTTAATTCTTTTGCTAGAATCAGAGGCAATGGATGAATTAAAAGCCTTTCAAGATTATTAAAAATGCCTCTTGTTTCAAGCAATAATCTTGCCAATGGAAGTACTGGGGTTTTATTTCCCGAGGATGGGAAAAGTGGAGGCTTGCTTTGTCAGCACTATTAATAAACCATACAGATGCAGCACTTTTTGAAAAATCTATCTGCGTGTGAAAGCGAGGAACCATATATACACAGAGAGCACTTCTTTATGCTTTCAAATCCTTAATCCTGTCTGGAACTGTCAGTGGGGGTTAATGGTAGCTTTGGATAAGAGAATTCCAATCTGGTTGGCAGATGGATAGGTTGGTTATAGCTGCATAACTATGTCTTGCCTGCAGGCACAATTCAGAACACTGTTAAAGCAATATAAAGTCACTGTCAAGCTGAACCATTTGGATCAGTAGCAAGGAGAAATAATAATAAAAGGAGTTCATTTCTGGGCCTTGTGTATTCACGCTAGTATGCAGAAACTGATTAATTGTCATCATGTGCTGGTCGGCTGCACCTCAGATTCCTACTTCTGGAGTAGATTTTGCATGCTAATATAATCATTTCCCCTCTTGAGACATTAGCAAATAATCAAATGAAAAACTGGATCATAATTTACTGAGATTCAGGCAATTCTCTATGCAAATTTGACTTGTTATTGCTGCTGCCTCGTTAATCTGAATGCCTTTGACAAACTCCTTTGATTTATGAACTCATGACAACTCCAATGTGTATATATTTTGCTAGATTGACATTATCATTAAGAGTGGGTGGACTGAGCTCATATGAATGGCTGATTTTATTCGCTGGTGTCGGCTGCTCAACAGCTGAGCATCTCCTTTGCACAAAGCCCCCAAGCACAAGGCTCTTCCCATCTACCCATCCATTCATCATCTCGATGTTAATTGGCCCAGGCTTTAAGCAAATTTTCAACACGATTTAAAGGCATGATGACACTGATTACTGACCCTCTGCCATACGGTGTCTATTGATTAACCTGACAGAGAGAGAGGATGAGCTTGAGGGGAAGTAAGTGTATGGGGATTGTGTGTGTGTGTTTGTGTGTGTGTGTGTGTACATATAGTATATACATGTGTTTATACATGTATATACACACACACCCATACATACATATATTATATGTATTTGTGTGTGTGTGTATTCAGATACACACACAATGCAGATAAAATATTTTATCATTAATCATTATCTCATGAACCAGAATTTGTTGGTCTTTAAAGCCTTTAAGGACTGCAAACACTAATTACAATGAAGGCTGCTTTGAGAGAACAAAGCCAGTTACAAATATCATGTCAAATGTCATATCAGACTATAGAAGCAGGCAAAGCTAAATGACAGAATTAAGTGTGTCCCGTCATCATGAACACTATTGGTATACAGAAGTGAAAATTAGCAGCAGCACAATCAGATCACAATTAATTCCTTAAGTAACTCAAGGACAATTAAAAGAGATTGAATACAACATTCCAGACACTTTGATAGACTCACATTTGGTCTTTCAATACAGAAGAGGATTTGGGGAGAAGAACCCAGGTTAAATTTCACCATTTTATGGGACAGCATAACTTAAGTAAGGATTGGAAAATTCATTTGAATTACCTTGTGACTCTGTCCACAGCACACATTTAAGACAAAGGGGAAATAAATACTAGTCTAATAGTTGCAGAAGAGTAAAGCTCCTACAGTCTTTGTAAATGATAGATTAAAGCAAGAATCTTGATACTGTAAAGCAGGAGTGTCAAACTCACAATGACATGTTGTCACGTGACATATCACAACTTTTACCTCTTCACTAAAATGAGGTGGGGGTGGTCAGTATGTGACGCATCTGGCCTGTGGGCCACGAGTCTGACACCCCTGCTGTAAAGGGACCATCAACCTCTTATGTTCTTATGTGAGCTTTGGTAGTTTATAAATTTGAAAAAATATTGACCTGAAAAACTGATAAGATGTGTTACATCTTTAAAAACAAATCTCTTCAATATCCAAATGTCTCCTATTCCAAGAAGGTAAATTAAGTATGATGAGGACATAATCTCTGCAATGCTTGAAATTTCCAAAGAATAAGAAAGCAGATAAAGCATCTCCAAACTATAAACTAACACAAGTTATAGAAAGTGGTTGGAACAGTGGATTTCTTTAGTAAGCAAACTATGTAATTCATTACCATAAAGTATGAATTGTGAATTGTAAAATCAAGGGGGGTCGGAGAGGCTGGAGAAAATGAGGGAAATGTTTGTCTATAAAGCATTTCTTTTGCTTTAAGAACTGAAATGTTAATATACTTCCTTATGTATCTCTAAGTGGTCAGAGATAAACATAGAATATTGGCTTGAAAAGAGTCACTCGATTACAGATCCTAGCTTGTATAGACCAGCAAGATGATGTTTGGAGCAAGACTGAACTTCAGCTGCACTTGTGGCATATAAACCAAAATGTGCCAAATGTGTCCTCATAATTAGCAGGGAATGCTAACCTTGGCAAAGGCATATCTAATGCTACTCACCTAGTCTGTATCTTCTCTATATTACTAAAAAGTGTTATACAAAAGTTTAATTGCCCAAAGTCATGATAGGTAATGGAAGTCAATTATCTGTCACCCTACCAGCTGATAACCATGGCATATGAAAGACTGCAGCTTGGAATGTAGAAAAAGTAATTTAATCGATAATGGAAAAAATGAAAGAACAAACTGTATAGAACAACTGTGAAACTAAGAAAGAAGAAATATAGAATTGAAGAACACACAGAGAAAACTGAAGGAGTAGGTATAGTTATAAAAGATTAATTTATGATAAAATAAAAATTATCATTTCATTAATACCAGGCTATATGAATGCAAGAATCTATAGGCTGGTAATACAGGTAGTCATCTTACCACCATTCATTTAGCGATCATTCAAAGTAAAAACTATACTGGAAAAAGTGACATGACCATTTTTCACATGTACGACTGTTGCAGCATCCCAGTCATGTGATCAAAATTCAGAAATCCCAAAGGTGCTTTTTCAAGAGGCAACTGGACTTTGTGTTTTCTTTGAAGACCTTTCACTTCTCACCCAAGAAACTTTTTCAGCTCAAGATAACCATGACCTGGATAACTGAGAATCTCCATAGACAAAATTTGAAGCTTGGCAACTGTCATGTATTTATGATGGTTGCAGTGTCCCAGGGTCATGTGATCAAACTTTTGCAACCTTCTGACAAGCAAAGTCAATGGGGAACTCAGATTCATTTAACAACCGTGGTACTAATTTAACAACTACAGTGGTTCACTGGGGCAAGAAAGGAAGCATTATATTGGCAACAAATAAAGCTGTTTAAAAATCTTTCAAAAATCACTTTTAAAAATAAAACTTAGTTACTAAGTTGAAGGGGCCTTCAATTTAAATGATTTATTTACATAAGTAAATAAGAGCAATAGACTATAATTTCAGCGACTTTTATTTACATAAGTAAATAAGAGTCTTAGAATATAATTTTCCACAATTAAGCAAAGGACATTTGCTTTCTCTAATCAGGACATTTAATTATTTTTGTTTATTCAGACAACTGTACTAGAGCTGTTTCATAATATTTCTTAATAAGTGGTTAGATTACATCTATAAAAACTTAAAGGACATTAAGGCATATCAGTTTCCAAAATGAAATATCCTTTTAAAATTCTCTGCATCTTCCATTTGCTTTCTAGTGGTTTACTTTTTTTCGCAGAAGGGTATATATATTCTATTTACCAGTACTTATTTAAAATGACATGCTAGGAAAAGCAAAAGGCAAAAAAACTGTTGAATTTAGTTCCTACTATTTTTGGTAAAAGTCCAAAACCTAAATCCCACCTTGCAGCTTAAACTTGGAATAGTAGTAAAACAACAATGTAGCAAATCAACTGGAACTAAGTTTTTGTTCATTTGATCTGCTGAAATTCTTTTGCATTACAAATCAGTATTTTTAAAATGCTATATCCTAGCACATAGAAGAATAAAATTTAACAATGGAACACAATGAAATTCAAGACTTTTTCTGAGTACTGGCAAAAACAAAAGGTTGTTTTTCTTGTATAGCAGAAAGCTGTGTTAAAGATCTATAGTACAATGCCAAGAGACATTCAAAAACATTTTTCTGGAATTAACAAGAGGCAATAAGATTCAAGAGGCCTGAGGAAACTTAACAAAAACTTGGTATTAACATTCTGTAGTCACAGATTCATAGTCTCTTCTTAGTATTTATTATGGCTTCATCTGCAGGAGAACAGCAGGTACTCAATTAATGTAATCTAAGGTTTGCTAGTTTCATTGCACCTTTTGTGTCATATTCACAAAGTCTAGTTAACTTTGATATCTATTATACGACCTTAGATCTGATTATCCCTTAAAATAACTGAACCCTCATTTCCAACTCTGTTTATAAAATATATAATCATACTTCACAGATAATGGTAGTTCATATGATGGTTTATGTCTAGCTTAATACAGTACACAAATCATTTCACTGTGATTTATAAATGGACAGATTTGCACATCATGCTATGAAAAAACATGTCATATATCTTATGATTGTCCTATTTTTGAATTCCCATGACCACTGAACAAATTCCAAATGGTCTATGCAGTTCTTAATACATACATTGTGTTCCAATATTGCTCCCCACACATGTAAGAACAACCTCAGAAGTAAGAACAAAACTGAATAGACACCAGTTGGTTTGAAATGGGCCTCACTGTAGAACTTAGAAACACCTAAACCTTATGATTAGTGGTGGCACAACAGTTTCCCGGTCACCTGGCGGAAGTTGATTATCTGGACCCGCGCCAGTTCGGCTTCCGGCCCGGGCACAGCACAGAGACGGCATTGGTCGCGTTGGTGGATGATCTCTGGAGGGCCAGAGATGGGGGTTGTTCCTCCATCCTGGTCCTGTTAGATCTCTCGGCGGCTTTTGATACCATCGACCATGGTATCCTATTGCATCGGCTGGAGGGGCTGGGGGTGAGGGGCACCGTTTTACGGTGGTTCTCCTCCTACCTCTCCGGCCGTTCGCAATTTGTGTTGGCAGGAGGGCAGAGGTCTACCTCTAGACCCCTCACTTGTGGGGTGCCTCGCCGCTCCTGTTCAACACATACATGAAGCCGCTGGGTGAGATCATCCGTGGTTTTGGGGTAGAGTACCACATCTATGCTGATGACACGCAGCTGTACTTTTCTACCCCAAACCACCCCAACGATGCCGTTGAAGTGATGTCCCGATGTCTGGAAGCCGTACGGATCTGGATGGGAGACAACAGACTCAAACTCAACCCATCCAAGACTGAGTGGCTGTGGTTTCTGGCGCCCCGGTACAACCAGTTGATTCCATCACTGGCCATAGGGGGTGAACATCTAGCCCCCCATGGACCGAGCACGCAACCTAGGCGTCCTCCTGGATACCCGGCTGTCTATGCAAGATCATGTGACGGCCGTGGCCAGAGGGGCTTTCCACCAGGTACGCCTGGTGCGACAGTTGCGTCCCTTATTGGACCGGGATGCCCTTCGCACAGTCACTCACGCGCTTGTGACATCCCAGCTGGACTACTGCAATGCTCTCTACATGGGGCTCCCCTTGGGATGCACCCGAAGGCTACAGTTGGTCCAGAATGCAGCCGCACGGGCGATCTTGGGAACGTCTAGGTATTCCCATGTAACACCGCTCCTGCGCGAGCTGCACTGGTTACCTGTGGTCTTTCGGGTGCGCTTCAAGGTGTTGATTACCATCTTTAGAGCACTCCATGGCACGGGACCTAGCTACCTGCGAGACCGCATCCTACCTCATACATCCCTGCGGCCGATCCACTCCCACAGAGAGGGACTTCTCCGGGTGCCGTCCACTAGGCAATGTCAGCGGGCGACGCCCAGGGGAAGGGCCTTCTCTGTGGTGGGCCCAACCTTCTGGAACGACCTACCCCCCGACCTCAGAACAACCACGGACCTCCGCACCTTCCGCCAGAAATTAAAGACACTCCTGTTTCATCAGGCCGGCTTGGCCTAAGTTATTTACCTAGCCTACAGTCTGTATAATAAATTGTTTTAATTGGGTTGTATGGGATTATGTTTTAACCTTTAAATTTTAGCACAGGGATAATTTATTTAATTTGATTTTAACTATTTATATTGTGATATTGTTGTGTTTTTTAACTTCCTGTGCACCGCCCCGGGTCCCTTTGGGGAGAGGGTGCGGTTATATAAATCCAAATAAATCAAATCAAATCAAATCAAATGATTAGGTGCCTATTTCAGTTTCTTCCTAATCAATATTATTTTCTTGCACAGCTCCACTTTTCTTATAAATTACTTGGGGAGAGGAGGAGCTTTTATTTCAGATTATAATATTGCAAATTCCTTTAGAATGGTTTCTGGCTATTCTGCTATTTCAATTCTATTTTCGATGAAACAGTTGAATCACAGTGGAAGCTGAATCTGAAATGCTGTCCTAAATAGCAAAATGGTACAACCTAAATTTGATCTATAGCTGCCATTTTTCTTTTCAATCTGAGATCCTCTAAATAGTAAGATAGACTTGTAGGCATCTGAGCCATTCCCATTCAGTTGTTTCCTATTAAGCAAAATTATCTTTTTCCTATGTAAAAGTTACAGATTTCAAGTTATTATCAGCCATCACTGAATTAATAAAGGGACATTTGTTACTTACTGGCATGACTATCAGTAAGCAGAAAAACATACCAGAAAGTTGTTTCTAGATAACTATATAGAGACTACTATTACATAGGTAGTCCTCAACTTACATACATTCATTTAGTGACTGGTCAAAGTTACAACAGCACTAAAAAAGTAACTTATGACCAGTCTTCACACTTATGACCATTGCAGCATCCCCATGGGAACACAATCAAAATTCGGGTACTTGACAAGTGGCAAATATTTATGACTGTTGCACTGTCCTGGAGTCACATGATCACTATCTGTAACCTTCTGAGCTGGTTTCCAAGAAGCAAAGTCAATGGGGAAAGCCAAATTTGTTTAACTACTACACAATTCACTTAACTGCAGCAATTTTGACTGTGGCAAAATAAGTTGTTAAATGGGGCCTAACTTACTTAACAACTGTTTTGCTTAGCAAAATAAATTTTGGATTCAGTTGTGATCATAACACGGGGACTACCTGTAGACAAGGTACTACTGTTCAACTATAAAATAGAACTCTAACTGAATTCACAAGTGTCTATTAAGACAAGATTTCATTTAAATCCATCAAAAACCACAAAGAAATGTAAAATATCAAGACAAATACTAAGAACATAAGTATAGAAAAAGTACTATTAAAATACCATAACAAGGAAGTCAGAAAACTCATTAATATAACTAGAGGTAATTCTCAATTTATAGTCATTCTTGTAACAATTTGATATGACAGCACTGAAAAAAAATAACTTACAACTGGTCCTCGTACTTACAACCCTTTTCTGTGTCCCTGTAGTCACCCTAATCAAAATTCAGGCATTTGGCAACTGGCATGTATTTATGGTGGGATCATTTGATCACAATTTGCCACCTTCCCCGTGGACTTCTGACAAGCAAAGTGAATGGGGAAAGGTAGATTCACTTAACGAATGTAGTGATTGTCAGCCCTTCCAGGTAAATCAGATTAAGAAACACGACTATATGAGCTAAATCTGCTTTATTGTAAGACTACATTAACATAATCTTACATGTCTGAATATACACAATGTCCCAGTGCTGCATTGAACTGTTTGAACCATTAGAGCAGCTCTTTTCTAAGTTTCTTTCTCTGACTTGTTAAGCCACGAAAGGGTGTGTGTATGTTCTTGCCCCTCTTATCTGATGTTAGGCAACATTTCTTCCTTCTTTCCTCAAGGTCATTCCCACATTCCATTACATCAATTCGCTTAACAACCGTGGCAAAGAAAGGTCTTAATCAGACACGACTCACTTAATGACTGTTTTGCTTAGCAATGGAAGTTCCAGTCCTAATTTTATTTATAAGTTGAGGACAACCTGTATTGCTGCACTGCCTAGTAGTCAAAAGAGATTGCTTCATGAAGTTAAGGGGTCGTTGGTCTTACACCTATCAAAATTACTGACCACTAATAAACTATACCTGAGTATGAACAAAGGTTACCATCACAGTGCATATAGAAATATTCCAGTACATACATATAGTTTCATATGAATGATTCTTAAAAAAAATCAGTTCAAGAAAAGAATAATTATAATATTATATTAAGTATAGAACAAGATTCCATGTCAATCAAACAATGGTGGCTATCCCAACCACTTACTATCAAAATTTTACGAATATAAACTTTGAATAATAGAACTCTCACTTTGGAATCTTCAAGAGCTGGAACAGCAACAGAATTTCCTCATTAGCAGTTATAGAAATAACAGTTTTTCTATGAATCCTTCAAAGATCTGCAGTAAAGGAGGTAGAACATAGTAATTCTTACTCACAGTTAGATTTTTAGATTCTATCAGAAAGAAAACAACTTTAAGCCATTGTGTACTAAAAGCCACTATTCACTCCATCTTGCTTAGACCTGAATGGCCTACTAAATTTATAACATATTTGTTTTAGTTAACTTCTGAGCAGGGAGGGGACCTGGAGAAAAGCAAAATGTACTTAAATGCTGGGCTGCCCCCCCCCCCCCCCCACTTTTGGGCTGAATGCCTTTCATCCAATAAGACATTCAAAGCAGTGACCCAGCAAATAGATTGAAAAAGCAATCTTCCATCTGAGTGCCACATTATCCTTCCTATTCAGTATTCTCTATGAGTGATCTCAATCAAGTGGATGTGTGTGTAAGAGACAGCGCAGCCCATTGCTGGGTTAATTAAACATTTGACTTTAACACCATCCCATCATCAAGCAAATAAAAACAGATAACTCAAATCACACTTCATATACAAAATACACAACACACATCAAAAATTTAGAGAACCCCTAACCCCCTTGAGAAGTTTTGTCAGGAAAATAATCAGTTTAAATCCTGGATGGTTTAATCAATTATTCAATTGATTAAAATGGGGCAATTATGTAAGAGACTAGTTTGCCACATGGGATCAACATCAACGAAAGGCTAAAAATAGTTTGGAAACATGAAGAGACCAATATGAGCTAAGAAATTATGAATAAGAATAAGAAATTATGGCTAAACATTTCTTCATCATCTACATAACTTATAATTTGAAGACTAAGGCATCTATGGAAATTTGGGAATAAGGATATTTATTTTATTCTCTGAATTAATCTGAATCATCTTGGAATGATTATTTCTAGGAAAACATTGTTCATTAAAAAAATTCTATTTCAAACTTTTAAACTCAGATTAAATATTGAAATAAATAGGTGGGTAAAAATTTTCATGAGTTTATGGGGGGAAATAAGTATTGTTAAAGAATAAACAATATATTGATATATTGTATATTGCTTTGATGTAAATGTATCTTTGTTGTTGTTAGTTGCAAAGCCATGTCCGACCTATTGCGACCCCATGGGTTCCTCCAGGCCTTCCTATCCTCTACCATCTTCTGGAGTCCATTTAAGCTCATGCCGACTCTTCAGCGACTCCAGCCAGCCACCTCATTCTCTACTGTCCCCTTCTTCTTTTGCCCTGTCTTTCTCAGCATTAGGCTCTTCTCCAGTGAGTCCTTCCTTCTCATTAGGTGGCCAAAGTATTTAAGTTTCCTTTTCAGGATCGGGGCTTCTAAAGAGCAGTCAGGGTTGATCTCCTTTAGGACTGACCGGTTTGATCACCTTGCAGTCCAAGGAAATCGCCGGAGTCTTCTCCAGCACTATAGTTCAAAGGCCTCAGTTCTTTGGTGCTCAGCCTTCCAACTTTCATAGCCATACATTGCAACTGGGAAAACCAAAGCTTTGACTATATGCACTTTTGTTGGCAGGGTGATGTTTCTGCTTTTTAGTATGCTGTCTAGATTTGCCATAGCTTTCCTCCCCAGGAGCAAGCATCTTTTAATTTCTTGGCTGCAGTCACCATCTGGGGTGATCTTGGAGCCCAGGAAAATAAAATCTGTCACTCTCTCCATTTCTTCCCCATCTATTTACCAGGAATTGAGAGGGCCGGTTGCCATGATCTTAGTTTTTTTAATGTCGAGTTTTAAGCCAACTTTTGCACTCTCCTTCTTCACCTGCCTCAAGAGGCTCTTTAGTTCCTCTTCACTTTCTTTATCTTAGATACGTAATTATCAGGAAAACTTTTGAAGATATATTCCCAAGGAATTGCCTAAACTGCAATTTCCATATGAAAATTGGGTGATGGATTTCTTTTAAGGTTTATTGAAGTTCAACTTTATCACTTTTACTCTCCTTTTTCTTTTGAATCCAAACAAATTTACTTCAGAAGACATAATGGCACAACTAGAAAAGTATTACTTGATCTCCATATATCAAAGACCTGGTTCTTCTTTTAGTCAGGATTCAATTGTTGTTGTTTTCAGCATTTAAGAATACAAGACATATTTGAAAAATGTGGAATTGGACCTATAAGTTTGATACCTGTTCATATGAACAAGTGACACTTTGGAATTATTCTAATTTAATGTTTACATGTAACTGTTTTTCTGTGGTTGCTGCTGAATATTTGAGCAGAAAATGATATTACAACTCTTGTTCGGTTTATATGTAATCCTTGATTTATGACCATTCTTTTAATGACAACTTAAAGGTAAGATGGTGCTGACAAAAGGTATTTATGACCAGTCCTTATAATTATAATCATCATCATGTCGCAGTAGTCATGTGATCAAATTCAGGAGCTTGGCAACTAGCATGTATTTAGAATGGTTGCATTGTCCCAGGTCATGTGATTGCCATTTGTGACTATCCCAGACAATTTTCCAGCAAGCAAAATCAATGGGGAAAATTGGGTTTGCGTAATCTACAAAAAAGTTGTAAACTGGGATGCAATTCAGTTAACAACCACATTGCTTAGTCCCAATTGTGGTTGTAAGTCGAGGATTAACCGTATTAATGACAAAGACAGGTCTTGAGACCGTTATTTGGGCTGAGTTTGATCCTGTGACTCCTGAAGGCATGGACAGGATACTGGGGCAGCTGAATGCCACCACGTTTATTGGACCCGTGTCCCTCCTGGCTTGTACTGGTCTCCCAGGAGGTTACACGAGGCTGGCTCCAGGAGATTGTTAACGCTTCTGTGAGCAAGGGGTCCCTGCCAACCGTCTTGAAAGAGGCGGTGGTGAGGCCCCTCTTCAAGAAGCCCTCCCAGCTGTGTTATCCAACTACCGTCCGGTCTCCAACCTTCACTTTTTGGCGAAGGTTGTTGAGTGTGGTGGCATGACAGTTCCCCCAGCACCTGGAGGAAACTGCCTATCTAGACTCGTGCCAGTCCGGCTTCCGACCTGGGTACAGCACGGAGACGACATTGGTCGCGTTGGTAGATGATCTCTGGAGGGCCCGAGATAGAGGTTGTTCCTCTATCCTGGTCCTGTTAGACCTCTCAGCGGCTTTCGATACCATCGACCATGGTATTGCATCGGCTGGGTGGGTTTATTTATTTATTTATTCGAATTTATACCCCGCCCTTCTCCTTGTTAGGACCCAGGGCGGCGCACAGGCATTATTTAAAACCATAAATACAATATACATCATTAAAATATATTAAATTATTTAAACCCGTGCTAAAACCCACATTAAAACCCTACCAAAATTATAATTTATGTATAAAAAGTCAGAAACGGGGGGCTATCCTAGGCCGGCTTGATGGAATAAATGCGTCTTAAGACGTTGGCGGAAGAGGCGGAGGTCTGAGGTAGTGCGAAGGTCGGGGGGTAGGTCATTCCAGAGGGCCGGGCCCTTCCCCTGGGTGTCGCCAACCGGCATTGTCCAGCCGACGGCACCCGGAGAAGACCCTCTCTGTGGGAGCGGATCGGACGAAGGGATGTATGGGGCAGGAGGCGGTCTCATATATAGCTAGGCCCCGAGCCATGGAGCGATTTAAAGATGGTCATCAACACCTTGAAGCGCACTCGAAAGGCCACAGGCAGCCAGTGCAGCTCGCGCAGGAGAGGTGTTATATGGGCTTGCCTTGAGGCGCCCATAATCACCTGCGCGGCCGCATTCTGTACTAACTGTAGCCTTTGAGTGCACCTCAAGGGGAGCCCCATGTAGAGAGCCCCATGTAGAGGGTTGGGAGGCACCATACTACGGTGGTTCTCCTTGTACCTCTCCGACAGGTCGCAATTTGTGTTGGCAGGGGGGCAGAGGTCGACGTTGAGGCCCCTTATATGTGGGGTGCCTCAGGGGTCGGTCCTCTCACCCCTCCTGTTCAACATCTACATGAAGCCGCTGGGTGAGATCATCCATGGTTTTGGGGTAGAGTTCCATCTGTACGCTGACGACACCCAGCTGTACATCTCTACCCCTAACCACCCCAACGATGCCGCCGACGTGATGTCCCAGTGTTTGGAGACCGTGCGAGTCTGGATGGGGAGGAACGGGCTCCGACTCAACCCATCCAAGACCGAGTGGCTGTGGTTTCCGGCGCCATGACATAGCCAGTTAGTTCCATCTCTGGCTATCGGGGGCGAGTCATTAGCCCCCGCAGAAAGGGCTCGGAACTTGGGTGTCCTCCTGGACTCTCGGCTGTCCTTGGAGGACCATCTGATGGCCGTAGCCAGGGGGGGCTTCTATCAGGTCTACCTGATACGCCAGTTGCATCCCTTTCTGGATCGTGACGCCCTATACACGGTCACTCAAACTCTTGTCATCTCTCGCCTGGACTACTGCAACGCTCTCTACTTGGGGCTTCCCTTGAGATGTACCCGGAGGCTCCAGTTAGTGCAGAATGCGGCCGTGCGGGGGATCTTAGGAGTTTCAAAATACTCCCATATAATACCTTTCCTGCGCAAGCTACACTGGCTGCCTGTAGCCTTCCGGGTGCGTTTCAAGGTCTTAGTGAACATCTTTAAAGTGCTCCATGGCATCGGGCCGGGTTACTTGCAGGACCGCCTACTACCACATACCTCCATTCAACCTGTCCGCTCCCACAGGGAGGGCCTCCTTAGGGTGCCGTCCGCCAGACAATGCCGGCTGGCGACTCCCAGGGGAAGAGCCTTCTCTGTGGCAGGCCCCGCCCTCTGGAACGACCTGCCCCCAGACCATCGAGCACTAAAAACATACTTCTTTCATATGGCCGGCCTGGCATAGCTGGTATAGCCATTTTATTATTTTAGTTGGGTTTTAATTAATGTTCTTAGCACGGGCCAAATTTTATTTAATTCTCGTTTTAACCATTGTGACTGTTTGTATTTATTTGTATTTTATATTTTATGTTTTATAGTTCCTGTGCACCGCCCTGAGTCCCATCTTGGGAGATAGGGCGGTATAGAAATCGAATAAATGAAATGAAATGAAATGATTCCTTGAAAAATGTTTGATTTTTTGCAAGAATTTGGATTGTCTAAAACTAAATAAAGACAATGTATTCAATTGCAGCACTTTGTTTCTCAGTTTTGGAACTGATAAGTTAGCAGCTTCTAAAACACGGTTGTGGCCCACCAGCTGCCAGTGGAGCTGGCGGCAGACTCAAAAGATGAGGAGGCTGGGGAACTTGGGCCAGTTCTGGAGTCTTGGGAAGGTTCTGGTAGATGCTCTGCATCAGATGCAAAGATAGAGCCAGGGCCGTCCCACATTTCCTAGCCACCAGAGAGGCAGCTGCCTTTGGAGGCTAATATAAGTGAGGAGGAAGAACAGCTGGGGCCTGTTCCAGATGCATGTATGTGCAGAGGTGAACCACGGAGGATAAGGAGTTGACTCGGGAAGCAAAGCACACATGGACGCTCCCTGGCTGGGGAATAAATAGAAGGAGAGCGATTGTCGTAGGAGACAACAGTTCGTATTTCTGAAGATTTTGCTCATTGTGTTTCGTGCCACAAAGATTGCTTGCCAGAACCTATTTTGCAGCCTTTTGGCTGGAAGCCTTGCAAGGAACTGATAAGGTCTGTACTGCAGTTAACTCCTTGAAGGACTATTGCCTGGACGTTTCAGTGGTTGAATGCAATTAATTCACAAGAGGTAAATAAAGACGGTTTTTCATGACAAGGAATCTCTTTCTTGCTTCTGCTAAAGCTGGGTGAGAACAAACACCAAACAATAAAAATAGTTTTGAAAAATTTTTAAGAGTCTAAACTAGAGTTTATTTCTATGGAAGGCTGGTGAGTATTATAAGACACAAGACCATGAACTGACTGTTGGGTCATTGTTTTGAAGGTATCTCCATACCAACCAACACACACACATACCTCCCCAACTCAAACTGCATTTCTGGTGCATCCTCCCCAAACTGTAGTGCCTTTCACACACACATCTGCATCCTTGTGCACCCTTCCTTACCCATGCAGTGTCTGTCATGCATCCCTTGCACTCTTGCACCACTTGTCTTGCACAGAGCTTCTCACACATCCCTGTACACCCTCCACAATCCATGCAATGCTTCCATGCACTTCCTCTCTCCCTTGCACACCCAACAACTCCCCTTCATCCTCATCACTTTCTCTCCCACCCGGCAGCAGCTGCTTATCTACCTGCCAATCTAATTACAACTTCCTTCCCACTTCCCCATTGACTTTCCTTGTGGGAAGCTGGGAGGTAGCATTGAAAATAATGATAATGTCACCACAGTAGGCCATGGAACAACTTTGTAAAGTTTGTTTGTCCACTTGAAATATGTTGATTCAAAATTTTTTGGCCTAGGTATTTCACTCAAATGAAGGTCAAACAATTAGACACAAGAGTTTTAGCAGTACATTGATTGGTAATGAGCAATAAAATTGTCATAGAGTTGGAATATTCTATTTTAAAACATAGATAATTTTACATTTTGGAGAATATTCATTATATTTCTAAAGATAAATCCAACCCATCAAAATATTATCTTTATACTTTCTGACCACCTAACAGGATGTTTCAGAAGGTCTAGATGTTAACCTTTTTATAGCAGAGATGTAATACAAGAAGATTTTGTGTTCTTACCCAACTTTTCTGAGATTTACTGTGGGGAGTTAACATTTGAAAAAATTGGAAAATGTGTCATGTGAGTTAATAATTTGAAGCTATGTGCCTGTCATGCATGGATTCCAGTTAACAGCAAAAATATGAGCTGTAACGAAGCCATCTCAAAGAATAAGCTAGTTTATATTGGCTTTGCTATAAGATAAAATATTTCAATCTTCATGAATCAACACCAACCTTTTTCTTGACTTTCCATATCAACAGATATGCTTGCTGACTCCTCATTCTCATACAATTTGGGAACACCTACATAAAAGAATAGGTAGGCTGTGGGCTATGATGGTTGGGGGGACAAACATGGTTGTTATAGAAATGGCTAGTATTTATTAAACATGTCAAAGAAAAAAAATGAGGCTGTAATTTTACTTCGTATTCTTCTGCACTGAAAAAAGTTGGATGGCAATGCTTTATCCTACACTTCTTCTTTAACCTTTCCCTTTCTTTCCCAATTTCTTTACTATCTTTATTTTCATTTGTATTTTATATCATAATTGTGTGTGTATGTATGAACTGTCATTATACATCTTACATGCATTAGTTTAATACTGCATTATTTCTTCTCCCTTCCACCCAAATGTTCTTTACATTAACATTGCCAGAAATTTTACAGTCACTTTAAATTGAGCTAAGCAACCTCTGTTGTTAACCTCTGAATAACATAGGTCACATACATTTCAGGCATATCTGCTTTCACCATCCGTTTCCCACAGAAACCTCATTTGGGATGGAGGTTTCATTATTTCGAGTCTAGTTTAAAAATTAATTTTAATGCTAAGAAAAGAAAAATCTTAGAAATAATAGCTTTTGCTAGAGTAGATTCAACTAGTCTCTTTAGCTGTCACATGCATACAAAATCTGATAATTGGCTCAGTTAACTAAAAAAAGAAGATAGTACCACACACAGTATATAACATAAAATATCGGTAAGATTTACTCACATGTTGTCATATTAAATAAAAAACCAAGTTGACAATAAAGTACCAAGTAACTGACTCAAATGGAACTGCCATAAATTAGTTGTAAATCTAAAGGAGAAAAAAATTATAAAGAAAACAGAAAGAAAAGTGTACATTACTGTACATAAGTTACACATATAAGCTCCAAAGGACTACATGCAAATCCAGCTGTACTTTAAAGGTTTTTTCTCCCTTCAGATCTCCCATCTTTCACAAACCATCTTAAAAACAAAACAAAAAATCCCCTTATATTAACATGCTGTATTTTACCCTCACTGCTAGAAATACTAAGGGTACGATTTGTAATTGTATTCTTTTAAGAGGTTTGTTCTCTGCAGCTGTTTTCTGCTTGCAGTGTATTTTGTGTAATCAGCACATCATCATAAATACATTGGCTGTTCCCCTGAGGGGAGCTGTCAGTGTTTAATTTACAGAACAACCTGGCCAATGTGAATTCTAACGTTACATCACTAAAGCAAAGAGTAACCATACACAAGGAAAACAGGAGGGGGAAAAAAGAGGTTTCTATGAATTTTTATGTCAAGAGCTAGTCCCAGGACAATTTAGGTTCAGAAATAGATTGTTTTAAAAAGCTTTTTGCACAGTATATAAAATGGATTCTTTACTGCCTATAACTTAATACTCCCCCGCAGGCATTGAGGCAACTTGGCCTTGCTACAAAAAAAGACTTCTGTTTCCAATCAGCAGGGGGCAGTAAAAAAATAATGCTTTCTAAAAATTAATGATATTCCAATTCCTCTCTTTGGTTAAATGAAGCAGTAAGGTACTCCAAAGTTTTGATTCATGCCTTGTCCATCAATTTCTGATATTTTGAATTCCTTCTCTAAGAGTAAATGTTGTAAATCTCTCTCTTTTTTTCCCCAATTGTTTTATGAAACAGCATACTAAATTTCCATTTCAGCCTAATGATCAGCAAAGGTTTGACTATCTCCTTTTCTAATAAGCACAGCACAAATCCCAATCTGGAAAATGTAGCTGTTAATACACTTCTGAATTACTACAAATATCTGGATATCCTTCAAACACTGAACATCAAACACTGAAATCAAGAAGGTTAGAAGTGAATATATCATGAGTGAAGAAGTAAGTCCACATTCAATGGAGGAAATACCACCAAGGCAGTTAACACCTGAGCAATTCGAGTCATTAGATACAGAGCTGAAATAGTGGAATGGACTCAAGCAGAACTAAAAAATGCCTGGGTAGGAAGACCAGAAAAATAAAGATAATGAAGCAAATCCTTTACCCATGCAATGGTTTTGACCGACTTACCAATGAAAATCGATGGGTGTGGAATGTTGTAAACACACCATTCAGTTGGTGAAGGGGAAAAAAGGGTCATTGGAAGAATATCTGAAGAAAAGTGAAGAACATGCACAGAAGCTAGTATACCATGAAGGCCTAGTGAGTACCAGAAAGACCAAAGTTGTCTAGAAAAAAGACCAAAGGAAGAATAGAAAAGAGATTTGGCAAGACAAAGTGTTTATTACCAATGGGGGAAAGAAACGTTGGTCCTACCTGAGACTTTGCTTCTCAATGGATTGCAGGAGGGTCCAGGAATGGGATTATCATGTCCTAATTTGCCCAGAGACTGAGTCACAATTTTAGCCATGCCTCTCTGACTCCTCCTCCTTGACTCCAGTTTCAACGAGGATGCAGCCATGTTGAAATGATCTGGTTGGAAAAAAATTAACACCCCCAACCCCAATCAGGCCTAACAATGGACCTTGGGGTGTCTGGACCCTCCTCCAACTGACTGAGAAGCAACGTCTCAGATAGGACCAACGTTTCTTCTCCAGTGTTGGTTGCCGGAGGGTCCATGAATGGGATTCTGCCAAAGCCTATGTTCTAAGGACGAGGAACTTACTGGTCCGGAGTTCCCAATATAGTGTGCACTCTTTGAAGTAACCCTCGTCTGAAGGATACCTCAGCAGATGCAAACGTATCCAGCCTATAGTGCCTTATGAAGGGTGATCGTGAAGCTCACATAGCAGCCCTGCAGATGTCCTGAATGGGAGCTTGTATTGCCCACACTGCAGCGCTCCTAGTGGAGTGAGCCGTAATGCCCCCCAGCGCTGACAGACCCTGAGCAATGGATGCCCTCAGTCAACAGTCTATGGTGGAAGGGGGTACAGGCTTGAAAGGAGACAAAGAGAGGGATATAGATATGGAAGGCCCTCCAAATAGCTAGTCTATGCCACATTCTTTCTCTGTCATGGGAAGGATCCGGGCAAAAATCAGGAAGTATGATCTCCTGAGCTCTGTGAAAAGGAGAATTGACCTTTCACCCTTACAATAAAGGAAGAGTCCAGTTGGAGGACCATCGTATTTGGGTGGAAGATACAAAGGTCCGATCTGACCGTTAGCGCCCTAGCTCCGAGATGTGTCTAGCTGACATTATAGCTATTAAGAACACAACCTTAAACATTAGGAACTGGAGGCTAACTGCTCTCAGAAATTTGAAAGGCTCCTTAGTGAGAGCCTGTAGAACTATGGTCAAGTCCCAGGTGGGGAATCTATGGATTACTGGTGGTCTAAGATTGACTGCCCCCTTGATGAATCAGTTAACAACAGGGAACTGAGCCAGACTCAGTCTTCCATCCCCAGCCAGGACAGTTGACAGTGCTGCAACCTGCCTCCAGATAGTGTTGTAAGAGAGACCCTTGTCTAGGCCATCCAGCAGGAATTCTAGAATTTGCAGGACAGAGGCTCCCGTCGGGACTATGTGAGCTACCTGGAACCATTTAAAAAGGTGATCCACGTGGCATTGTAGATCTTTGTCATGGGCGGTCATCTGGATGCTTCTATCATCCTGATTACTCTGGAGGAAAGGTTAACATCTCTCAGGAGATCCCTCTCAAGTGCCAGACAGTCAACTGGAGTCACTGGGGCTCCGGATGGACCAGGACCCCCTGGCACAGGGAGATCTTCTCTTGAGGAATTCTCCAGGGCTTGGCTATGATCCACTATCTGGGCCATGAGGGGTTGTGGATTGCCGATTCCAATTTAGTCGTAGTTATGGCCTTGTGGAGCAAGGATCTGAACAAGGCCAATGAAAAAAAACCCATGAAGGACGGAGGATCTTGAGCCAGACCTTCATCATCTGATAGGTCAATATTTCTCTGGTCCTCCTATCTGGGGATAGGAGGACCAGAGAAATATTCGCACAATCACGGATCTGCGCTCTTCCGTCGGGCCCTGAAAACCCACCTATTTCGTGCGGCTTCATCAGATGATGAAGCCGCATCAGATGACTTCATCAGATGATGAAGTCAGACCTTCATCATCTGATAGGTCAATATTTCTCTGGTCCTCCTATCCCCAGATAGGAGGACCAGAGAAATATACGCACAATCACGGACCTGCGCCTCTTCCGTCGGGCCCTGAAAACCCACCTATTTCGTGCAGCCGGCCTGGCGTAGTTTTTAAATTGTTTTTATCAGGGGTTTGTATTGGGATTTTAGAGCAGGCTTATTGGTTTAATATATTTTAGCATATTTATTGTATTTCTTGTTTTTATTGTTGATTTTATTGCTGCCTGTTCACTGCCCTGAGTCCCGCTAGGGAGAAGGGCGGTATATAAATGTGAATAAAATAAAATAAATAAAATAAGATAGATCCCTCGCTCACAAGGGAAGGGGAAAAGGGCCTGGTTCTTTGATGGTCAGATGTCTCTGCCTGAACCAGGGGGTGTCTTGGAACCACCTGCAAAGCCTGTGTTAATGGCACAGCTGGGTTCCTCTGCTGGAGGCAGATGCAGTGCCACGTGCAATGGCCTGGGAGATAATGAATCAAAGATGTTCAGGGACCTTAGGCATAGGATGATCTGTAGGCCTAAATCCAGCTGCTGTAGGCATAAGAGTGGCCTGGGGGGCATAATCTGGTCTTGCTCCAGGCTACAGGAGCAGTGCAATGAAAGGATCCCCAGAACTCCCTGGAGGACAGAGAACGGGACAACAAAATGTCCTTTTCAGGAGATTTCCTGAGTTTGTCTAGGAAATCACGGGAGAGGCAGGCTCTGTAATGTCTGGGCAGGCAGGCTGAATTATGGTCGAGAAGAACTAGGCCCAGCCCCCTGCCTCTCGTCACTGTTTCGCCCTGGCCAGTTGCTTGTGTAGAGCCCTCTGTCTCCTCCTTTCATCCCTCGCAGTGGCCCTGGAATGCTGGCTGGTAGAGACCTTACTGTGTACTGGAAGACTTGCTGGAGTGCCTCTCCCTGAGTGCCCATGGGGTGGTAGATAGGTCTCCCTCCCCAACGGGTGTGGTGTCTGCCATTTTCAGGGTCCTTTATACTCACTCCTGTTGTAATTTTACTGTCTCTAGCCTTTCGGTGCAGTTGAAGCGATATCTCGAAGCTGGAACATCAGCCGCACTCTTTCCAGTCTCCTCTGCTCTCTCCAGCCAGCGAGAACAGAGTCGGGTCCCTCTGCGTTGATATTTCTTGTGCCTATGACCAGCTGCACCCAACAAAATGGCCTCCAGTTAATGCACAGCTGAGATTCATGTGCAAAAACACTCCGCCAAAAAACTCAAAAGCTAGAAGCCTGTTCCAGTGGTCAGGAAACTCGGCTAGCTCTTCTGCAACTTTGGAAGCACCTGGGGAGTTCCTTCAGGCCAGGGGAATCTCAGCTGGGCTGCTGATTCATGAGCGCTGTTGTGCCCCTTCCACGTGGCTCCAGTTGCAGATAGCTTCGGGAAGCGGTGCCGATGGTGCGCCCAGGCTGCTAGTGGCTTCGATGGACGGCCACCACTAACCAACTCCAATTCAGTGCTCTATCAACTGTGAAGGTTTCATGAGGGTCCAGGAATAAGGATAAGAATGGAGCTGAGCCAAGGGGATAAAATATCCTCTCTTGGGCCAGACTGTGTCAAAACTGGAGCCAAGGAGGAGGAGTCAGAGAGGCATGGCTAAAATTATGACTCAGTCCATGGGCAGATTAGGACATGATAATCCCATTCCCGGCCCCTCCTGCAACCAACACTGGAGAAAAAAAAAGGCAAAGCCAATAACAACCAGATCTGGTAATGACTAAGAGCGGAAAGTTGAAGAACAAGACAGAGGGGCCAATTCTGGCTGAACAAGACCAAGTCTTAAGAATAAATGAATAAATGAATTGAGAAGACAGCAAAAGACAGCAAGTGCCACTTATGCAAAGAAGCTGAAGAAACAGATCACCTGGTTAGCTGCTGCAAGATCACACAGACTGACTACAAACGACAGTATGACAATGCAATAATGCAACAATGGTGCATTGGGAGATCTGCAAAAAAAAAATCATTTGCCTATAAGCAAGATTTTCTAAGACCATAAAATAGAGAAAGTAATAAGAAATGAAGAAACTAAAGTGCTCTGGGCATTTAGACTTCAAACAGGTACCTGCCACGTAACACCCCAGATTTAACAACTGTCAATAATAAAGACAAAAAGGTTTGGATAGTGGACTTGGAGTAGCTGGAGACAGCAGAATAACAGAGAAAGAACTGAAGAAGATAACAAAAATACAAAGACCTGCAAATAGAAATAAAACAACAGTGGCAAAAAAAAAAACAAAGGTAGTACCAATAAGTCATGTGTGTCTTGGGTGGACTTCCAAAACAACTGGAGGACCACTTGAATACTTTTAGCATTGAGAAATTCACCATCAGTCAATTGCAAAAGGCAGCTTTACTTGGAACAACTTACATCCTGCAATGATACCTCTAACACCATCAGACATCCACATCTGCCTATCTCTGGTTCTTGGGAAGTACTCAATAAGTGAATAAAAATGCCAAATCCAGTTTGAACATCTGGCTCAGTCATATAAACGAACCATAGAAAATTAATCAATATTTGGAAATGGTAATTTATTGGATTTAAATTAGAAAAGAAAATTGCAGTTCTCTTAATAGTTCCATTATTCTCCCCAAACCTAGATCCACAAATGCAATCTTTTAAGAACCTCAATAGTTAAATTTTCCTTAAAATACCTAAGAAATCTCTCAGTATTTCTCTTACCAGTGAAATGTGGCAACTATTATCTAAACACTTTCAGATATGCATATTTAGAAGTATGTTTTGCCAACTTAAATATTTTCACCGAAGTTAATAAAGACAGGGTCAACTCTCATCAGGGTGATAAAGATACATCAACCTTGCACCTCCTTGCAAAGGCTGCACTGTTAATATGTGCTTTAGAATAATTCATAACTATCCATCATTCTACTTCTTTTTGAAGTAAATAGAAACACAAAAAAGTAAGACGTATTAATGGCAAAGGACAAAAGAAAACTAACTATATCTAATCTGCATCAATAAATGTAATATTATCTCTCCATCTACATTTAATCTTGCAAATCATGGTTCTTTCCAGGCACTAATTCACATATTGCTTTTTGTTCTTTAAACTCTCACCTCTCAACAACATAATCCAGCCACAACATTCTCAGTCTTCACCTTTCTCTCACTCCATTCATTCTTGCTCCATATATTTGTTTTAAGATTTTATATTTACTCATTTTTTCTACATGACCAAGTAACTCAGTGCACATCTTTTATAATGATTACCTTTCATTCAATTAATTTTTGTACCTATTAATTCTTTATATTATATGTTATTATTTTACAAGGACTTCTTACATAACCAAGTCCCAGTACAACAATTTTTGTCTGTTTTCCAAACCTATCCTTTAAATACCATGGATCAAAAAAGCATGCGTGTATGCAAAGTCCTTTTTATTTCTTTCAACATACAATGTTAGCAACAGAGCAAATAAAGTGCTTACACATCTATAAATTTGCAATTCTTTCCTCCATAATTAGTAGCCTACAAAATTACATACATTCCTTGTTCTAGCTTTTGATATTCATGTATAATTTGGAATCACTCAATTTTCCCTGTCAAATATTAAATTTCATGCTTACTATTGACTCTGCACACTACTGCAGCATGATTCTTTTTTCTATTTCAAGCAGCTTCCACATCTTTTCTTATATCCCATTCATTCTGATTCATTTTGTTGGGAGATAAATCTTCTATTTTGTTTTAACATTCCTTTCTTCTTCCTGGAATCATTCTATTTTCTCTCTCCTCTTATTCTTGCTTTTTTTTCCATGTTCATTTTCTCCCAAGATCTAATTCTAATACTATCTCACATTCAGAACATCTCATCACTCTTGCACCTTTCAGTAGTTCTCTTAATCTTTAATAATAAACCATCAAATTAGCAGATCATACAATCTATTCCTTTCCTGTGCCTTATCTATGCATGAACAATATATGTGTGACCATGCTCAAAGCAAATAGTTGTCTTTTTAAGCAGGTATTGACTGAACAGTCAATCTTCTCATACATTCTTGTCTTTAAAAATAATCTTTTCACTTTTTTTGGTCCCTTCCCTACCCAACCTAACTTCACATTGTGAATCATATCAATTTAGGATATGGGTCATATTTACAGTTGTCCTCAGAAAATACAATATCTCTAGATAGCCAGATGTGATGTCCAGTGATGTCTGAGCTTGATTGTTTGCTTGAAGATATTCATTACTCAATTAGTTAACTTCATCAGTGAGGTTATGTAGCCAGGTAGTGAAACAAGGATTCCACAGCTCAACCCTGAGCTACATACATTATCTTCTATTGCTATGACTTTAGCCTCAAATACTTTTCAGTCCACCTGATAAATATTTATCCCCTTTTTACACAGAAGAATCGTAAGCTGATAGCTAAATTTCTTTTAATGTTGTTTTTTAAGAATAGGTTTGCACTCTGCAGGAGTTTGCAGCCTGGATTAACAATTCCAAATATTTGAAGTTTGAGGCTATTGATCTAGAGCAGATCTGGGCATTTTACAGCTGCAGGGCTACATCTAACCCTTTTGCTATAAATTACAAATCAAATGTAAGTAAGTACGCCACAAGGGACAGAAGAAGCTGAATCAGGTCCAGTTATAGGCAGTTGCTGTGCACTCGTTCAGTCAGCTGGCGGCTGCAGGAGGGCAAGGAGAGAAAATACTTCTCTGAACCTGCGCAGTGCTCGTCCTTCCCTCACCTGGGACAGCCTAATGAAATCATTCCGTGAGGGATCAGCCACCCACTGTAAGCCTTATAGGTAAGTGATGGAGTGCAACTGGGAGCTAGCAAGCAATATTAAGCAGAATTAAGTTCAGTCTATCAGTTCAGCCCTCCAGAACAGTCCCAGTTTCTGATGTGGCCTCTTGAGAAAATTAAATGCCCTGATGTAGAAGTAAAACACCCAAAGAGCTAACATACACCTTTGTCTAATATAAGCAGCTGGAGTTAGCAGCTATATTTTAAGAAATAAGCAAAAGCAACTTTAGTTTTCAGGCAGTGGTTAACCTTTATTTTTTGTAGATTTAATAAGCATCTTCTATGTGGCACATATTAGAACAATTTGCTCCTTTTAAATGTAAATAATCTGTGAATATTTAGATTCTTTATACCTGATAAAATGTAGTCTATTTCTAGATTTTTGTGAAATTGGCATGAAGAGATAATAAAAAGCAAAGCTAGCTTACTTGGTAGAATCTGTACTCTAATTATTCACTACGATATCCTTTATTTTACTTAAATAAAGAATATATTATCCCTTTAGAAGTCAAACAGTTCCAAGAATTGCCATTAGGTAGCAGCAAAGGATATTCTATTTCCTTATTCCTCTCCATTTTCTTACTTTCTCACATAGCTCTGGATTTGCTAATTTCAAAACAGCATGCATATCCACACCCATACAAAAACGGACCCTAATTCAGTTAGTGTAATGTGCCATTCCAGGAAAAAAAAAATCAATTACTGCACTGAAGAGCTTTCCAATAGCACTAAACTGATGTTCACAAGCCTCAGAAACATAGAATTAACTTTAAGAGTACCTGTATTCCACCCAGTTCTTCCTGCATATTTATTTATTTATTTTTATTTTATCAAATTTATATACCGCCCTATCTCCCCGAAGGGACTCAGGGCGATGCACAGAAATATAAATAACAAATACAATACAATACAATACAATACAATACAAAACAGTTTAAAATGAATTAAATTAGGGTCTGTGCTAAAAATTTGGATTAGAAAAGGTTAAAATCAATTAAAATTTTACCCATTAAAACTATATGTCATTAGTCATAATACCTACACATAACTTTCTGTCTTATAACAAAGAAAGGAAGAAAATCTATATTAGGCATGCATGGGGGCTAAGCAGAAAATAAGTAGTAAATGGCTCAATTTTTGTTAAAAAATTACAGACAATTATTTGTTTAGAATTGATATGTTATTTCATCAATTGCATTTTCTCCTCAATTGTGTTTGTGTGTCTTGTCTGTCTGTCTTCAATACATACATGCACATATTCAAGTCAGTCTATAAGAGAGTGACTAGCTCAAAATCACTCAGGACTGTTGCTCATAAGACAGAACTAGACTTCAAGGCCTCCCATTTTCCAACCTGGAACCTTAATCACTATACTAAGATGTCTCCTGTGCCCCCACCACCACCACCACACAACTGCTCTCCTCTGATCATGATGAATTTCATCAGGGATTATGCCAATCAGAAATTATAAGGTATTCTAACCCATTGGAAAGTAACTAGCTTGGGGAGTCTACATGGTACACGCTTTTTCCCTTTGTATTATTGTCTCTACAATATAGGCACGTCAACTACATATTCCCTCAGATAATATGCTCACTCATTCTGCTACATAGCAAAATGTATAGTCAGCTTCACTGAATAGCTAATATATTAGAAAGCTAAGCTTTAGCCACAACCCATGCATGTAAATATGAATATCAAATGCTTATTTTTTATCGGTACTATCCGTCACTACATTTAGGTTCTTTGGGAGTTGATAATCAGGGGGGAGGGGGGGGGGGGAAGAGAGGCCTCAAATAACTTAAATATATGTAATTTTTAAGACCAATGTTTAAAACTGAATGTCAGAAGTATGGTGGTTCAATATTTCATAGCCAATACAAGAAATGTGCAATGCCACTGCAACTTTAAATCTTGATAAATCCCCTATGTCAGCCTCTCCTTCTCATTGAAATGCCAGAGGGAGCAGCAATCAGAGAAGAGATGTTCAATGTGATAGAGGTCAGGACACTGGTGGATCAGCGTACAAGGAACACGACCTTGTTTATTTTTTTCTCCAGTATTATTGTTTACAGGGTGCTTTGTTCATGTACCTTGTGGTTCTTAGCTAAAAGATGAAATTACAGCCTAGGATGGTGCACTCAGGCACACATCCAATTTGTGTTTCCATCTCAGAAAACAAAAAGCTTTGGAGGCCCTCAGGCTGCCATTCAAACTTGGAGAGGCTGACATTTTTAACAGCATGAACCAGAGACTGGCAGAGGGAATGATCGAATGCATTTCTAACTTGTCAATCAAAGATCTCACCTCTGCTGTCTTGTAAACAGTTGGGAGCCATCTAAGTACATTCATAAATGGGGACAAGTACATTCAGTTGGGGGGCTGAAGCCATGGCCATAGATTGCTAGCACTTGAAATCACAGCCTAGTGTAATAATCTCAGCACAAAAAACTTGTAGATTTTTAACAGTGCTGCTACAGCAAATCAGAGTGGACAAAGGCATATAGACTTCAGACAAATAAAGGCCATCTTTTTACTACCCTGATGGATATTCTGTTCAGGGAATACTCCCAATTATATGCAAGAAAATCCTCTATTAATATAATGCTTTACTTTTTTTAATCAAGAGACATCACTTTGATAGCAGATGCTAAACTAGCGACATGCTAGAACATGACTTGTTTCATTAGTAACAGTAATTCTTTTGTAGTAAATATATAACAAGAAAAGAAAAGAAAGGGATAGAAGTATTGCTTGAATGCTTATTGCGTGAGCAAGTTCACTGAAGAAGGAAAAATTAGGTGCTCTCCAGGAGAATAAATAGTAAACAATGTGCTAAAAATACAACTATCCAATAAAGGATTATGGACAATGATGTAAATAACTTTACAGCAGGGATTGAGCAGTCCTAGATGCTGCAACTTCTACAATAACATGAGAAAAGTCTACTGATACGCTCCATGCACTTAGAATATATTAAAAGAAAAGTTTAATTCCTGAGAGTAACTATGCTGAATTATTGAAAAAAAATCTTAAGATTTTTGACAAGATGAGTATGACTAGAGAGGGTCAGAATACAATTCATTCCTGCACTGCTAAGTAAAATTGTATTTTTTCCCTGAAAACTGGCAATTTGAGGCTATCAAATAAAAAAGGATTTTTGCAAATTTTACTTTGTTTCTGAAATCATCAGGGTTTGCTATTTGCTTTGGGGTTATCACTTTTCCATCTTGTTCAAAATCCTAAGAAAACTGGTTTGAGCAACAGATTAAGTACAAAAGGGTCCAAAAAGCAGGTATAATCCATTAACATCTGTTAATACTTTAAGCTAAACAAAGTTAAATATAAAGTGTTCTCATCCAGATATGCAAAAAAAAAAAAAAAGACTTTGAACAGATATAATTTCTGTCAACCTGCCATTATTCATGACTTAACTATAATGTTATTCTAATATAAGCCAGAGTCTTCTCTCTGTGAGATGAGCAGTAAATAAATTTAATAAATAACAATGATAATAACAATAATGCAAGTATTTGTACTACCTAAATGGCAAGCTCAATTCAACCAAAATTTTAAGGAGGATATCTTACTTACTTCAGGAACTAAAGTACAAAATCTTCTGTTCAACCCTAGTCCTTGCATGCCCAGAATCTGCTACCTTCTTTAAAATCTTCATTAGTATTTTGTAACTATCCTTGAATCCAGTGCTCAGAATAATTAAAAAATTAAGTGGGTGCTAGCCTTCTATTACAGGAACTGGTAAACTTCCTAATACAAGAGAGTTAAGATATCTCGGTCACTTTGTTGCATACACATAATATATCGAGGAAGCAACATTACGCATAGCAATGAAAAGATAACAAATAATAAGGGGGGAAAGTTACGGTTATATTAGACATACTTATAGACTTAGAAGTGAATTGATCATTATAATGAAATATAGTAACCCTTCATTGAAATACTTGCATAAACTTTCTATATAAAGTGTTTGAAGATGTATCTGAAATGAGATATGTTTGTTTCATGTCTCTTTTGCTTTCCCCCCTCATTTCTTTTAACTAATTTAAGGCAGGCATACATACATACTTATTTTGTATGAAGCTTGTGAAATAAAGAATCTCCTAAATCACATCCTTTTCTGCAAAATTCACGCATAGGTCCTTAACATGGAATTACCACAAACCTATAGATTACAATTTTCACACATACCCACAATACAGATGATACCAATCTATACTCACTAGCATATATTTCATTTTTTTTCATTAAGAATTAAACCTAGCCCTGTAGGTACTGTATATAGGTACTGTATATAAGGTATATAAGGTATATGAGGTACTGTATATAAACAGAGGACAAACCCTTCCAGCACTAATGATGTTTAGCTAGTCAGCTAATGAAATGTCTACAAGCAAACAACCAAGCTCAGAGAACACCAAGGTCTTCACAATTCAGCCATGGGCTACATATATTCTTTTCTATTAAACCTTTATATTTTGTAATTTTTTTAACCTCAAGCTTCTCAAGTGCTCTTCAGCTTACATTTTATCTCTTCTAGTACAATGAATATCTGACTTAAAAAGATCATTTATGGAAATTAAAAGCATCCTAATCATTTAATCCCTTGAAAATCCTTTATAAAAATGAGGTACCAACTTACAAATAATTAATGCTGTCACAAATTGCCAATCAACTTTCTAAAACTAGAATCCAGAAGCAAATACCATCTTGGATTTATTCAATCTATACAAATCAAGGCAGAAATATATGAAAATAATTAAATTCTAGCTTGCATTTCTTCATAATGAAAAAAGAGATAAAATGTCCCTATTTTTAAATTAATTTTCATTGATAAGATATTAATATGTAATAGAAAAACAATGCAAATTTATGAAAAAGAAAAAGAGCAAAGAAAAATGGTGAATAGATTTATTTATTTATTTATTTAATAAAATGTGTACCCCCCTTAAATAAAGAAAAGAAACAGAAAAGAAAAATAAAATATAAAGAAGTGTCTTCTGATCATCTTTGCAGCAGTTACAAATCAATCTATCATCTATCCTCCCACTTTAAGATTGCATTATGATTCTTCCTATATTTTATCCTTTCCAATCATCAATCCCATAAATCGCAAGCTCATTTTTTTCCATTTTCAGAAAAAAAGTCCACAAAGGATTTTTAGTCACTTAATAAATGTACATCTTTTCCCTAATCAAACAAGCTCAATTTTGCCATTTCTGCAAATTTTATAATATTAAGCAGCCAATCTTCCATTGTAGATAGCTCCAAATCTTTATGCACATACCAGTAATAATCTTGCTACAGTTACCATATTATAACACCAATTTTCCATGAGATTTATTAATGTCCCTCTTTCTGAAAGTTGTGCTAGATAGCCAAATAAATGAGCAGACATCTTAAAGTCTACCAGTGCTGAATACTAGCTCAGCTACAGGAGCTCCCGTGGAATGATCTAAGATGTGTCAGCATTATTTTCACATCACTCAAGGCAAGAAGCCAGATTTAAAATTAAATCAAATCATATGTTCTTGGCCACAATCTATGGACTTACCCAACTAACTGTCACAATGATTCATGAATGTCAGGAACATGATGAAGCAGCTGTTCCACGAGGTTTCCCCAGGTACTGATGGCACAGATTTCTTTTACCACAAATTTATTTAATGTTCTGATACATCATATCTCACATATTTCTCTTGGAAGCCAACATATAATCATTCAGATTTTCTCGCTTTCATTTGTATCTGCTTATAGCTCTCCTAAATAATAATTTCATTGCCCAGGCTTATATTTAATTCAGTGGTTTTAAAACAAAAACTAGGCTAGTGAAAGGAAATGAAGAGTGACATTTTGCCTTATTAATTAAAAATTAAGGAGAAGTGAAAACGCCCAAGATCAATTAAAATCTATGGGAAGATTCAGACTATATTGTGGGAAACTGCCTACTTTTTTTAGACACATATTATTTAATCTTGCTTTGTAATGAATGTAAAAACAACTTCAATTTTGGGTCCCTCGGGTGGACAGATTCTTATAACAGTTATAAGAAGAATCTCTTTCATATACATACCTGAATATATATGTTTCTTTCAACATAATGAGGAAATAGGAGAAAATGATGTATACATTGATAAGTAATCATATCAATACTTCCTATTGATGTACATTATATGTAGTACAGAGACTCCTCAATCTTCAACCATTCATTTCGTGACCATTTGAAAGTTACAATGGCACTGAAAAAAGCAATTTACAACCGGCCGTTGCTCCACAGCATCTGCATGGTCATGTGATCAAAATTCAGAAGCTTGACAACCAGGGGTGTATTTACAATTGCTGCAGAATCCCAGGGTCATATGATCACCATTTGCAACCTTCCAGTCAGCTTTCAACTCGCAAAATCAATCGGGGGGGAGCTAGATTTGATTAGCAACAGCATGATTCATTTAACAACTGCAGTGATTCTCTTAACAGCCGTGGCAACAACAAAAAAAGTTACAAAATCGGGCACAACTCACTTAATAGCAACCTTGCTTAAATATAGAAACTCTGGTTCCAACTGTGGTCATAAGGACTACCTGTATTGCACAACTCCAGCTGTACACAAATACAGGTATCCTGAGGCTTACCACCATTCATTCAGTGATGAAATTACAAGCACACTGAGAAATGTGACACACAACTGGTACCTCAAGTTTCGGCCATTGCAGCAACTCCATGGTCACATGATCAAAATGTGGTGCTTGGCAGTTCTGCACTAACACCCACAGCTGCGCTGTAACTCCACCCACCTATGCCCTTTTTATGAGGTATACCCATGGCCCGGGCTTTGGCTGTGAAAAAGAAATACTAAAGGCAGCCCTTTTTGCCACACTCCAAGGCAGGGCTGGAGCTGGCTAAGGGGAAAAAATGATAGGCAGGACGTCAGCCACAGTGTGTTAAAATGCTAGAAATGATCTCTTGATTCCACAGGAGATCTGCTTAGTGCTTTTAACTATCAGGAAATCAAGCCAAAGCCAAGAAAGAGTCAGCTGTTGCACTCAATTGCTCTTTTCTTAGCTGATGGTCAAAGGCAACTATGGGATTCTTTCTTTCTTGCAGGAAATGACTCAGGTGCTATCCCCGTTGGGAGTTTTGCTGGGAAAGGGTATTTCCTTGCAAAGCACATAGTTGCCAGGGCATTTGGCATTTCCCTCAGGAACGTTGCTTTACGCACCACTATGGAGGCTTCCCAGGCGTTTGGCCCTTTATGGGAGAAGCGTGGCTGCTTTGTGCTGCACCTGGCGCTTCCTGGGCATTTGGCACTTCCCAGAGCATGGCATGTTTCAACATTCTGTTGGGCTAGACTGGAGTTGAGGTTTCTAGGGTTGGCTTGGCTTATTTTACAAGCTTTTCTCTGCTCTCACCATACTACAGCACCCCCAACTTGCATGCAGCCTGCCAGGGCCACCTCCTATCCCAGAGGCACTCCTATGTTCTTTATCTGCGACTCCATCCACAATGATTCACAATTCTCACTTAAGAATTGCAAGGGGAATTGCTGGGATTGGGATTGTTGAGTGAAGCTGTCAGGTGACATCTCACTTAACAACTGCTAGGCCCAATGATGATCCTAAATTGAGGACTATCCAAAAGATCAATTTGTAAATTACAATGTCATTACAATATCACTTAATAAAGTCTTGATCTTTTGAATAGTATAATTTGTCCTGAAAAGTATTATGTCTGTCATTTTTGTATAAATTTCACCTGAATATCATATGACTCTTATTTATAGAGTCTCTTGAATTTCACATAACAGAAAGATAAAAATCCATGATCATGAAAATGCCATGGTAGAAATATGTTTAAGTCCCAATACTGCTTGCACTGATAAGGTTGACATTTATGTCAGCTGATCTTTTGATGAATAGGAAATATCTTATGACATTTATATATACTGATTGGATGTCATGTATTCAATGTATACTTCTAAAATCAAGAAAATATAAATCTCCTACCATATTGTATTTTATGTTGTTCTGATAGTTACGGTTGTGTTAGTATTGTTTTTATGATTTATACTCTGGATTCAAGGGTAGAATAAAAATTAAGATTAAAAAAAATGCTCAATTTTCATTTTTGCACTTTGTTTATAATAAATTTGGTTAGGGATTAAATAACCAACTCAGACTATGTATATCTCAATAGATTTTTATGGGCTAAGACCAGGGGTCTCAAACTCAATTTACCTGGGGCCACTGGAGGCAGAGTCTGGGTGAGGCTGGGATATATAAGGGATTCCTTATATTAATATTAATACTAATATTAATACTAATATTATACTTTCATATCACGTTGGGGGCCACAAGATACTGTCCTGCAGGCCGCAATTGGCCCGCGGGCCACAAGAATGAGACCTCTGGCTAAGGCAGACTTGGACTATCATATCTGACCTGCAAAACTCCACGTGACCACATGATGGTAGCAAACATCAGATAACTCTTTGTTATCATCTAGTGCAGTGATGGTGAACCTTTTTTGGCTTGCATGCCAAAAGTGGGGGGAGCCCGGGAGGAGGGGGGTCATGCGCAGGCATGCCACACATGTACGCGCTTTCCCCCTCTGGTTTGCTAGTAGGGTCATTTTTCGCCCCCTGGGGCAATCAGGAGCCTTCAGCCCTCCAGACCTTTCAAGGAAGCCTCCTGAGGGTGAAATATGGTCTCAAAAGAAGGCTGAAGTCAGCTGGACATGCGCGCTGGAGCTGACAAGGACAACACCTCGTGTGCCCTAACAAATGGCTCCACGTGCCACCTGTGGCACCCGTGCCATAGGTTCGCCATCATGGATCTAGTATATATTTGGATGCTTATATTCTATATATATTGGTAATTTAATGACAATAAAAGAAACTGTAATCCAGTATATTAGTATGTTTAGAAACACCAGAGAAGAGTTGCTTTAACCTAGCTGATAATGATTATGTGAAAAAGCCATATAATTAAACAGTAGGATAAATGGAAAGTCTGAAATATCTAGAAGCTACAAACCAAGATTTTAAAAGTTAATGTGAGGTCTGCTTTTCTATTTCCTCAAAGAATTATTGCCAGATAGAAATGAAGTTTTTAATATGTATAAGAATTAGATAGAAATAAAGTATAAGGTAAACTAGTAACTTAAGTTTTTTTTTAAGCCTCTCATTAGAAACGTTTTAATTTCAATCTCAGGAAAGGCAAAAGCCACCCTCTAGAAATATACCCTTGATTCTGTGTGCAGTAGGGGTGCAAATGGAGTAGGGAAGTAAATTATTCCAGAACCTATGACAATTAACCTTATCTATCTAGCTTCTTCCATTATCAGTACATCACTAGGAAAGCAAGAATAACGGCACAAGCCAGAAATCAGACAGCTTGAATATGAAGTACCAATTCTTACCATACTTATGTTCTAATTTAAATATCAAATGGCTTCCCGTCCTGGCCAATCTTTCTAAGCACAACTATACCTAATTTGCAAGGATCAGCACTGTATCTTCTTATGAGATCTTAGCACTAATATTTCTATCAGAACCATCAATCTTTCTGTGTTAGTGGCCCACTCTGGATCTGTGCAACATGAACAGTTGGAATGACATGCTTGTAAAAGCACTAGCAATAGCAATCATAATAAAGATGAAAGAGGTTATGAAAACAAGCAGGAGCACAAACCTCAGACATCCAGAGAGAGACAGAGTGAGAAAGTACCTGAAAAGTTGTGAGTGTGCCAGTCCCTGGGTTATACAGGCATCGCAGTGAGGGCATGTTGTCCGCCAGGCTGGAGCAGCCCAGCCAAAGAGACCTGGGCATAGAACACTGCAGAGAAAGGACAACTATGAGATGGGACTATATGAAACAGGATGGTACAGAATATAATTTTTTTTTATGTCTGCACAGGTAGTCATTGGCATATGATAATTGGGACAGGAATTTCTGACATAAGTTATTGCAGTCTTAAGTCACCTAATTTTTAATGATGGATGTTAAGTAAATCACTGTAGTAATTAAGAAATCCAGTTTCCCCATTGGGTGCTTTTTGCTGGAAATTGGCAAAAAAAAGGTAACAAATCACAACCCCATGACTACAGGAGGCTGCAACCAGTCATGATGCAAGCCAGTAATCTAACACCCAAATTACAATCATATGACCATGGTGTGTGGGTTTGTGTGAATGTATGTCATAAGTCACTTTTTCCAAGGCTGTCGTAAATTTGAACCATCAAAGTTAAACAGTCATAAATTGAGGACTGCCTGTAATTTAAGTTCTTAGCAAAATTACAAGTTAAGTGTTAAGAAACTGGAAAAGCTTCCACACACCCACACATTAGTGACCTGTATGTTCCCCTTAGAGCAGGGGTCTCAAACTCAATTTACCTGGGGGCCGCTGGAGGCAGAGTCTGGGTAAGGCTGGGCTGCATTAGGGATTCCTTATATTATTATTAATACTAATATTAATACTAATATTATACTTTCATATCACGGTGGGGGCCACAAGATACCGTCCTGCGGGCTGCAATTGGCCCGCGGGCCGCAAGAATGAGACCTCTGCCTTAGAGAAAAGCAGAAGGAACGGCAAGGTAGGAAATACTACACTACTTGCGCACACAAATAAGGCTAATTAAATTTCTCATTAACATTTCATACTATTTTGTTTGCAAATGTATTCTAATTCAAAAGAGTCAATTCAATGCTTTTTTAGTGGAGCTGAATTACTTGTTCTTTTAACCCATTAACCAACTAATTAAAACAAATATTATAAAACCTGGCAGAAGTATAATCAGGCTAATTCACTGACCAATTTTTTCTTCATAAAAATTCACCTGGCCCTTTCCCTGTGCATCTTAATTATGGCTAGTTTTCAACATGGCAATACCTTAACTATTGTTAATATTTATCATCTATTCATACCCAAGGGTTGAAAAAGATTAGCAATAAATAAAGTTAACATTTGTATCGATATGTTGGAAATTGAAACCAAAAAACTGTAGGCTAGGCAAGTTTTCTCTTCCATCCATAACAATATGGTTAGGTTAAACTAGTTACCAGTATAAAAGCACCCAATAAACTTTAAAATTAACCTACCCATTACATTACACCAACCTTAGCCATTTCCATCTCTATGGTACTTCTGTACCAGTGGTGGGTCCGGATCCTATTACAACCAGTACGGTTGCAACGGGGCCCGGCGTCCTCCATATGAACGCATGCGTCTTACCATCCAGTGACACCTCCGTGAGCCTCCGCGACGCTCCAGCTGCTCAGTGGAGCATCGCACAGGTGCTGTACATGGCTGGAAGCACCAAAGAGTTTAAAGACAGGTAAGGAACATGGCTGGGCGGGCCCTCCAGAGCACTGTACTGGAACGGTACCTGGTGCTCCGAGCAGGCTCTGGTACGCCTGTACCGGGGCATACCATCTGCAACCCACCACTATTCTGTACACACCTGAATTGTTACAAAAACTGGCCTTGATTACTTGGCCATAACTAACAGGTGGGTCTGTTACCTGTTTTGTATGCCAGAGCATATTTAATTTGATTATATTCTGCTTTGAACTCTACCGTTCTATGCATAAAGTTACAATGAATTATAGAATATGTTTATAATTAGCACAAGTGTGAATTCAGACGATTGTAGTTTATTCAGCAAACTAGATGTATTACAAAATTTAAACTCAGTTTCAGTCCCCTCCTATTCATCTAGCACTTAACTTACATACCGCTTCACAGTGCTGTACAGCTTATTGGGATTCGAACCAGGGAAGTATTACATGTGAGGCAATTGTAATTGCCACCAGACCACTGGTTCTATCCTGATCAGCCGAAAGGCAGAAAAGGAAAGCAGTATGCTTCCTCCCTTAATTGGGGCTTACCTGGGTGTTGTGACAGAAGCATACATATATATATAAATAAATATATAAATATATACATATATACATATATACATATTTGTTTTCGTAGATTTTCACGGGTGTAGGTATGCTGGCATAGCTGGCTTCGGGGATTTTCCCGTGTATAAGGCATAGAAAAGTTGTTGCAACGTTTCAACAAGATCTCACTTGTCATCATCAGCCAGGCTTGTGTATGTGAGACAAGCCTGCCTGATGATGACAAGTGAGATCTTGTCGAAACGTTGCAACAACTTTTCTATGCCTTATACACGGGAAAATCCCCGAAGCCAGCTATGCCAGCATATATACATATATACATATATACATATATATATACATACATACATACATACATACATACATGTAGGTCTTTGGTTGTTCAGGTTTTCTCCCGCGTAGAATTGGAAGTATCTTCACGACGTTTCGATGAAGTCTCATTCATCATCTTCAGGCTGGTGCTTCTGGCTTCCATTGCTCCTGGAAGCACCAAGCCGAAAGCACCAGCCGGAAGATGATGAATGAGACTTCATCGAAACGTCGTGAAGATACTTCCAATTCTACGCGGGAGAAAACCCGAACAACCAAAGACCTACAAAGAAATACCCACGAAAATCTCAGAAAACAAATATACATATATATAGACCAAAGCCTGACAATGACAAGTGAGATTTTGTCGAAACGTTGCAATAACATTTCCATGCCTTATACATGGGAAAATACCCAAAGCAAGCAATGCCAGCATACCTACACCCGTGAAAATCACATATATGTGTGTGTGTGTGTGTGTTAGTTTTATGAGCTGATATATATATATATGCTGGTCTTGTTGTATTCGGATGTTTTCCCATGTAAGAATGAGATTACACGGGAAAACACCCGAATACAACAAGACCAGCATACCTACACTCGTGAAAATGTACAAAAAAAAACACACACACACACGCACAAACACACACACACATATATGGTATTGCTGTCTTCGGGTGTTTTCCCGTGTATATAGCATGGAATTGTTATTGCAACGTTTCGGCAAGATCTCACTTGCCATCCTCAGGCTTCGGTTTGCGATTACGAAGGCGTCGACCTTCTTAAATGTTGGTGGGGGTGGTGGAGTGCTGAGTATTGTTGTGAGTGGGATGATTGGCTGTGCAGCTGTATCATGATTGGTAGATTGATGCTGATTGGTCTTATTTGTATGTTTCTCCTTATTTTGAATTTCAACAGCTTGGGTGGAGGGTAGGGCTCGTCTGTTGGTCAGTGCTGGTTTCCAGATGTCTGGTAGGCGGGAGGTGTCGTCACATTTGTTCATATTGTTAGGTTGCTTCTCTATTTCGATGGCTTCTCTGATTATTCTCCTGTTCAGCTGTTCAGCCTTGGATATCATTTTAGTTCCTTGAAAGTCAGTGTCATGCCCTGTAGTTTTGAAATGTTGATAAAGAGATGAGGTATTAAGGTGATTTTTTAATGCATTTTTATGTTCTGCGATACGTGCACTTATCCTTCTGTTGGTTTGTCCTATGTAAGTGGCAGGGCAGATTTTACATGGAATTTTGTAGACCCCTTGGCTTTCTAGCTGGATCTTGTCTTTGGGATTCCTTAGGATATTGGTTATTTTTTGGTCGGTGTTGAAGGCTGTCTTGATGTGCTTGTGGAGAATTTTGCTGATTTTGTCTGTGGTACCTTTAATGTATGGGAGGAGGGCAATGCCATTTTCCTGTTCTTTGTCTTGGTTCTTGGGGGGTGTCTCTTTTTGGATTAGTTTGGTGATTGTTTTTCTTCGGAATATATATATATAATTGTTCCACAACACCTTGTTAGGGCCCCAATTAAGGGAGGAGACATACTGTTTCCTTTTCTGCCTTTCGGCTCATCACCAGAGACCCTCTAGACAGAAAGCCATGAGTTCCGTTGTGTGAGATTTCCATTGTGTGGTTAAAGGCTCTCGCCTGATATGCAATACAGCCCCGGTTCGAATCCCAGTAAGGGTATGGCTAGCTGATGAGAGCTAAAAAGCTCGAAATAGATCTATACTAGTCTCTCTGATTTATTTATTGATCAGCTCATAAAACTAACACACACACACACACACACACACACACATATATATATACATACATACACATACATACACACACACATACACACACATAATATGCAAAAGTAAAAAGCAGGAATATTAGGCATGTTCACCATTATACAGAAAAATGGATTAAAAATAATATAACAACAATAAAACCAAAAGGAAGAAAAATGAATTAGAGATTTTGAGAAAATATATAACAGCTTTACTATTTAATCTGCTATGTGAAAAATTCCTTAGCAAAAGTTATTTACCCTAATAAATTTTGTATTAATTTAGCTACAGCAGTTTACAAAAGCAATCAAATGAAAATCATTGTGCAGCATCATGAATAAACCAGTGTTTTAGGCAAATCTGGCTTGGTGTTTTTAACTAACTAAAAATCCTATTTGCTTTGTCTCTGGAATAGGTAATTTCTAACATACAATTATTTTGCAAGAGGAATAAAAGAAGATGATTGTTTGAAATATGATCACTCTTTAAAAAGTAGGAGAGCTATGTTAATCTAATACCAAAAAATCAAGAGTCGGGTAGCACATTTTACAATCAACCATTTTATTTCATTTTTAAATTAAGGTTTCACCACTCTATTCATTTGATGAAATTAAGCAGAGACTACTACATTTGTTAGTGAAATAAAAAATATTATCAGCTTCTTTATTTTTGGGTCGTCAACATGTAGCATTGAAAGGTCACAGTATTTATCAAGCCCCATTTCCATGATTATACCCTTCTTCCCTTTTCTAAATACTATCTTGTCCAGTATCTCTTGATACTTTTCAGTTGTGTCTGAAATTGCCACTCCCACCCTAAAAGCATCTCCTTGTTTCTCCCTATCTTCTTTGATATTTGTCCTATAGCCCTACTCTTGATAACCTTTTGTCTCTGATTTTATTTCAGCATCTTTTGGAGAGAAGCATCTTTTTTATAAATAGTTCCACACTGAGAACCTCTTTTAAATTAAAAGAAAAAGCTTAGGTTTTTTTATCCCACTCATCATCTGATTTTCAGCAAAAGATCTGTGTTCCAATTTTAATGCAAAAATGAAAATATGTCTAATGAATTTATACTCATAAAATTGTTGTCAGAAATATATTTTAATTAATACTACAAGCTCATTTTCCTTCACTTCTCTGTCACTTCAGTACTATAGTTTGGTCTTCTGTATGAACTCCTATTTTCTAGACCAGGACTGTCAAACTCCCGGCCTGTGGGCCAGATGTATCACATGGTGGCCATGCCACGCCCAGTTTAGCGAAGGGGGGGAAATCCCGATATGCCACGTGACACAGCTGTGATGATGTGAGTTTGATACCTCTGCTCTCGACTCAATGCTGAGTAGATTTCATGTCTGACAGCTCCATCCAGTCTGCTGCATCCTCCCAGATAGACCAACTGGGTGCAAAAACATTAATATAAAGCAGTCTTCATCCCAGCAATTTATTCTGAGTAGTAGACCTGAACAGGTTGTTGTTTTTTTCATTCAAAAAAAAATCCTTGCCTGTGGAACATTTCAATCCATAGTTTTATCTCATGACCATCAGAATTCCCCCACAGATTGATCTCTATGTACATTAGAATGGACATAAATTCCAATGACTGCTGCAAGCTTTCTCCTTCCTTAATAAACTCCTTCTTCTGTTTTCCCTCTCCGCTGAAATCCCTCTGGACTCAGTTCTAAGGACTTATACAGCATGCCATTTTTTATCTTATAACTTTTTTCATCTATCTAATCTACTTCTGCAAATATATTCTGATATTTAACTTAAGTGCTCCTTGGTGCTCTGTCTACTCAATTCCAAACTTCTCACATTTCTTTCCAATATCTGTGCACTTCATTCTAACTTGCTACTTATGTCCTTCAAGCAGTTTAACAGATCGCTGGCTTTCTCCTTGGTTTTTCTCTGCCCTTGCTGAATCGGTCAGAAAATGATGCTTCTCCCTCTACAACATTCTAAAATAGGATTCCCCTTTTAGCTCATTCTGCAAACATTATTTTAAAAAAAAGATTGGTCCATGCCCTGTACATTTTACTTTCTAATCTTCCTTTCCATTCATTCACCCTTCTCCAGCATTCTGTTATCAAAATCACATACATATTCTGACCACATAATGTCCTTCCTTAATTCTAAATACTGGCATTTTTTTCATTTCCAAATTCTACACCAATTTCTTTACTTTTGTATACGTCCTGTGCCTGGCCTCTTTACTGTTAAATCTCCTTCAGCTGCCTGAACATTTCTTATTCATACCACAGTGCCTTTTCTCCTGTTAGTTATCTAAACAATTACCTCTCAGACTAATCCCCACTTTAGTTGCTCCAAATTTATCCTAAAAACCTATGCTCTCTAACAGTTTCTTTCTATATCCTTATTTCCTCTTTAAGTGGTTTTAGCTGGGAAGATAATAATTAAACTAATGAAGTGGCCTCTAGATTACCAAAGTTCATGCTGCAATACATTTTTCATCAATAGCCTACTCTAGCTAACTCTAAATTAGTGCAAATGTAATGTAAACTGTGGGCAATCTAGATTCCTTTGAACATCTACAATACAGTGCAATACAATAGCAGAGTTGGAAGGGACTTTGGAGGTCTTCTAGTCCAACCCCCTGCCTAGGCAGGAAGCCTATACCGTTTCAGACAAATGGCTATCCAACATCTTAAAGACTTGCAGTGTTGGGGCATTCACAACTTCTGGAGGCAAGCTGTTCCACTGATTGATTGTTCTGTCAGAAAAGTTCTCCTCAGTTCTAAGTTGCTTCTCTCCTTGATGAGTTTCCACCCATTGTTTTTTGTTCTACACTCAGGTGCCTTGGAAAATAGTTTGACTCCCTCTTCTTGTGGAACCCCTGAGATATTGGAACACTGCTACCATGTCTCCCCTGGTCCTTCTTTTTATTAAACTAGACATAACCAGGTCCTGCAACCGTTCTTCATATGTTTTAGTCTCCAGTCCCCTAATCCTCTTTGTTGCTCTTCTCTGCACTCTTTCTAAGTCTCCACATCTTTTCTACATCATGGCGACCAAAACTAAATGCAGTATTCCAAGTGTGGCCTTATCAAGTGATATTAAAGTGGTATTAACACTTCACATAATCTTGATTCTATCCCTCTATTTATGCAGCCTAAAACTATGTTGGCTTTTTTGGCAGCTGCTGCACACTGCTGGCTCATATCTAAATGATTGTCCACTAGGATCCCTTTTACAGTTACTACTATTGAGCAAGATACCACCTATACTGTACCTCTGCATTTTGTTTTTGTCTACCTATCTATCACATTTGCCTGGAACATACTCCCAGAAACCAGTCTATGGACTCTAAGAAATAATTTTGACACGGTAAATAAAATCCTAAGAAACACTAACATGCCTTAAAACTTCCTAATACATTTTATATAGCTTTTGTATTATATATCATGTGCCAAAAACTACAAACTACAGAAAATTAAGGTACAATTATAAAATAATAAATGCTTAGAAGGCTTGAATGTAGAAATAAATGTTTAAATTTTTCTTCAAACAAGAATAATTAAAACAAGCCAGATATGAAGTCATCCACATTTCTAAGGAGAATTAGAAATGGGGCAAAGCCCCAAGAAAAGACTTGCTCTAGCTCACAGTTGTCAAACTTGATTGCGTCATATGATATCATGTGATGTATCGCAATATTTTTTGCCTTTGCGGAGCTGGGGTGTGGCCTGAGCGTGATGCATCCAGCCACCTCCCCGCCTTAGATGATTCCAAGTAGGCCGCCACCATTCAGGACACCACCTGCAAAAAATCCTTAGAAAACTATCAAAGCTTTAGGTTCACAAGTTAGAGGGGAAGAGGTTCCTTCAGGTAGGCAGGGTCTAAGCTATTTAGGAATTTCAATGCTAATAAAAACACTTAGAATTTAATATGGAATTCTACTTTCTAATCTGCAATAATTGTTCCTGAAAATGCTGTGGTCTTAAGTATGAACACATTATTCTGAATGGGTGTTTTATGCCAGAAATTCTAGAAACTGGAAAACAATGTCACAAATCATGGTCATATGACCACAGGACATTGCAATTGGCCATAAAGGTAAACCATTGGCTAAGCAGCCAAAATGTGATTGCATGGCCATGGGGAGGTGTGGCATCATATTTTAGGATGACCGGAAGTACATTTCATTACACTCATTTTGGGTCCTTCATAAGTGACCAATCAAGGATTACCCGTAGCACCAAAAAACTCCAACCAGACGTCTTTCAAAGTGCTTGAGAGCATCTGACCTTATGCCAATTGGTGTATTTTCCTTAGCAAGAAATCTACTGACAGCCCCATTTTACTATATTCTAAACTTGTCTCTTTTAAAATCTTTGCATTATGGGATAAGCTATCAGTTCATTTTAATAAATCAGTAATAAACTTTTAGATTTTCTAATTTGTTATGTGCCAGATGTCTCAAAATATCATTTAGACATCTTCCATATACAGACCTTCACATAGGTTCCCAATTTTCCCAACCAAACATATGGTTGTGGGGATGATAAAAGCTGTAGCTTCAGCTCATTTGAAAGATAATTAAACACATTTATGGTTCCAATTCTAAATACACTTCCTAATGTGTATCTAGGATTGGAACCATAAATGTGCTTAATTCTAGAGAACTTACCCTGTTGAATAAAACAACTTCAGAATAAGTAAGGAAAAAACTGCTGATTAGATACAATCACACGAAACAATATAATGTATAAATGTTAACTAACTTTGCTATTTAAATACAACAGAGAAACAAAAGCAATGGTTAAATCACTTGATCTATGAAATCTGAGAAAAATATACCTAATATATATATCAATGGGCTATTTTGCAAGAAACTGAGTTTATCTTTCTGAGTTTTGATGCTTCCATTCCCATCTTTATTTTTGGAGGGAAACAAAGACTTTAATTCAAACATTCTCACTTTGTTGCTAAATAATCTCAGATCCCTTTACAGAATAGCTAAAAAATTAATATATCTGATTATTAGAGCTCCCAAAACTGTATACATGTAAATATGTATATGTGTATATGTATATGTATGAAAGAAGGAAAGGAAAGAAAAGGAAAAAGGAAAGGAAAGGAAAAGGAAATATACATCTTTACTTTCCATTCAACTGAAGTAGTTAATATAAATAAAATGAAGCCAGCTATTAAAATATAAAATAAGATTTTATTGCATTTATAAACCATTCTCATTTAATAAACACAATCAATTTACATCAGACAAGTCTGAACTATAATAAAGTTACAATGTTACAATACAAAATCCTCTACAGAAGAAACAAAGGAATCAGATGGAGCAAAATTTCTTAGCAAATATAAGATCTGATTGGGCACCATGTTTAATATAACTCCCAAAGCAGTTAATTTTAAGCTCCTCACTCAGACTACTGCCTCCAGGCACTGCCCAGGATCACCACTATAATCAACTCGGCAGTCCAGCAAAAACATATGCTTCAAGCCATTTAGGGCTTTAAAAGTCAACAGCAATACCTTGAAAACTGGCAGTCAGTGAGGATCACTAAAGGTAGATACAATCATAAATAATTCCAAGGATTGGGATGAAAAGGCGAGTCTGCTTAACTCATTTTCCAAAGGCAGAGAGAAGACACAAATGTAACATCTAACAAAAAGCATTTCATAGCCTGCATTGTTCTAACTTAAGATGTTTAGATAGAGTTTGGGGACAATTATTGTAACCTAATTGGTTATAATAACCTATTGGGGGGAAAGAAAATGGTATATTCTATTTGCCACAAAGTTTATATAATCCATTGGAGTTTCCTCTCTTTTTTAAGCTTTTAACTCTTGTTATGGTTAAAAATATGGGCCACATTTTAACAGAAAATAATGTGAAATATTGTATTTTAATTTGAAAATGAAAACAAATCCAGAAATTATTATAGGGCTGAAATAGACACTGCTAAATTGACATAGGAAAAATAAATAGTCCTTCCTAGTGTTCATACAAAGAATTCCTTTTTATTCTATACTGGTCTCTGTGGTAACAACAGGGTGCCTGTATTGTTGTTATAACTGCTTTTGCCTTTATAGAAGGACAAAGGTTAATTGCTTTTCTGGAGGTCACCCAGCAAGCCAACACTGGAGTCAAAAAATTGGACCCAAACTTCCTTATTCCAAGGCATTATTTAACTATTTCTTTGCAGTTATTTCTTGTACGCACCGCATGCTTTAGAATCCATCCAGAGTCTCAAAACCTATAGGATTGATAAATCCCTTAATCCCTGCATGGAAAAGAAAGTAGCATAAACATAAATTCAGCAATAGGGTTTTGAATCATGCCTTGGTAAACTACCTGCTGTATGATAAGATTCCATAAACTCAAACACTGATCAACAACTATTACTTTGTTGCAAGCACACCACTCCATACATACTTAAATGACAAGGAATTTCACAGCTAAACTATAATCTGGCCATAATATCTGGAGAAAATCCTTTCTTTCCATAAATACTAGAATATTTAGGGCTTCCCAGTGTAAAAACAGTGCAGTACTGAATAACACAGATTTTACATCTTTTCTTCACATAATTTTTCTTAACACATTCCATAACTAGCGAAATTTAGGAACAAACTTTAAATATAGTGTGTCATCTAACTCAGGGGTCCCCAACCTTTTTTGCACCAGGGACCGGTTTCATTTTAAAGAAAATTCCATGGACCGGCTGGCGTAGAGGAGCAGGAGTAGGGAGGGGGAACAGGCGGCTCATGCGCACGCGGGGGGGAGTCGGTTCACTCACCCCTCTAGGGCCCCCAACAGCGTGAGCGGGCGTGCCTGTGCTCTCCCGCTCCCAGCACGCGCTCTGCCCAGGGGGCTGCCCCCTCCTCCCTCCTCCTCCTCTCCGGCCCTGCGGCCCAGTTCCTATCAAGCCATGGACCGGCACCGGTCCGCGGCCCGGGGGTTGGGGACCCCTGATCTAACTAATCCAATCCAGAAATCTTTGGCATGCATTTTAGTGGATATATCTTTAACCCCCAGAATCAATTGTCAAGATAAGTGCTGTTCTTAAAAGGCACTCCTTCCCCCACCTTATTTGAATTCAACTTCAATTATTTCCAATCATTTCATCTAAAGCAATTTTCAAGCACTTGTTAAGGGACAGTCCGCCTCGCTGGAATTTCAATGGAAGATAATATAAAGCTGTGCATCATCAGCTGTATAAAACCACAAACAAATATTTCCAATGTTTCACACAGAAGTTAAGAAGCCCAAGTGATAACAACTTATAAAATGTCTCTTATCACTGAATTCTGGATATTTTACTTCTTAAAGTGTATCAATTAAATAATTCATATGCAAAAACAAGAAAAGGCTCTCACCAAAGAAGCTTGCAATCTTTTTGGGGGGTGGGGGGATGATGACACACAACAAATGTGAGACAAAAGAAATACAGCCTCATAGAAAATTGTTATCATTCACAGCATTAGATTTTTTTTTTAAAGCCTACTTTTTGTTTTAAAGCCTTTAGTCTGAAATGATAGGAAGTTCAACTAGACATTTTGTCTACTTCTGTGTTTTTCCCTGATTAAACTAATTATCCCTGTGGAAGTATTTTCCAGGCATGCGCATACGCACCCAAAAGATTTAAAAGGGCCTCAAAGCAAGAAGGGCTTAGCCTGAGAATAGCTGCTTTGAGAAACACTTCACTGAATAATTTGCACAGGCCCAATAAGCATGTTTCTTCCTACTTCTAACAGGGATGATGGGGCCTTTCTCAAGCATGCTTCATATAAAATTGCCCCCATTACTTATGAAAAATTATATCTTTAAAAAAAAGAGAAGGAAGGACAAGTGGTTATAAACTATTATGGAAATATTCACCACAAAATATATTGTGCATTTTTATCCAGTTGTTCAGTTGACTCACTACAACTACATTTACTAATCCCTCCAATAATACTTGTTTAACTGATAGTATAAAGTTGTAGTTATTTTTACAGTCAGTGAGTGCTTACAATATTTAATTAAAAATAACTAAACTATAGCCCTACCAGATTGCCTCAACCAAATTACAATCCCTTAGTTCCCCATTTGCTAAATAAAATGACAATATATGTACCGGATAAAATATTGCAGAGATATAAAAAAGCAACATTGTATATATCACATTCTAAAAAAACTACATAATTTTTATTCTAGTTACTGTATAATTTGAGTCTTCTATGGGGATATCTGTCTAAACAGGTATTTTAAAAATGTGACATGCTACCATGCTCAAAGTTGTGCATGGCATATGCAACAAACACATTCATTCAATAGGATGCATTTACTCAAAACTGCCAGTTTTATTGTCTTTAACAAGTGAAAAAATCCTCCAACTGCAATATGCGGATTTGGTGACCTGTGGAAAGTGTGTACAGGTAGCTCATTTAACTACTACAACTAGGATTGGCAACTCAGTTGTTAAGTGAAGCTGTCACTAAGTGAAACTACAACTGTGCTTAAGGTCTTACCAAAGCTTTTCTTTGCTTTACAGACCTGAAAAAGTCATAAATGGGATGAGTGGTCATAAGGTTACTTTTCCATTGCTGTCATAACTGTGAACAATCGTTAAACATGACAGTCACAAAATGAGGGTTACCTCTTTTTTCCCTTGAAAAAAGTATAAAGGTGTTTACACTGAAAAACAAAGGAGCTTATAAGCAACATTAAGATGGCACTACAGGAAAGGAAACTGTTTCAGCCAGAGTAAGAACTAGTATTTAGGGATTGAAGGCTATTAAAAAGCCTTTCAAACACTAAGTGTGAGAGAGAGTGATGCAATCTTAGCTGAAGGGAGGGGGGGGACAGAAAAATATAGGAAACAAAGGGATCAGGTGATACAAAATTGATCTGCTAACTGGAGGAATTATATGCAGAGCCCATTGAATTATGCCATGTTGGAAAAGTCAGGCAGCAAATATGGCAGAGATGTGGAAAAGGATAGTATCTTCCAGAGAACCATGGTGATCTGAGAAGACACAACGGGAAGAGAAGCTGGAAGCCCAGATTTGTTCTCTCTGCATCCCAGACTGTGTTCCAAAGAGGAGGACTGAGGAAGAATGAGCACACCCATGCATACAAAGACAGAAGGCGATATAGATGGGAGTAATTAAAATCAAAACAGGGAGAGAATGGCAGCAAGGGCAGGCAATGGGTGAAAGCAACTGCTCAACCACTGAGTAAGAGTGGAGTAAATAAAGAGGGTTTTGAATGGGAGGAAAGAATAAATGATGAAAAGGATGAACAGATTAAATGTTATTGGAAATTGTCTGAGACATTTCCCAGGGAAGCAATAGCAGACTAAGATGGCTTCACTTTTAGTGGAGCTGACAAGCATGGTGGAAAGTGGGGCAGGTGAAGGAGCTGGCTCCCTATGTTCCTCCCAGATAAAGGAGAGGGGATTGCTCAAAGTGCTTCTTCCCTGTGATGGGAAGAGGAATCTCCAGAGGATTTTAGAGTTCTGGGAGTTGGGAGAGACAACTTTACCCAAGACACAGAGTTCAAAGCCTTTCAAAATGAATGACACAGAGTTAGTCCAATAACCCTCTTCATCACTTTTATTGGAAACTGCAAATGTAACCTGCTTTTTGGACATTAAGAACCTCCAAAAGGACAAGTTTTATTACAATGGCTGATATTCTTCCAACCCGCAGCAAAAGAAGATTTATGTAAGTTTAAAACTTAAAAAGAAAAATGTTACTTAGAAATAAGCAGTGAAAGGGTGACTAGAATGTTGATTCTGGAAAGTTTTTAAATATACTATGGGGCCAGATTGACTAGAAAGAAGGTTTTTGAAAAGTTATAAGAATACTTCCTGCTGAGTATATATGAAGATTTGAGTTTAAGTGTAAGAAATCTCTTCCTGAGAAAATGTTTTAGATGAGAGCAAAGGTTGATGAGATTTTGAAGGCTAGTTACTAGAGGCAGTCATAAAGACTTAAAAGATTCTATTAAAGGAGAATTCTCACTTTCCCAGAATGAAGAAAAATATTTTAATTCTGGAAGAATTTAAGGATATTGGGGCAACTATGTACCCAAAATGTACCCTTAAGACCATGTCTATCCAACCTTTTGGCTTGCCTGGGCTGCACTGAGTGAAGAAGAATTGTCTTGGGCCACATATAAAATATATAAAATAGTTAATGTATATAAATATCACTAAAATCACAATAATTGTAAAAGTCTTTCATCTTGCGAAGCTGCATTATTAGCTGCCCAAGACTGCATGTGACCCATGGGCCAAAGGTTGGTCACATTTGCTTTAGACTTTTTTATACATAAAAATGGAAGAAATACCAGAGCTATTGTTGATATAACTGAGAATCAGGCTGATTTGGATATGGATTTAAAACTGACATGATACAAGAATGATGTTGACAAAAATGTTATACAGGATCTACAAATGAAACCTGCTGAGGTTTCAAATAATAAACAAATAATAAACAAATAATAAATCAGAAGAGTGACTTAGATTTTTAACTCAGAAAAGTGACCTGGACAATATTTTTTACCTTGGATTTACAAAAGAAATGTGTTATATTATTTCATGAGAAAAGGAAAAGAGCTTTTCTTTCTTTTCAGCTTTTCCAACATTAGCTAAAAGAAATAATTAAGACCTTTAAAACTAAAATGAAGGTTTACAAAGTTGGCTTATTCGATCAAGGTTAAACTCTGTATCAGGGATAGCCAACCTTTTTATACCTACCGCCCACTTTTGTATCTCTGTTAGTAATAAAATTTTCTAACCGCCCACCAGTTCCCCAGTAATGGTGATTTATAAAGTAGGGAAGTCAATTAAATTTAAAAAAAAGAAAATGCTTCAGTATTGGACAAAACCCCTACCGCCCACCATGAAAGCTGGAATGCTCACTAGTGGGCGATAGGGACCAGGTTGACTACCACTGCTCTATATGATCCTCTTTTTAAAATAGATTTTAATGGATTTTCTTGACTAGGACTGAATGATGACATTTTGAAGATTTGTTTATAGACAAATATAGGGCAGAAGAGAGTTTCACTGTATTTTAAGAGAAAGTGATAAATTATATTAAAATTGAGAGGAGAGGAGAAGAAGAAATGAATTTGTGGAACATCATTTGAAGGGATTAAAGGGCCCTAGGCTGGGTGGGGGGGTAGCGGTTATTGTTAGGGAAGGTCCTGAGCCGAGAGAGACCACTGTACCACAGATCACCGGCTGTGAGTCCCTCTGCGTGAAATGGGGCCCAAGGAGGCAGTTGGGCGTGCTGATCATGTACCTGGCTCCCCGCTACGTGACAGCAGCCCTGCCCGAGCTCCTTGAGATGATCGCTGCGGTGGCAGTTGAGACCCCCAGACTGATAGTCATGGGGGATTTCAACCTGCCATCGGTGGGCGAATCATTCGAGGCAGCTCGGAAGTTCATGGCCTCCATGACAGCCATGGACCTGACCCAGGTAATTCAGGGTCCCACACACGAGGGTGGACACACGCTGGATTTGATTTTTGTCTCTGGTCAGTGGATGAGTGATCTGGGTGTAGGGGAGTTAGCCATCATACCCCTGTCATGGTCAGATCACTCACTTCTCCGGCTTGACTTTCCAATCGCTACACCCCACCACGGGGAGGCGGAACCAGAGATTCCTAGGTGGTTCCGTCCCAGGCGCCTGATGGACCCCGAAAGGTTCCAGATGGAGCTTGGGCCATTACCTGTAACCCTGACCCGCGCCCCGACTGAGGACCTGGTGGTGGCATGGAGTACTGCCGCCACCGGGGCCCTAGATCGGGTCGCGTCCTTGCGGCCTCTCTTGCGGCGCCGAGTCACCTGGGCTCCTTGGTTTACTGAGGAGCTGAGGGTGATGAAACGCCGCAAGAGATGCCTAGAGAGGAGATGGAAATCCACACGCTCTGAATCCGACCGAACACAGGTGAGAGCCCATTTGAGGACTTATCTTGTGGCGATAAGAGTGGCTAAACGGTCCTACTGTGCCACTCTTATTGCATCCGCAGATAACCGCCCTGCCGCCCTGTTTGGGGTGACCCGCTCCCTCCTTCAACAGAGGCCGCGGGAAGCCTCTCTACAGGGCAGAGCAGAGGAATTTGGAGAATATCTGCAGGATAAAATCGCTCAGATTCAAAGCGAGTTGGCCTCCACCGAAAGTAGTCTAGAGGGAAGTTCCGAGACAGGTATTGAGATACCATTCTGGGAGGAGTTTGACTCTGTTACTTCCAAAGATATGGACAGGTTACGTGGGCGACTAAGAGCCACCACATGTTTATTGGACCTGTGTCCCTCCTGGCTTGTACTGGCATCCTGGGAGGTTACACGAGGCTGGCTCCAGGAAGTTGTGAATGCCTCTTTGAGTGAGGGGATCTTGCCTACCGTCTTGAAAGAGGCGGTGGTGAGACCCCTCCTCAAGAAGCCTTCCCTGGACCCAGCATTGTTGGTAAATTAGCGTCCAGTCTCCAACCTTCACTTTTTAGCGAAGGTTGTAGAGAGTGTGGTGGCACAACAGTTTCCCCGTCACCTGGAGGAGATTGATTATCTGGACCCGTGCCAGTCCGGCTTTCGGCCCGGACACAGCACTGTAACGGCATTGGTCGCATTGGTGGATGATCTCTGGAGGGCCAGAGATGGGGGTTGTTCCTCCATCCTGGTCCTCTCGGCGGCTTTTGATACCATCGACCATGGTATCCTATTGCATCGGAGATACAGGATGAAGAGATTTTTGATTGAAATTTTAGAAATGATGTTGAGTTATTTAAAATATTTTTATTTGTCTTTATGAAGGGGGAAGATATTTGATAATTCGTTTTGCTTTGTTTCCTTTTTTTATATACTTTCTCTTTGCCCTTTCCCATCGCCTCTTTGCTTTTTGCCCTTTTTTTCTTTTCTTTTTATATTTTCAACCCAACCAAGGGAAAAAGTGCTTGCTAGGAGACCTCAAGTTTCAAAAAGTGCAGTAAGAGATTATTTGAAGGCAAGTTGATGCCTTCAAGTTGATTTGTGTGAGTTTTCCAACAAAAAAATTCCTTCACATATTTGCAAGCCCATTTAATATTGAAGAAATATCTAATATATGGCTTTTCCAAGAAGAGTAATTCTTTAGAGGTATATGAATGCATGGTAGTTTTTTTTTCCTGATAATTTACAGTGCTACATTTATAATTTGTGGATTGCATTAATTTATTTTTTGTGATTTTGATGATTATATTATTATAATGTTGTATTTTGCTGTATAGTACAGAAACATTAGGGCACAGCAGCATTAAACTTTTGCAATTAATAAAAAAACTAAATCATGGCTCAATAGAAAACCTTTGTTTAGAATTGATTACTTACATTCTCCAACTTCATAGAAATAAATTCAACATGTTTATTATTTCCCTTTTCATAAAGTTACAAACTTTGTTGTTGCAGTAATATCTATAACTGAGATGTTTCCATTTAGGCATAATATTGAAATATAATTAGTTTACTCAAACTATTGTCACTTTTGCTGTTTGGTAGTTCATTCTGTTCTATTGATTTAGACATTATATTGTTTTTGTTATGGTTTTTAAAATGCCTGTGCGCCGCCCTGGGTCCTAACAAGGAGAAGGGCGGGGTATAAATCCGAAATAAATAAAATAAATAAATTTAAAATGAACTTAGTTGAATTTCATTGTTTACTATCATGTCTGAATGAAACTTATCATTTCATAATTCAACAATCAAGTTTTTAAATGATTGGGCAAAGAAAAAAGCAACATCTTTTAAACTATTAAAAACCATATATTTTTTTCCCAATGGACACTTATTATTTTAAAAATGGTATCAGCCTGCTGAGGATGTAATGCTATTGGTCAATGGACAGGGCATCCATTGGAAGGAAAAACTCGAGATCAAAATCTTAAAAAGAAGCATGGACATCTGTTTCTCTCCAAAACATATGCTCATAAAGTGAACAGAGAAAATTTGTTCACCAGTCACTACTATTCTTCATTTTTGTATACCACTCTCTTTAAAAGCCTACTAAGGGTAGTAATATTAATATGACTGAGCCCTCACAACTGTTATTCTGAATTTAGGTGGCTAAAATTATTCAAATCTAGTCAGTTATTTTAAAATAAAATGGTCGGCTTTATTACTATTTCACTGACTGACCAGCCTTGCAGAAATCCATTTTGTTTCATTTTTATTTATAATATAAATTAGTTTAAGATAACTTTTACTAAGGTACTTATATTTAATGTATAAATCAGACACTAGATCAATAGAAAGTAATGCAAAGGGAAAACACTGCTGCCAGTGAAAGAGACAATTTGGAAAACAGTTTGCACATAAACCAAGATTTTGCTAAAGGCTTTGTCAAGCTAAAGGATTTGCTACAATGTTACTTTTTAATAACATTTTCTTTTTAATAATATTTTCTTCATATCATAATTCAATTTTCCTAATTACGCCTTGCCACATAATAATTTAAAAAACAAGGCCAATTGAAAGAAGGGGACAAAGAACATGTTTACAAGAAAAAGCAATATATTTTAAAAACCCAAGGAAAAGAAGTATTTGAAAAAATTTGTAGTCATTGCTGAAAAATACCTGAAAGAGGAGGAAAACTATCCCCACTGCAAATAAAATACTGCAAATAATTTCCACCTTATTTACTCATTTATTTTGGATCAATATGAGGACTATGTAGAAGCCTTGGGGTATTGCTTTCTCTCCGGCTATAAAAATAACTCCCCAGAAATACTGCATTTAATACAGGTAAAGGTGCATAAGTTACTGTCATTACCCACTCAGTGGGTAAAGGCTTTGAAAAGAATAGAGAAAATACAAATTCAGCTATAAATCATGCATTAAATATTTTATTAAGCATTATTGGTGTATCAACACATTTATTTTCACAAAAATAATTATGAGTAATATATATTTAAAAGAAAAGTGAATACGTTTAAATTTTCATCAAGTTATTTGTATTCATATTAAATACTGGAATTGGAATGGAACAGTTTATAATGGTGAACAATTAAACTCAGTGACACCTACTCTTATGAAAATAATATGACAAATAATATGGTCATAAAGTCAGGAAATACAGACTTCAACTGTGATTTAACCTGATTAATTTAAACAGGCAAATTCATATTCCATGTTTTCTGATCCTACACAAAAATAGTCTTGAAAAACAATATGACTAATTTATTACATAACACTACTCTATCCTAGTTATAGAATAAAAACATACTGACTAATAAATTGTTTCCTCTGTACTATAAGTATTAGAAGTTACTTAATGATTAGGTGCACTATGGCTCAGCAGGTGGCAGCACCTGGCTAAGAAAGTTAAACACTATCAAGCCTGGTTAATTCTTGACTAGGACTTAGTTAGGGAACTCCAAGGCTGTATGCTAGACTAGGATGCTGAGAAAATGTCCCAGAGAAATGTAGTGGTAAACTACTTCCTGTGGAACAGCTTGCCTCCAGAAGTTGTCAATGCCCCAACCCTGGAAGTCTTTAAGATGTTGGCTAGCCATTTGTCTGAAATGGTATAAGCTTCCTGCCTATGCAGGGGGTTGGACTAGAAGACCTACAAGGTCCCTTCCAACTCTGCTATTGTATTGTACTGTATTGTTACAAAGAAAATAGCAGGGACGCATCCATGTACTCATGAGGAAGTAAGGTTTGTCTCTCTTTTAAGGTAAGGTATATACTTCATTTAAATTTTATTACTCTAGGTTCTATTTTTCAAAGAGAGAATCTAATATTCCCTTGGCAATTCTTCATAACATCCCATCAGATTTTACATATTCAATAATTGAATCTTCAGTCTACTCTCCTGATTCTAGAGCCATATATATATATATTATATATATATATATATATAATATATATATAATCACTGAAACACTCAAAACTCTACCCTTTCTTTTTAAAGTTTATTTATTTTATATGCTCCTGCTTAATTTAATGGATTTTTCAAATCAGTTTCCTTTATCAGAACTCTAAAGAGACATTTATTTCAGCATAATGTTCATTACTCTAGCTACAAAAATTGTATCATTGTTTTAGTTTTTCAATACCATGACATAATTCCTACTTTCAACAAAGGTGTAACTTTTCATCTCTACTGCATTTTCCCACAAAAATTACTATCACAAGCATGCTTGTGACACACATGCAAAGTTTAAAACAGGATTCTTTGGGGAGAATTGTTATACTAGATTTGTTTTAAGATGCTGACAACAATTGCCAGAGCCAGAGTGCCGAAACATCTAAAGCTTGGCCTTTAATAATCACCAAAGTAATATAGCACTAGACTACGTCTGAGCAGGGACTCCCAATAGTGTCAGATTGTGTCAAACTGTAGGATTGTTATGGGATATGAGCAAATGTCCACACTTGTTTTACCCAATCAAATCTGAATTAGGCTCTAGATGTAAGTCTCCTGTGTATTAACCCATTGCCCTCCCTGTTATTACCGCTACTACAGATCTTCACACTTGAAGGTTAATTTTAATTCGGCAATTTAAGTTGTTTTTTCCCCATCTTTCTAGGTATTGTTCCACTCTCCCTTCTGATGATCCTTGTTTGAACTTTTACTCATGAGAAGTGGAAATGTACACAGCATGCAGACACAAAATGCACACGAATATAGAAATGGCACTGGTATTTGATTACAGAATAAGAGCTGAATTCTGTACATATTTTACTAATGAAACAAGCACATGTTTCTGGTGAAAATTCTAATCATAAATAAGAAACAGTAATACAGTCCAACCTGCTTTAGCCATGCTTGGTATCCAGAAGATGTAAGTTGGAATCCATCTTTAGGCATGTGTATTCGAGGCTAGGAAAAAATAGACATAAGAGACCTCCTTTTAGGACCTGGCTATCCTAACTTTTGTTCCAGGTGATAATAAATACCAAACATACATTCTGATATAATTTTCAAGTAAGGTATAAGTGCAAAATACTGTACAGTAATAGAACTATAATTATAAGGGAAAAAACCTTAACATTCTATAAAGGCTGCATCCCAATAAATTTATCAGTATAGTAGACTAAAATCTTTAGCAAAATATAATAAGGGACATACGACCCTCACCCCAACATACTCTGCATCTAATCTGATTTAGAGTGAACGTTTTGATTCAGGTTATGTCCTCCATGAAACCATTTTATGCTTTTTGCAACCCTTTAAGTCATTTTCTGCAGAGTACAAATGTAACTTTTCCCCCAAGATGCAGTGCCTGGATTGGGTGTGGTTGCATCGTACAGGTTATGAAAACTGGTGTTCATACTGCTCTAAAATATGGAAATATAGTATTTACAAACTTCAACAATGCATTAGTGATGTTTGGATGTATGGCATATGTGGTAATAAATGACAGCAGTAGCACTTAGACTTATATACCGCTCCAGTGTTTTACAGCTCTCTCTGAGTAGTTTACAATGTCACGTATTGCTCCCAACAATCTGGATCCTTATTTTACCAACCTCAGAAGATGGAAGGCCGAGTCAACCTTGAGCCCTGTCAGGATCAAGCTCCTGGCAGTGGGCAGAATAAATGCAATATTGAATTCTAGTCACTGCACCACCACCATCTAAATCTAATACACAGACATTGGTATGGGGTGGGTAGGGAGGAATTAAATGCATTGTGACCTAATGACTTAATGTCATCTATATTTGTATCTGATGAAAGGGTGGGCTGTGATAAATTGGGATACACATTTCATCTTTTTTTTTCTCATCACAATTGGTAAGTGATACTTGAATGAATCTGTAGTACATAACAGGAAAGTAAGTATACTTTAAAAAAAAAGTCATAACCTTAATAAAATAACAATTAATTAATTGAAAAAGCCAACAATCTTCTGTGTACTATTAGGAAAAGCAAAAGAAAACAGTAACTTCAATTCTTAAGGCAAACTTTCCCTATTCCATTTCTATTTTATCCTATCTTCTGCAGGAACCATAGGTCTATTCTGAGTTTTCAAAAAGACTCTCATTCAGAGACTTCTCAATGGACTTTACACTGTCAGTACAGAATTAATGTATATTACATCCAACTATCCCAATGCTTGTTGGGAAAGCCTTTAGTGCTTTTCAGAAGGCTAGGAGGGTAGTGGTCTGCTAAAATTCAGGGAGAAGTATGTACCATGTGGCATGGGGTGCCATGAATGAGAGGTGCTTCCTAGCTGCCTTAGGGGAGCAATGTTTAAGGTAGGGGACTAAGTGCAATGGCTACCCTAACTAATCTGCTAACGTGGGTAGGATGTTTGTAGGAAAAGGTAGTCCTGCAGACAAGCTAGCTCTGGCCATATATAATTTTAAAGGTAAAAACAAGCAGCATGAAGTGCACTCTGAAGGAAACTGGAAACTCATGCAGCTTATGCAGTATTACATGGTAAATCTAGGGGCACCCATTACTGCGTTCACCACTGCATTCTGAAGAAGTCATAGCTTTTGGGTGGTCTTCAGGGCAGCCCCATGTAGAGAACATTGATGTTGAACTGCCATGGTATGTCAATCAAAATCCATTTTGAATCACTCATTTGATTCAATCTGCCAGTTTGATTTTAAAAAGCTCATCAGATTCAGTGCTGAGATCTGAACCAAATCAGGTTGATTCAATTCACATCTTCCAGATAATGTAGAAAAATTGCTTTTATGCATGCACAGAAATTGACTGACTCTCATAAGTGTACCCACATATAGCTATATACATATAAATGTGAAAACACTCATGCAGGAATCACGAAATCTCCAGACCCATAAAATCTACAAACTTGAAATTTGGCAGGTATGTTCCTCTTGGCTTCTAGGTGGTCGGTAACAAAGGATTTTTCGAAATGACCATCAGAGCATTAGTATTATTATTAACACACTCTGATGCTAAGGAGTTAGACGTTCTACTCCCCCTCCCAATGTGGGTGTGGTCAGTGCATGACTCTTCCAGCTTGCTGGCTGGGAGTTTGGAGAGGAGCCTAAGGGAGAGAAGGTGATATGGTAGGTGGGGCTTCTGTGAGGCAAACCTGAGGGAGACAAGGTGATAAGATAGGTGAGGTTCCAGTGAGACAAACCTGAGGAAGAGAAGGGAATAGGAAAGGTGCGACTTCTGTGGGGCAAACCTGAGAGACAGAAGGGGATAGGATAGGGGAGGCCTCTGTGGGGCAAGCAAGGGAGAGAAGGGGAGAGGATAGGGGAGGCTTCTGGGGGCAAGCCTGAGGGAGAGTAGGGGAGAGGAAAGGTTGATGGTAATTACTCATTAATTTTCAAGCTGTAAGTGTCAATTTATCAAGCCTGATCACATAGTTTCGTAGCGGAGCACGGGTATGCAGCTAGTGTGTACATATATCTGTCTAAAATACTTAAAAACAACATAAATAGGACCATGACACGAGATATTGCGTAACATGATTCTACCCTTAAGAAAAGCAGCAGAAAATGGACCAATAGCATTAATTTTATTTTAAAAGGAGATGGCTGGACAAAGTTTTTTTTCCACTTGTCAAGATTGTAAAGTTTCTTGCCTATGTTAAGAACTCAACACTCCCATGCGTTTATTGTAAAAGTAATACTGCTAACCAATGACGTTTTAAAATCCCAAGATATCTTGACAACAACTCCTCAAAGTTTCTTAATCATGTCAACGTAATTGTTTTGTGCAGAAATTGAAACACCTTTCTACACACATTTTACAAGCATGATTCCATTTATCATCAACACAATTCAGTGCATTAGCCATCTAAACTACCTTCAGCATTTCACTTTAACACTAAAACTCAAATGTTGTTTTGAATATTCTACCTGACGTCTAAGGTTGCCTTCTCAATGTTCTCCCTCCCAGTGTTCTAAAGCCATTATCTCACTCTGATTTCATATCGGTCATCATTTTCCTGCAATCTTTAACGGATTTTTTGTTTTATTGCCTTCCTTTGCTCCTTCTTCCACAGTTAAGTTAATGGATCTGAGTAGTCTCTAGTGAGGTTTGAAAGAGCTGTTTTCTCAGAATGAGTCAATATTTTAAATTCTATGGAATGCATTTCTTTTTTCTCCTAAAAAATGCAGTTTTTAAAAGACAGACATTAAATTACAGGCCTCAGTTCCTATTTTCTAAGCCTAATACAACCCCTGAAGGCTTACAATATTTGAATCACAGCTGGAGCCATGGTTACCATACAGTTTAAATATCAGCTTCTTTACTGTGCAATTTGTTTTAAAAATCAGATCAGAGGTTGTGTCATAAACAAGTGCTAATTATGTAGCAAGAAAGAATAAGGCTTTTTGTGCAAGAAAGGTTCTTAAATATCTGCCTCTCCTCCATACATAAAAAGGAGAAATAAAGCAAGCTGAGAAAATTATGGGGCCAACCCTGGCATCACATATAGAGCAAAAAAAAATGTGGCTGACATTAACCTTGCAGTGTTTATTCCTTTGATATGAGAGTCAGGGGGCTACTGATTATAAAAAATTCCCTGCTTTAGGTGAACAATGTCAAATGAGCACAGCAATATGATTTTGATCACATAATTCTTTAAGGAAAACTAGTCCCATCCAGCAATCTTGATTCAAGGCTCTCGATTTCAAAGCTACTGAATTCAGAACTGCAGCTTCCTTTTGGTACCAGAGAACTACTGCTGGTATGGAAGGACATTTATTATTTTTATGTGGTCCTTTGCACAGACATATTTGTTAACAACAAGAGCCCAGTAATTTATTATTATCCATTATTTGTTAAATTCATTTATGCTTAGCTAAATGCTTAGCTAAGAATAAATGAATTTTTAATACAGTTTTTACAAACACTTGTCACCGCTTCAGCATTGCCATTTAGTGAACAGGACTGATGTTTTTTCTCAGCAGGGGGTGATATTTTAATGATGCAATGCTGTACTTCCTAGAAGACAGACAAGCCTCATGAGGCAGATTATAGGACTAAAGAAACTCTAATTCCATTAAAAGCAGACAGCACCAGACCATTTTTAAAATTAATTTTGTTTAATGATAAAAAGTATTATAACAGGTGGGTAGCCAATTGTAAAATTAACCAAAACATAAAGGAACAGAAAAACGCTAGGAAAGCAAGGGATGTTTTCATTATCAGTGTATTTAAGACTCGGTAGAAATATAGACACTGTTCTTTGCTGCCTCCTCTTTCCTCTCTACAAAGCATCCATGTTCTTTTTTAATCTGCCCAATAGCCAACTGATACTTGACAACATAGCTGAACATTTCAATTTAGAGATAATCTTGCAGAGTGATTTGTTTAATTATTGTTTTACTCCTGTAAAATGTTTGAATATTTCCAAATGGAATGTAGTAATTATTTCTGGCATGAAAATAAGCAATGATATCTTCTATTAACTAACTTATGTGTTGCTTGTCCTACTTCTGTGGTGTGTGTAAAAGATTCGGCATATTGCATCCCATTTTCCATTTGTTGGTGTCTTTAATTATATGGTTGTGCCTGCCAATGATAAAAAGTAGGCCTGAGAAAAAGTGAGAATTGGATGGTATTGTTTGCGTTAATTAAAGTGGGAAACCTAAATGGCTGCCTCAGGTTCCCCAAAACTATTTATTCAGTAGTGACTTATTCTTATTTGATAAGTACTTGAAAAGCTATGGATATTAACTACACCAGTCAGAAAGAATCATTTTGTATTATTTGTGTTTAAAAAATTAATTAATTAATTAATTAATTAAAAAAGAAAGAATGAATGAATCATTTTAGGGCAGGCTACATGGTCAAAAGGTAAAGTTCAAGCTAAAAGGAATATTCTGTTCTGCAGCATATACATTATCATGTCCAATATCTGGAATGTTTAAGAAAATCCGTAAGAAAATCTCTGAAAGAATTATCTTTGAAAAATGCCAAGTGCTTGATTCAATTCCCCACAAAGTGGACTTTACCAGTTATGAATGAGGGCAAATATATATGTCCCAGGACAATGTTTCAGGATCCAATCTGAGTCAGTCTCTCACATTCTGGTGAGAGAGAAGTTCCCTGAAGATGGGCTCCAGCACAAGTCCGAAAACTCAGATGACTAAATCTCCAATCCCAGTGACCGCTCCGCATTGGCTTATTTCCAGTTGTGCCTGAATTAGCTGTAGTTACAACAGCCTTTTAAAAAACGGTCCCGCCTAAAGAAAATATGTTTTGCACAGGTATCTAGAGAATTTTTGGTTGCACGAGAAACAGAAGTACTTTTAATTAAGGTGGAAAGCCTGCTGCATTAAAAAAAAATGCAACTTTACAATGCTCGAAACAATATATGAATGTTCACTCTGGTTCATTAAAACAAAAATAACGCAACTCACAGTTGGACAATACTTGCTTGCAAGTAACCAACATTCCACAATTTCTCTGAGTTCTCACTACTTTTCAATTGGCTAAAGATTCAAAACCCAAGGAAGAAAAAGGTGTGTCACAACCATGAGGTTTGCTGTTTAGATTTATTTTGGAGAGGTGACATGTCATACAATGATTAGGAAACAATATTTTAGTGCCTAAGATTGAGGAGGGAGAGGAAGAGAGAAAATGAGAGAAAATTGACTTTCTACCTCAGTATGTTTCAAATTACACAGCATTTACCAGCACAATAGCAAGCAAAATCCCCTCCCTTCCCATTGCTGAAAACTGAACAATTCACTATAATTCAGATTTGTTTCTTACCTTATGTGAAGTATAGAGATTTCTGACTAGGATCAGACCTTTATTTATCTTCTCCCAACCCTTTCTTTTTGTATCAGCTAGCCTGATGAAGAATTACAAAGTCAAAAGTTTGAACATTCTTATTCGCATTTTGCTTACCTCTAATAAAAGTATAAAATCCACCTCTTTTATAAATCTAATGCAAATTAACATTGCAGAAACCTGTAACAAAAATCCTCCCTTCATCCATCCAACTATAAAACAAAACATAATGATATATTGGAATAAAGAAATAGAAGCATTCTCTCACAGATTCAGTCATAAAAAGACACAAGTTATTCTTCCACCATTTGCAAATAAAATAAAACAAAACATAAACAATTACTCTGGGATCACTGATCATTTCCCCATCCCTCACAACAATGAATGCAAAGACTGCCCAAAGCATCTATTTGCTGATTTCAAGAAGTCCCGACTTCTTCTTCCAGGTTCTTCATTCATACACAAAGAAAACTCTACAGATAGTCCTCACCTTACAACCACAATTGACCTCAAAATTTATGTTGTTAAGCAAGATAATTCTTAAGTGAGTTTTACTCCATTTTACGACCTTTTTGCCACACTTAAGCAAATCACTGAAGTGGTTAAGTGAATAATGAAGCTAAATAAGCAAAACTGACTTTCCCCGTTGACTTTGCTTGTCAGAAGCTGGCTGTGAAGGTTACAAATGGTGATCACATGACCTCAGGATAGTCATAAATACTTGCTAATTGTCAAGCGCCCAAATTTTGATCACGTGACCGTGGGGATGCTGCAACAGTCGTGAAAACAGTGTGAAAACCAATCCTAAATTACTATTTCAGTGCCATCATAAGTCCGAATGATCATCAAATAAATGGTTGTAAATCAAAGACTACCTGTATTACCTCCACATTCCCTCAGTCTAATATTGTGCTGTCTCTCTATTGCTTCTGCCTTCCCATCACTCCTACCTAGTCAAAAGGTTAGCATCCAGTATTGTTTTGATTTGCTCCTTAACAAGAACTATAATTTAGCACTAACTACTCATGAGAAATTATAGTGCTGCTGGCTGGTGAATAATTTGCCGAGGAAGACCTGCTTAGCCATATAAAATAAATATCCACCTGCATATACTAGCACTAATCAGGGCGTGAAATTAAGCTTTTCATTCAGTACAAACTAAATGCTGCAAGGCGGCGATTTAGTGGAAACAAATATTAAGGTCAACCTATTCTTCCTATTGCCTATAGTATAGATGCTAAGAGAGGGCATGGAGCACTAATTCCACTTTTCTCAATCCAAGAAGCTAAATACTTCAATGATGTGTTAGCAAATTTACCATTTGCTTTTTACTAATTGCATATAGTTAATGAAGCGAATGAAACAAAAGCCTCCAAAACATTGTTAACTTGATCCCTACATTTCCTTTGTACTGTAGCTCAAATAGAAGAATAAAAATCCATTTGCAAATCTTAAAACAAAGATACAAAACATTTATTATTTAAATTTTATATAAATTCTGAAAGAACAAGGAACTGATCTGTATAGTAGAACTTCAATGCACTAGAAAGCATCCTTTCAGTTATGACGAAGAGAGCCAATTCTTGTACACAGCTGAAAAAGTTCCCTCCAAAATAGAATTCCCCAAATGTGCAAGAGAACAATATATCTACCTGGACATAAACAAACATGGATCTGTTTACACTGATTTTTCAGCAAGTGTTCCTAGAAATAACCAAGCAATATATGACATTTACTCATTCTCAAAGCACTGTGATATCCTAATGTTTGTTTTAGCATTACTGTCAGCATATATATTTACAATCTACTCTTTCCTAAAGTTTGCGGGAATAACAAAGTATAGAACAAGAATGGCACTCCCATTAGAACTACAACTGTGGAATTTACTATTTTTACTTGTAATCTGAATAAAATTTTAAAATATTTTTAATCAGATGAACAAATGTTAACAGAACATACAGACTGTTAACGCATATGTATATGAACTATTAAGACAACTGGTCATTAATCAAAGTATGTTATAGTTATCTATTTGATCAAATTAGGATTGCCATACAGTTTAAACCAATCTGGCACCTTAGCACTTACCTGGACTATACACTGCCAGAAATGAAGACAACAATATCAATCATTCCTTTTCTCCAAAGCCCAGTATAACTTTCTAATCTGGTCATGGAAAAAAAGAAAATCCACTCATATCCACCACAGAAAAAGGCTAGGTGCAACCATTCTATTTTCTCAGTTTTTTACCAATAAAAAACTAGAGAGCATTTATAAAAACAGTGCTATTTAACAATTGTAGACTTATCTATAGATAGCATAATATTAAGTCTTATATACCGCTTTACAGAGTCAGCTTATTCCCCCCAACAATTTGAGTCCTCATTTTACTGGCCTCAGAAGTATGAAAGGCTGAATCAACCTTGAGCCTGATGAGATTTGAACTGCCAAATGGCAGTCAGCTGGCAATCAGAAGTAATTTGCAGTACTGTACTGTAAGTATCATGCCACTGTGCAATATAGTCTCTGTGATGTAGTCTCAATGTACAGTGTGATGTAGTCTTAATGGCTCCAGATTAACTCAAAATGTCAACTAATCAACCTAGCTATAGATACACAAACACTACTATCAGATGTGGTTTAGAGCACTAAACCTGCACTAATGACAGAAATGGGTTAACTGCAACCTGCTTTGACCAGAATACCATCCTAAAACAAGGACCATAGTACACTACCCTCAAGAGTGATTAACTAATCTGATGCCAGTAACTGACAACACAAGAAAGAATTGATTTACCAGCATGACAAACGTCTAAATTTACCCTCTTCTAAAACTCAGAGATACCCACATCTAAATTATCATTGTGATATCTAATTTACAAATTAAAATCATATTAGTCTGCTAGATTCTTCAAGAAATATTTTCCACTTTTTGAAGAAAGTGAGAAAAAAGAATTTAAGGATATTCCACAAGTTCATGAATGTAAAGTCTGTGAAATGGTAAAGGAGATAATAACTTCAAGAAAGATGCTATTGGGGTTTTTAATAGAAATTCAAGATTTTTTGTTGTTAACTTGGTTATTTACAAACCTTCAATTCAAAATAGGAAATGTGAAACCCAGAAGTATAATTCATGTCTTCCAATTAAATTATCCACAACTGTCTTTTTTAAAAGGTATTCAAAATAATGACAAAACTAAGACAAAAGAAACCTAATAATGAATTGCAAAGGTATTTTTAATTAGACTTCTAAACAAATGTAGTTTAGCTGTATGCACTGCTAATTATGTGAAACCTGAAGTAGCTACTGGCCCATTCAAGAAAACAGATGTTGACTCACACAACTTTGATATCATTCTTAAATACCTTTGAAAACAAGGATCAGAAAATATGAACTCTTATTAAAAAGGCTTTATTGTATTTTTATAGCATATTACATACCTTGTAAGAATCAGTTTGTTTGCATGAATGTCAGTTTTATTTTCTGCCCATCCCTTTTTCCTGGCTATTTACAAGCTTTGTAAGAAATTGTTCTTTAATTAAGTCTAAGCATAGTTTTATATAAATGGATTCCTGGAATTAAAAACATTCAGACTTAAGAAATGATTGTTATAGAGACTGTAAGAGGCCGTAAAAAAAAGAATGCCACTTTAAACAAAGATTTCTCATTTTAATTAAAAAGATAATCATCACAACATTCCTACATTTAGTAAAACCATTTGAAGCTACTTTGGAAGATAAAGAAATTCATTTTTGATGCAATCACACAGAGGACTTTAGGACTTTATTTAGTCAAAATTCTGGCTACTCCATTGTGCTTTTAAGAATCATGGATGCAATTTGAAAATTTTCTCAAATATACACATTGGACATTAATCCCATCCATACTATACTTGCATATTATGGGTGCAACTTAGGTCAAAACAAGTTTAAGGAATTGTTCTAAGTTTTGTGGATTTCTTAAATACTTCAACATAAAATATTTTGGATTAAATATGAAATGTTGATTGGATTTGCAGTGTACATACTGAGCACAGCTGTTCTAAAATGTTAAGCATCCATCTTTAAAAATACATTTAAGAAACTAATATGCACATCATCCTTACATACTGAAAGATGCATCCACTATAATTATTGCAGCTGTATAATCCATTAAAATGTGCTCAAAGATATTCAAGAACACATAAGAAGCATTTCTATTTGAATAATGTAAAATATGGAAACTTGTTTCCATGTTTGCATAACTCTTAGAAGATGTTCCTGGCTTTCTTTGTATGCATGTATATGAAAAATGCAAGCTAAAGGAAATATAAAATGAATGTTTAGATTGATAAGATTTGAGCAGAGATATAAAAACCCCATTCCTATCATTTTTTCAACATTGTTAAAAGGAGGAATTTGAATAAAGATCAAATGTGTAGGGAGGATTATATACATAATAACAATGGAACCTAACTTTACATTCCTAACAATAGATACCTGCCAAATAAAAACTGCATAATGATCAAACAACTACAAAAATATATTAATGGTTATCAGATATTTTTCATATATCCATCCATCTAGTTGGTAGGCAGATCTGAGAACATATTTTGACTATGCAGTATATACAGAATCATTGCCATAGTGGGCATGGCAATCATAAAACATCATTTTGCCAAAAAGCAATCTGATGACTGAGGTTACTCCTTATCATTCCCTTTAGTTCTTCAGGATGATAACCACCATCTTAACTTCTTTGAAGTTTTCAGTAAAAAAAAAAGTGGGGCCAATTTTATATAGAATATTGAGCTACACTTATTCCTTTTATTTTATGAGATTGTCTATATAAAATATGAAGCTCCATATTAACTCCCTGTGATTGGTAAAAATGAGTACCTTGATGAGATGATTAAATCAACTTCTTTGAAAAGAAAAAAAAGATAGTACATTTAGTGCTGACTAGAAGCCCTTTCTAGACTTTTTGAATTTCTAATCCTGGTCTGCAATATCAATTTACTATGGATATACAAACATAGATATTTTTTTAAGTTCTACGGTAAAGAAAGAGAAATTTGTATTAGAAATGATAAAGAAAATTGAGAAATATCTATGTAACTGATATTCAAGGTCATTTCTGAAGCTAATTGCATGCAATAAGCTGAGTGATCATTCTCTTGCTTGTTGAATAGTTTATCCACCAAGAATGGGCATGAAAGATTCATAAACCAATTCCTGTCAATGAAAAGATAAAAACTCATCTGGAAAAGCTCCTAACCTATCATCAGCACTAAAAACATTTGTGAGGCAAGCCATATACCATATAATTGTGGCTGTCTAAAACTCTAACAAATAATATATAACTTACAGCACAAAGCAATATGGATAAAATACAAGTTTTCAACAGTGATGTCCTTGAGGGTATTAGTAGTCAAGGCAGTAACATCATAAACTAATCCATGAAGGTCACCCAAAATATTTGTTTCCAAATAAGCAATGTAACTGGGAAGGTCCTCAAAAATATTTGAAGGGCAATGATAGTGATCACTATTAATGCTAAGGATTGGTGCAAACAACTAATCAGAGTAAGAAGTTAATAAAGAGATTCCTTTAAAATGATTCAATATGAAGGAGATGGGATAGGATAGGGACTTTGTCCAGGGAAACATCTCTTCTCAAAGGTTACCAAAGATCCAAGACCCAATTCAGGTTAAATTACATAAAATACAAACCATCTACGATATTTTCCTTACATGTGCATAAGCTCTGAAAATCTTTTCAACTTATTTTATAGTTTTTATTCCCATATGCTAAATAGGTTACACAGATTTTATCATAGAAAATCTGGAACTGCCCAGCCTACATCTTCAGAACGCCCTTTACTTACAATATGATATTATTCAGTATTCTATGTTTAATTATATCCTGATTAAAACTGATATATACCGAATATGTATACTTAATAATAACTAATCAAGAAACTGTTTGCTTAAGAATAGCCCAACCTGAAAGGATTTAATAGTGTATTATTGTTAATGCAGTATTTTTATTATTGCTTGTGGCACTCATATATTACATACAATCTAGCAAGTTCAAGAAACCAGAAAGCATAGAGTAGCTCTCTTGACCAACAATCCCTATGTGTACATAACATACCTGGAGTCAAAAGAAAAGTACTTAATTTGGCACTGCATTGTACCGGTAATAGAAATTCTCTACTGAAAAGCATTTTGATGCACCTCAAATCAATCACCAATACAAACACCTGGACAAATACCACAAAAAAGCCAACAGTTAGGCTTCTTTTGAAGATATAACAGCAAGGATGGTTGGCTAGCTTTTATCTGTTCAAGGATAGTTTTGTTCCTTTCTTTTAGCTTTCTTACTTTCTCTTTCATCAACTCTGAATGAAAGTTTTCTCCTTGCATGGAACATTCATCACATTTGTCTTCTTCTTAGAGGAAGTTATTATGAAATTCTTATGAATTTGCACTTCAGAGAGAAATTGAAAAGATCCATATACAAGCATATGCATTCACACCCATGCAAAAAAGATCAACTACCATTTTCCAGAATGCAAGGGAACCTCTGTGAAAATGCCCAGAAGCAGCAAAGAGAATGAGGGATAGGAGGAAAAATCACTTGAGTCCCTACTGGCTGACTGAAGAGGCTTGTGAGTTTACTGCTGTCTCCATCTGCTCTTTTCTGCATTCCTGATTATAGTATCCCAAACACTATGGGCAAAAAACAAGCAAGAGTTGAAGCAATCTGCCTCCACCTCCACTGTATAATTAGGCAAAGTAGTCAAAGTGATCTGCTGTGCCTCCAGAGGAAAACGTTTCTTCCCCAATAACTGCAAATATTCTGGGAAAGGGAGGAACATAGTTTTGGTCAGAAGATCCCCATTCACCAGCCTGTGTTCATAGCCATCCAACAGGGGCAAAATTATTCTATCAAAGTAAGGAACAATTTATGCCCCATTGAAATAAGAGCACCAGAATAGAGTGCAAGAGGTGGAAAAGACAAAAGTTGTGCTTCCAGCTACTACTTGGAAAGTTTTTCAAAGGAAAAACAGAGAACTAAATCTGAAAATGTTCAGGTCACATTTACTAATCTTGCCTTTTAGTTAACCATTTGATGACTGCTCTTCTTTAGGCTAAATGACCAGCACTTTTAATAATAATGATTAACAAGTGATTGTATGCAGAATCAGGAAACAAGAAATGGTCATATCCTAAAACTTTTAAACCTATTGCCGTAAACTGAAGACGACTTGTCAGGAAAACTATAATGGTAACTCAGGATTTATCAGAGATTGATTTAACCTGGTGGTCTTCTAAGGACCAAAAGAAGAAAGGGTAGACCAACTGCTTGTTAAATGATTTTAATGGTTAGGTAAATTACTTATTAGTATTGTGCTGATCAAGTATAGCCAATACAAACAATGATGAGATATATAACACTTTGATTTTAAGAACAATTCAAAAACCAAAGATATACTAATTGTAGAATGTGCAATCTTCCAAAAAAGTCTAGCTTTACAAAGCAAGAATTGCAAAAAAATATTTGGAGGTCCTTCTTCCTATAGAAAAAACTATTTTTTCAATGTAATAACAGATATTTTTAAGAATACATCAAATCTATAAGGAAAATGGTATTCCAAAAAAGAAAGTAGGTCAGGAATTTTCTTATGAAGGGCAGAAGTATCTAATATCTTTTCTCTCATTACTCTATTTGTCCTGATGATAGATACAATAGCCATAGGTATGAGAAAACATCTCATATGTTCATATTAATTAATATGAATATCTCACAATAAAGGAAGCATATCCTAGACTACCAAACTCATATGATTCCTTTTCAATAAATACAGGTTACATACTCAAACATGAGTAATAAACAACATTTTGGCTGGAAGCTATTATTTGCCTCTTCAAAGGCATTAACTGGACTAGACAGTAGAATAGATGTTAGCTTCCAAATCTCAAATTTCAAATATAGTGACACTGAAAACTACTTTTAGGTTACATACCCTGGCAGTCTTTCATCAATCACACCCTACAGCTGCAATAGTTTAACACTGTAAATTTATTCAGCTACTTTACACTTTCTGAAATTGAGGCTTATCTCTCCCCTCTTGTTTCCAATATGAAAACATACAATTTTCCAGTGCCTGCAAGGATCAGCTTTCTTACTGTGCATACTGCCTACTATAATACCACTGCCTTACAGCTTGTCTCTCCTGAATTTTGAGAGTACCTTTAAATTGTATAATATGAAAACTAGGAAACCTGCAACACCTGCAAGCTTTATAGGAAAAATATATGTCACTAGCTCCCATGAAATTAAAATATTGCCTATTGCTTTGCCATACAAGGCTTATGATTCAGTCAGACCTACCACTGATCAGCATTTTGGTTTGGGTGGGCTACTTTTCTCAGAACTCAGCAATTAGTAGTACCAGTGCAGTTATTGGATATAGTGGTTATTGAATAAATTAATTTGTACCCACCATTATTTATACAAATTACTCAAGGCAGCAAACATATTCCACAAACCTTCCTCCTCCTTTTTTTTGCACAACAACTTTGTGAGCTGAGTTGGGTTGCAAGAGAGTGACTGGTCCAAAAGAGATGCCTGGGAAATGCAAATTTCTTGGCATATCAATGAAAACAGGATGAAAGCTTTTAGGGCAACAGGGAAGAAAGATGGATCAGGTATAGTGTATATTGCTTTAGATACAATTTCTACTCAGAGATGACTCTACTTACAACACATGACAAGAGTGGAGGTTTCGGGGAATGAGAGTGGAAAAATAATAGTTTCTACATAAACTCACCAATTTGTGTGTACCTAGAAAGAAGAATGTCCTCATAGCTTTTGTTGTCATATGACACCAAGATGCAATAAGGAACGGCAGCAAAGAGTGCTCATCATAGACTAACAGCCTTAAACATATACATCAGAGTAGAGATTATATTCCTTGGTTACATTTAACCACCACATATCTAGCCTTAAAAAAAAAACCCTCTCACAAATAGAATCTTTTTCCAATGCAATGTAACTAATCCAAAATTCTATCATACAATATTTATATCAGAATGCAGTATTTTACTGATTTTAAAAATACCCTATCATTAACTACCTTGTTGCAAACCTTTGACACCAAAGACTAAATCAATTCTGTACCTTAGTTAAGCTTGCTAACCACTTTTTTTTAAAAAATTGTATAAAATGCTTCTTACCCTGTGCTAATCTAATCAAGCCCCTCAAAAAATAACGAGCATTTTCATTTTTCCTAAAACCCATCACATCTTCCAACATGTACTCCCAACCTCAGGATGTTCTGATCCAAATTTCGGCCTTCTGGACTCCTTCATTACAAAAGCCAGGCCTTCAGTCCAGAGTTCCATATAATCCGTTAAAATAAAAACCTAAACAGAAAGAAAACCCAAACCAGGGAACTTCTTTCCATATCAAATCCGCTACAACTGAGGGGCATCTATGGGGGGGGGGGGGGGAGGAAAGGGGGAGACGGACCTGATGGAGAAACCTACAACTTGCTTGCTTTCCTTTATTTTCTCACTGTGCCGTAAGAATCTCAATGTCCCAATGTTTGTTTTCCCCCCATCCGGACTCATTTAAAAGATAACTGTTGCCCTTATGAGTTGTTAGTTAACCCGTATAAATCTCTCCTTCTCCACAAGTCCCCATCTTCCTCGGCTTCCTACTACCGTTACCAGCAACAGCCATCGCCAACCCCCTTCTCCTTTCAATCTCCTGCCCACTCTTTTCCTTCTTACCATGAATTTCAGGGCTTTCTCTTGTACCACAGCCTCGGCGGGGTCCATAGCCTCCCCAATTCGCCTCGGGTGTAGCTGCCGTTCCTCCGCCACCTCCGGGCCTCAGCCGGCCTTGGGCCTAACGCCGCCCCTCCCCCAAGCCTCTCTCTTTCTCACTTAGTGCAAGGCCGCAGCCAGCGCTGTTAGAGAGAAAGCTCCGTTGTTCTCCGGCTCATGTAAACGGGAAATGTAGTCCCAGGGAGCTCCTGAGAAGCAGCCGAGAGCGTCCAAAACACTACACTTCCCAACAACCCTTGCGTGAGAGGAAATGCTGCACTAATCGCCTCTTATGGAGCGCAAAGTGGGGGGGGGGGTCTCATAGAAGCGGCTGTGCGATCGGTTGAGTACGGTAGCTGAAATAGGGGAGGAGGAGATTTCACATTTAAGAGAAAGATAAAAGGCTAAAGAAAACTGAAGTTTTATAAATATACACACATCAGTGTATGTGTAATTGTACCATTGAACAGAATGGGGTTGCAGTGACTAAACCTTGACCAAAGAATTCATCTGCCTTAGTAGTATAGCCTTTATTGTCATTGTACAAAATAAATACGACGAAATTGGCACCGCTTATGATCAGCCATTGTGATGTATAAACATATGCTATGTTAATATATTGTGTAGCACCAGCTGTGATTATTCAATAAGCATTAGCTTAAATATACCGTGGCTTAGCATGATGTATGGATTTAGTGAGGGAATTAACACTTTTAAGTAGCTGTTCAATAAAAAGCGACTCCAATATAGTACTGTGTGGTGTAAGGATTGTTTTTAACACACACATATCCACCATCAAATAATTGCTGAGTCTCAAGTAACTCAAGTGGACCAGAAGCCCAACTTATTGAATAGCACCTTAAGACCAACACAAACAGAGGAACTCGCTTTGATCTTCTTTCTGCATGCAAAAAAGAAAACCTGTTGCAATAGCAATCCTTTGTCATGACTCTTGTTTCCAATTGTAACCATTTTAGTCTCCTGCTCAAAATAACTGGTAGTGTACTAGTACTCATTTTACCCATTCACCTGTTTTCTTTGGAGAGTCATGAAGAATAGGGGTCTTAAGTTACAGGAAAACAAATTCCAGCTGAATGTTGGGAAAAGTTTTTAACAGGAAGACCTAATTCACCAGATCAACAGCAGAACTAATTACCAAGGATGTGATGGAATACACTCACTTTGAAATGCTTTAATTTGGATTTTTAAACAGAATTGTGGATTAGATTTGTTGACCAAAGTGTCCCTTATACCCCAGTGCTTCTTTTATTCTATTAATTAGTCCTGTACTGTCAGTCAAAGAAGAACCACAGCTGTTCCTTGGAGAAGTAGAAATAAAACAAGCAAGGGGCAATATCAAAAAATCTGGTTTCCTATTCACTCCTTGATTAAAATCAAAGTGCTGATGGGTGCCCTTTAAGGTTTTGGATGGTTAAAGGTTCTAGCAGAATGCCTCCATCACCAATCTGCTGTATAAATCTAATCTGGTGTTAGTTTATGATTCAGCATGTTGTGAAAACCAGAAAGTTGCATGAATAAATCATTCGTTCTGTTTGTGGTTCAAATAATCAATTGTTTGATCATCCACTCAGATCTGCAAATGCCTGTAGATTGTACCACCTGAAAGGTAATAAGTCAAGCTACCCAATAAAGAAAATGAAAACAGCAACATCCAGGGTCTGCAACTATATACCCCAACCCCCATATTTTAGGTTCAAATTTTTCCAGGACACTGGGCTCTACCACAGCTTTATAAATAGCCTATGAAGTCTCCAAAAACATTTCTCTTGCATATGTCCTTTTCTACATTAGCTATTAAGTTTAGAAATATTAGTAGCTCACTAAAAACTGGGGAAACATATATCCTACCAGGAATCTATACTAGACTGCAAGCTAAGGCCCTTTCAGAACATGAGTTGGAAGAGACTTAGTCCAATCTCCTGCTCAAACAGGAAACCCTACACCATTTCAGACAAATGATTGCCCAATCTCTTCTTAAAAACCTCCGGTGTTGGAGCACCGCAACTTCTGGAGGCAAGCTGTTCCACTGATTAATTCTTTTCTTCCCTGCACTCTTTCTAAGTCTCAACATCTTTTATATATCATGGTAACCAAAACTGGATGCAATATTTCAAATGTGATCTTACCAAGACATTTTTAAGTGGTACTAATGCTTTACACGATGTTTGTTTTATCCCTCTGTTGAAGCAACCTAGGACTGAATTGGCTTCTTTGGCAACTGCAGCTCACTTCTGGCTCATATTTAAATGATTGTCACTAGAACTCCAAGATCCTTCAGTTACTACTGTTAGGCTGGGCCCCACCTGTTTGCATCTATGCATTTGATGTAGAACAGAGGTTCCCAAACTTGGCAACTTGAAGACTTGTGGACTTCAACTCCCAGAATTCTCCAGCCAGCTCTGCTCCCCATTGATCTTGCTCTGCTGGCTGGAGAATTCTGGGAGTTGAAGTCCACAAGTCTTCAAGTTGCCAAGTTTGGGAACCTCTGATGTGGAACTTTACTTTTTACTGAAATTCATTTTGTTCGATAAGGCCAAGTGTTCAAGTCTCTTGAGAGCCTTCTGTATCTTAAACCTACTTTCAAAAATATCCCTCAGTATGTCTAATGTTAGAATATTTTGCTTTATTCTAGAATTGTAAGTCAAATTCATGTGTTCTTCTCCTTTAATTGTAACCTTTAGTTCCATCTACTGTCCCAATTTTTAAAATCTTATCTTATTATGGGTTTTTTTGTACAAGAAGTCAAAACAAAAGCATTTTTCCACAGGAAAGCTTCTTTATAATTAATTCCAAAATCCTATTTTAAATTTATCTGAGCTCTTACTCTGTTTGTAACTTTTTAAAATCAAAGTTTCAATATCCTTTTGCTTATTAAAAAAAATCCCACATTTTAAAAACTTTTTTTTGCTAAGGATTGAAGGAAACATATATGGTACCGTAAAGACTTGTCAATCCAAAAGTTTCTAATAGCCAAAAATAGTTTAACAAGCAATTTCTGAAAATGATTAAAAAAGAAAGAATGTGAATTTTGTATCCTTTCAGATGTGCTGACCATAGTTTGAGCAAGACAGATATTCTCTTATCTCCCAGAGCTTTAAACCCATTGCACACCACTTTCTTGCAGCCACTTCATAAGGAGCAACTGTCTGGAGTATTTTTGGGCGATCTCAAATCCTCTATTTGTCCAGATTGGTTTCAAAGAGCTGTACTCTTTGGCAAGTACAGATTGGTGTACTTGCTTTCCTTTCCACCACAGTCATTGGCTCCACTTTTTACAGAGCTGCCTTCAGTCTTCCATAGTAATATTGTAAAACTCACCATAATCCTCTTGGTCAAAACAAGCTCACAACAAATTGTTTAGTGTAATTGAAGAATTTCTAATTCTAAAATTTTATCAGCAGAAAACTGATATTACTATAAATAGCAATTGCGAGTTACACCGAACAGATATGTAATCAAGAAGCTAAACAGATTAACTGAACAGTGTGTGAATAAATTATTTTATTTAGAAAGTTATTTTATTTATTTGGTATAGTGCAATAGTTAAGGTGCTAGATTGGCAGCAGAATATGTAGGTTCAAGTCCAGCATCAGCCACAAAGCTAATTGAATTAGTTTAGTCTACTTTTTCTCATACTTTGGCCATCTAATGAAAAGGAAGGACTCACTGGAGAAGAGCCTAATGCTGGGAAAGATTGAGGGCAAAAAGAAGAAGAAAGGGACAACAGAGAATGAGGTGGCTGGATGGAGTCACTGAAGCAGTAGGCGTGAGCTTAAATGGACTCCCGGAGATGGTAGAGTATAGGAAGGCCTGGAGGAACATTGTCCATCAGGTCACGATGGGTCAGACATGACTTCGCAACTAACAACAACTTCTTCTCAATCCAACCTATCTCTCAGAGTTGTAAGGAAAAATGGAAGATGAAAGCACTGTTTACATTGCTTTGAACTTCTAAAGGAAAGGTGAGATATATATTTAACAAAATTATTAAAATAGCAATCAAGATTTTATGGCAGAAATATAGTAGCAGCAGGAAAAGAATTATTTGCTTTGTGCTTTTCTGATCATACCGTCCTCTTAAGAATTTCAGGCCCCAGATAGGAACACCTGCTATTTCCCTGAGGAGTTGAATATTTGCTATACAATCTAAAAGCAGCTGTAACTGTCGGTCCAAGATAAATTAAGGTGTTCTTGTACTGGAATGATCATATAAACATCTGTAACAGCACAGAGGATCCTTGGATTAATCAGGAGAGGCATCTGCATGACTGACAAATAGAGAAATCAGAGTTGTTGAAGCAATTATGAAAGATCTGTGATTAATTTTTTATTGTGTATGAGGTTTTTTTTTAGTCAACTTAGAAAACTATTCACACTTAAGGATCTGGTAATTGTAGACATCAGCTCTGCCTATTTTTATTTTGGGAGAATTAAAGACAATAACATTTTCTGCAGGTTAGCAGCTCTTTTTTTTTTCCTTGTCAGAAAATTAAGCTTCATTGACTTCATTGAAAGAAAGTTGAAAGGCATTTTTTTAAGCTAATTTATGATACTGCAGGCAATCTTAAAACTGACAAATATTGTGGAGCTCTTCCCTTCCTGGTTCATTTTCCAAGGAATCCCACCGTATTACAGGATGTTCTTGTTTCAGATGGAACTACAGATGGAATGCTTGGCTTTACTATCACACAAAAACATTTTTTTTCACACAAGCATTACTAAAGACACAACCACATAACCCCTACACAATAATTCAAAATACCCTTGCAAAATATTATTTATGGGTGCTTCCTCATAATGTAAACTTTTGCTCCTAGCTATATCTAAGGTCAGCTAACATGTTGTTTTCATCATTTCTCGGCACACATATATGATTTTTGGTAGGTTGACAACAACCATGATGATGATACAGAAGAATCTGGAACTGTCGGGGGTTCTGTGGGCTTCTTTTGTCTGCTGTGCGCATTTTAGCTTCGTTCTGGTCACTGGTAACATCCCTCCATGGCCATTTTGGCTTTGACAAGAGAAGTGATCAAGTATCAGCCATTTCTTATTTTTTTTCACAATAGCAAAAATTAAAGAATTAGATTCCTTTTCCTCATTTTAAATAAAGGGCAATAACTATGAAAAAGCAAATTGAGAAGACAGATGATAGTTTAGACAAAAATAATTCATTATTTCCTCAAACCTTTTTTAAACTATAATTTTATTAAGAGTTTTAAAAACAAGAGCAAAAATTAACACAATCTAATGAGGAGTGGGGGAAAGGAAGAAATAAAAGAGAAAGCTAAGGTGCAAAAAGAAAAAGAGAGAAGAGAACAGTAGAAAAGAAAGAAAAAGGATATAAAGAAGTGACCAGAAACCCTAGTCTCTTTCCAATAAATTAATTGGAAAGCCTATATGGACTTCTTGTGTACAACATAAAGAAATGAATTTAGGATTCTTTGATGATTAGATGGAATAGATTATATAAAGAAGAGAGTCATGATGTAACTTTAGAGAAAGAGGTAAATATACAATGGTATTTACAATTGCTATAAAGAAGATCAAAAGTCATTTCATTATCTCCTCAATCCTGACTTTATTAATCACTGTGCTTATCCTCATTTCCTCCCACCATTTTTTCCATACCATTGGGTAGTCTCATAATCTTTAAAAAAAAAAGACAACGGTATGTTGTTGTTATTGTTTGCCAAAGCCAATTAATGCACCAAAGACAAATTCTTTGTGTACCCATCACACTTGGCCAATAAAGAATTCTATTCTATTCTATTCTATTATCCTGCAACTCTACTCTACTCTCTTCTCTTCCATTTATGTTGTTACCATAACAGACATAAAATCCAAACCTCTTATCCAAAAAAGGACAACATAATAGTATGTAACCATTGAAACATGTGGATGTGTACTTAGAATCTTCAAAACTCTGAAAATTATTGACTATATGGGGAGTGACCATATGAACTATAATTAATTAAATTCAAATTTTATTTACCCATTAACTTACTTTAAAAAAAACCCTTATCCCAATCTTTGAAAACTGGAACAACAGAATGATGCAGGCAACAAATACCATTGTAAGTTGTTTTTCCAGTCTCACCTAGTTTTTGTCATAGTGCCACCAACCTTTTTGAAACACCAGGCCCAGCGATGCCAGAGTCACAGATGAGGAAGAGGAAGACATGTGACAAACATACTACTGTCTGAGAGTGGAGATGAATAAAATGTGAGTAACAAAGCAGCAGCAGACCAATGGAGAGAGAACAAAGAGGTGGGAAAACGGAAGAGCAAGAGAGAGTAAGAAAGACTGATGGGATACAGAACTCGAGCCATAAGCTGAATGAGAGCTTCTTGGTAAAGCAGGAGGGGCAGAAAGCCCCCGCCACTTATCTCCAAATCAAGCTTTGACAGAGTGCTAAATCTCCTGTCTGTCAAAACTGTACTAGCTCTACCCACTTTTGCAAGAGTGATGGCTGCTTGTTTTTCCTACATGGCAGGTGGGAATGGGAATACTGGTTGGAAAGAAAGCAATGTTAGGAAAAGAAACACAACCGTCAATTGTGAAGATGGAAGCATTTACTGTAGCGCCAAGGAAAGAAACCCGTGGGTGTATGGATGACTGCCTGTCAGCTTTGGAGAGAGAAAACAATGTAAAGACTAAAATAAATTACTATATAAAAGAAGAAAGAAGAAACTGAGAAAAGACATAGTGGATGAAAAATAATGTATCAGTAAATAAACATATATTTCAATTCTCAAACAATTTAAAATTCATTATTCCATTATGTCATTGATTACGTAATTGAATGGATAAAACCAAATTCATGATATCATTCTCAGAATGTAAATCACAAATTTGTAAATATTCATATTTATACTGATGTCACCACTATTTATCATTACCTAAATAAAGGCACATCTTATAAAAGAAAAAAATAAATACTAAAACATAAATACATTAAAATTAGCACACAAAAAATGAAAGAAAAGTAACCAGCTCTCATGCGGCATGGCCATTATTTTAAAGCCTGTAATTATTCTCATGCAAATAAACTTGTCCAACAAGACTAATATCCTTCAAGAATCTCTGATAAACTTCCAATAAATCCTTGAGTTTCATACATAACAATTTTTTAAATATTTGTTCTTATTTGCATCTGTCTGTCTGTCTCTCTGTCTCTCTCTCCATACATACATACTATTTATTTATAGATGCTTGCTTATGGACCTCTGAACATTTGGGAACAGTTTTAGATAAGTTTATTATAAATATGATTAATTTATTTTTCAGTTACCTTTACAGCCTGTATAATTTTAATGCTGAAACAAAAGATGACCATTGCAGCAGTAGTATCATCCCACGGGAAAGCCATGTAATGTCATTGTCTTGATTATTTTTGCATTAAGACGTTACCTAGATTCTTTATAAGAAATGCTCATTCCTTGGACGTATTCAATACAAATCGAAAGTGGTTGTAATTAATTCAACAAGAACAATTGTCAGCTGAATTTAAGCTAAATCTTCAGGGTTATTATATACCCTTTTAGCTAAACAATTTATCATGCATATTTCTCTATTTCATTTTGCATTCTGACTTTATAGTTCCAGGTAAAATGACATATTTAGGAAGTTGCAATATTAATCTTGGACACATTTGGGGATTTCTATCATTTTCATTCCTTTAAGCTTTTACTACCTGAGATACGCTATTTTAAATAATAATAAGGATGATTTTAAATGAAATTTTCATATCTACTATCTGCTTACGTTCAGATTTGATGCAATCTTTCAGGCAGCTTCTTGTATTACTTCTCTGCAGACTGAAATGAGGAGAAGGAAGGAGGAATAGGAATTAGTAAGAAAATTTCTTGCAATACCTACTATGAGAAGGTGGCATTAATTGTTGAGAAGGCGGCATAAATCAGTGTTAAATATCAAATAAGTGGTTTCAGAATTATGAAGGTAAATTAGTTTGTTGTATAGATGAGTCTACACATCACTTTCAATTTTAAGAGAAGAGAGAGAGAGGGAGGGAGGGAGGGAGGGAGGGGGAAGGAAGGAAGGAGAATGAATAACTTCTTGGAAGTTTTGTAACTGTTACAGTCTCAATGCTGAAAGAGGTTCCAATGTCATGAAAACATAATGAAGACTGAGATAATGAAAGGACTAACATTCTTCTGGAAATCCAGACCTGCCGGTGTGACTCACCTCCTGTGCCTTGCCTTCTGCTGGTATATATAAAACAATCAACTTACTGTCAGGGTTCCAAATAGCATCCAAAATCAAATCAGAGTCCAAGGCAAAATATGGCTCAAAGTTCCAATTTATTAAGAGAGCCATGTTGGCACAGCTAGGAAAACCCGAATCTGAAAGCTTCCTGGTTTTCCCCACCCAGTTGAAAGTTCATGATCTTGCCCACACACCCACAAGTCCATCACATGGTCCAATCTTCCACTGCCAGGCTGGCAGTTCCACCCATCCAGTTCCGGTGAGGTGCAGAGGTTTGGGACAAAAGATGACCTTGGCTTCTAGAAATAAATTTTATTTTGGCTACATAGCATTTAACTCCGTACCATCCCTGCCTCCCATTTTCCCACAATAGAAACAGCATAGTAGAATAATAGAAAGTGTGGCAGGCCAAAGATCCAAAAAGGAATATGGCTGCAGGCAAATGTGAACGTGTATGTGTGTGCTTCCTTTCATGGACCTTCTGCAAACAGGATGTGATGACATCCGGATGGGTGGGCGGAGCCTCCCACCACTGGCGCTATCGGTTTGCCTGAACCGGATAGAACCAGTTGAATTTCATCCCTGAAACAATACCCATTCACCAAACATTTGGTGCCTTTACTTCAAGAATACCATTCATTCTCAAACTCACCACATCCATATATATATGCACACATGGCACATAAGATGATAGCATCTACATTACAGTGTTGCTGACTAAATTACTAAGATGCATTAACGAAGCATTCTGAACACTAAAATATTTGATAAAGTGTGCATATTCTATTATTCTAATCAGTCTAGTATCCCTCCAATATGAAACAACTCCTCTAGTCTTCAAACTAATTCCAGAATCAAACATGAAATTGTCTGGCTGAATGGCTGGCACTATTTTTATAGCCTAATTCTTAAAAGAAATTTAAGAAATCCTTAGAATTTTCATGGTATAGCCAAATTAGTAATATGAGTCATTTGCAATGGCTCCTCTTCTTTGCACATTTCTTTAAAAGTGTTTTTACCATGGCAGAAGAGCTCATAAACTCATGGAGATTTTCACTCCTAATGTAAGAATAATGCATCATAACTTAATTTTTTTGCATTAGGTATGTTTGTGTGCATGGAGAGAGGGGGCATATATAAGTATAAGTATAATCTTTATTGTCATTATACTTAAATACAACAAAATTGGTTCTGACTGTCTGTCCCCACTGCCACAAAATTATTTCCCACCTCCACATTAAAAAATGCTTTAGAGGTAAATATTCAGTTGCCCTCCTCTATGGTATATTAATAATAATGGGCAGCAATAGGACTTGACTTCCGGCTTTCGAAGGTGACAGACGCGTCTTTGGGCGCCTCTGCCGCTTGCTTTTCTGGCTGCCACCCCCCCCCTGGGGGGGCACATGGAGTTTGTGCTAACTCCCTGCCACACGAGCTGCTGCGGGGGCCCCCGTAGCGATGGCGGTCGGCGGGGTGCCTTTTCCCACTTTGGTCTAGGAGCTGGAGAGCCGAAAGCGGGGGGGGGGGATCCCCCTCGCCAACGCTAGCTGGAAAATGCTGAAATAAAGAAGACGGGCTGAAATGCTGGGTCTGGAGGAGTGCACCGGGATCCTTTTCTAAAAAAATGTGGACTGTGAGTTTTTTGATTTTTTGCTCATTCAACCTTTTTGCGGAAAGAAAAATAGAGGGGGGAGTTTACTTGTAGAAGCCCCCCCCTCATAAAGAGCGGCTGCCAAAAATGCTCTCCGGAAACAGGAGAGAGAGGATTAAGAATGTCCATTCTCATAGCATTTAAAAAAGAACTTTGTTTCAAATACGGAGCTGCAGTTAATAACATTGTATCCGAGTCTTGTTAAAAAGAGGAAACTTTCACTTCTTATTGCCTTCCGGTGCTGAGGTGGGAAGATGGCGTTTTCCTTGTTCCCTGCTGAAAACTTTTACTGACTCATGACAACACTCCTTCAACTTTTTAAAAATTAAGGCAAAATTTATCTTTAAAGCCTTCTCAAGAAACCCTTGGTGTCCTTCCTAATAAGTGGATCTTTCTTTTTTCTCTACGGATTTGACAGCACAATCATCTCTCTGGATTTTATAAAATACAGGATTACAACATTGTCTTAGTTTGTTCCTGACATCTTGAATCTCACCGACTGCTTGCTCCTTGACGCCATTTTAATTGAAAGAATTTAAATTACAAATGCCTCCAAAAAAGCCTCCAACTGGGAAGTCTTTTTCCGCTCCATCTTCAGCCAGAGCCAGCCCTGTTTTACAACAAGGGAAAATTACTACAATGTTACAGAAAGAGGCTGCAGGAGAAGATACTCAAGAACCAACACTTCTTGATATAATGAAAGAATTACAAGGAATGCGGAAAGAACTTATGAACTTGAGAATAGAACTGTTGGAGGCACAAAGAACCACAACAGACAATAAACAGAAGATTGGAACGTTGGAGGAGGGATCAGCCGAGATCAGAGAAGAGATAAAGGAATTGCAAAAAGAAAGTCTAGAATTTTCTGGTTATATGTCTAAGTTTGAATTTGAAAGAATGTCTTTCTTTCTTAGGTTTCAAAACGTCCCTGAGAGAGAGGGGGAGGATCTCAGAGACCTGATGAGTACGATTTTAGCAGATTACATTAAAAAAAATAAAGAATACCTTTGGGGGGAAATAGACTTGATTTATAGAACCAATTCAGCATATGCTAGAATAAATGAAGTGCCTAGAGAGATTCATATTAAATTCTTAAGAAGGTCCACACGGGATGAGATATTGAGGGCTCAACGAGAAGGTCCTTTGAAGTACCAGCAAAAAGACATTTCTATATTGAAGCAAATTCCAAAAAAAAATTAGAGAAATGAGAAGGAAGTATTCCTTCTTGTCAAAAGAAATTATATAAAAATAGAATTTGGTTCAAATGGTTAATGCCTGAAGGAATGTTGGTATTCTGGGATGGAGGTAGGATTAGAATTAAAACAGTAGGAGAAGTGGAGGCCTTTCTTAAAAAGCATTCCTCAATCCTGGGAGATGAAGAAGGGGGAATGGGAGGGGCCATGGTCCCGCCTGAGGGAGGGAGGGAGGAAGAAGACACAATAGCAAAAAGACTCAGATCTCAAAAGTAAGTTTATTTTGAATTACTGTAATTCCTGAAACGGATGTTAATACAAAACAAAGATTGAATGTATGAATTTTAAAATGTAATATATATGTATCTCTCACCACCTTTTACTCAACAATATTCTGCGCGAGGACCCGAATGCAACCACCACCCCTGACATGGAAGCTCTAAAATGTATATTGTATACCCTATATACCCCTTTTCCCTTTTATAATTTGTAAAAAACAATAAAAATTGTTTTGCAAAAAATAATAATAATAATAATAATAATGGGCAGCAATATATAGGAATATTTACTTGAAATTGGAATAGCATGTGTACGTAATTGATGTGTTCAGACCTAGGCTGATATAGTAAAAAGTACACACTTAGTCCCCAAACCCTCTTTCCCCCCCCAAAATCTGTGAATTATGTTCATTCACAGCCCATAGTCAGTTCCAAATAGTTGTAAAGAGTTCTACAGTAGGCTGCCAAAGTCTTTCAGGATAAGGCTGATAAGCACCCACCTTTATCTTCCTTGAAACCCTGCCAAAGACCTAATTGGCAATTAGCTTGGCAAGGCCACACAGAGCAAAGAGTCATAGTGGAGCTTCAGAATGTAAACTGACCAGCATGAACAAAGTTGCTTCCTGCAAAGGCTCACGTGCCTTTCCTCCTCCTTTATGTCCTATGGGAGGGGCCAATCACCTCCAAGCCTTACTTCCAAGTTGTCCCTTCTGTCTTAACTGTTCTTGCCTTCTAGCAGCTCTGCGCATGTACACACTGGGAACAGCCTCCCCCTATTCCTCTGCCTCGCTGATGTCTGACTCTGGAAGCTCCAGAGGCAGCACATAACTCCCAGATGGCCCTGGCCTCCTCTCTGCCTCTGATGCAGAGCCCTCGTCCGAGCCTTCCCCAGATTCCAGGACTGGCCCATGTTCCTCCCCAACCTCCTCACTGTCCAACTCTGCTGCCATCTCTGCACACCACTGGTGGACCACAACAAGATGGTAGCCTTACTTGTCAAGTAAAGAACTGAAACTAGCCCTTCCAACATAGACTCTGCAAAGTCGGCTCTTTTAACACTGGTGGACTTCAACTCCCAGAGTTCCCCAGCCAGCTGGTTGGGGAATTCTGGGAGTTGAAGTCCACCAGTCTTAAAAGAGCCGACTTTGCAGACCCCTGACATAGGAACATGAAATAAATACATTTAATGTTTAGAAAAACTGGAGCAGATGAACTAGGCTGCCATGATAGAAAAAGTTAAATTCTTCACTTTAGTTTAAAAGGGATCGAAGAGATGGGGTGGGTGGGAAAGCAAGCTCCATTCAACAGCATAAAAACAATCCCAACAAGTCTCTTAGAGCCAGAAGAGGCATTTTAAAACCTCATGAATATTTAGCTTGTCCTCACGTAAAATATATGACTTTGGGTAAGGATCAAGCAAAGGAGGAGCATGATTTTTTTCTGATTTATAGACCCAGTGACGGATTATTCATAGCAGAGCAGCTGTGTGGAAAGATTCATCCACTGCAAAATGTGATTGTACATCAGGCAGTCTGAGAGAATGGAACTATGACTAATGGCTACTTTACATATAAATGAGAAGGTTTGTCCTAGGTATATACAGAGAGAGAGAGAGAATGAGAGGGAGGGAAGGAGGGATACCTTCCTGAAGAAGCCTAGTGGCCTCTTTGATCTGTGTAATAACAGGGACTACAGAAAAAAAAATTACCTAGCTAGTCTTATCCCAATCCAAAACATGTGCTTGGAAACTAACTGCAAAGCCAATCATTCTTTTGCTGCTCAACCATGAATTGATGATCTTTCTACAGATTCAGCCAAATCTCTTACCTATTTTTCATTAGAGCAGCTTTGGAGAGGAGCCAAGCCACATGGAATCTCACCCTTAAATTTAGTGGTCCATTCAAATACTAACTTCAAAAAAAAATCTTTTAGTGTCTGATGGAAACAGAAACATGGTCCTGAACATTTTTCAGGACCAAAGTATAAAGATTGTTATATTTTGCTTCATAGGCTGAAACTCTATACTTAGTAATTTGAAAATAAGTACTTTATTTTTATTATAATTTATATCTAAGCAAAGATCATTACTATCATTTTAAAGTACATGAATCCAGTGAATCCAATTCTGATGTTTGTATTAATTAGTGCTTTTTTAAAAAAGAAGTCTTAATTAAGTGTCAAGACTGTACTAGATTTAATAACTGTATAATATCTCCTGCCTTGAAAGCAGATATTTTTAATAATGCTGGGAACTGATAACAAAGGAAAGATACTACCCACTTGTTTGTGAACATTCTGAATGCATCTAGATTCAAATTCTGGAATATTCAAACCCTTAATATGATCCAGCAGAATCCTTGCTATATCTTGGTTGGCCTTCTCTGTATTATAGCTTCCACTTGAAACAGTATGTTGGACAAGATACTTTCCATTCAACTAGAAGCAAAATAGAATTGCTTTCTAGTAGCCTCAAGAAGCAGTAGAAATAAGCAGGAAAAAATCTGGTTAAGAGCGAGGAACATTGTGAGAAACATTTTATTTGACCAGAAATCTTCATTAGCAAGAAGGCACATAGTAAGATCATGTTAATATTGATGACTGCCAGGGGTGAAATCAATTTACCTTCACTACTGGTTCACAAATGTGAGCATGCGTACACTCACATGTGCCACCTCCGTGCATGCGCAGGATGTTCCGCGCATGCACAGAGCATCAAAAATGGGGCATGATGACGTCTGGGTGGGTAGGTGGAGCCTCCTTCTGCCACCGCTACCGGTTCGCCCAAACTGGATAGAACCGGCTGAATTGCACCATTGATCACTGCCTGATTTCTAGTGGAAAGTTCCCTATTTATATGCACCCCAGAAGATTATTTATCATACTTGGCTCAATCAGGCCTCCACACTTAATGAAGGGTTTCTCCATTCGATTCCTGGACATTGATGACCTTTAGGGCAGAGTTATTATTGTTATATTCTGAAATAATTGCTGCTTCCAAAGATTCTTCAAAGAAAACCCATGTAAATAGATTGTAATAATCCCGTTTAGAGGTAATTGAAGGATACATCACAGCCTCTAATTGTTTTATCCAAAATAGACATTTGGAGCCTCAGCTTAAGTTGGACAAAAGATCTCCAAATCACAACACCAGGTTGAATTTCTGTTTATTTCCTAATCAGAATCATATCTATCCTTCAATTCTATCCTTCAATTACCTCTAAACTGGATTATTACAATCTATTTACATGGGTTTTCTTTGAAGAATCTTTGGAAGCAGCAATTATTTCAGAATGAACTTTCAGTTTATCAAACAGCCTGGGGAGGAAAGTAGAATTCTTCAATTACTATAACACTCTTAAAAAACTGGACATATTAGAGGATATCTCTCAAATCCAATCCCAACAGGTGATTTTGGATGATAGCCATGCTCAATATAAAATTGTTGGATCACTCAATGAATGTACGATGAATAAATAAATGTGTGTTACAACAATATCATATGGTATAATAATATAGCCATAACCTGATGGCTTACATTGTTTTTTTAGTTTTCTTTCCCTTTAAAATGTTAACTGTTTCATTGCTCTGAATTTCCCAGAAAATCAGATAACTTTCTTAACAAAACCAGAAAGGAAATATGATCAGGAGCAAGTATGTCAACTGCAATCCCCTTTTAGAATTTTTCATTTTGAAAAAGTTTTATTGGGTTTTAAAGGGTATAAGGTGATACAAAGACATTTTGAGAACCTCTATGTTGGAGGTGTTGGCCCCCTCCGAGGCTTCATAAAAAAAATAGATAATACAATAAATTTTTCATTTGTTCTACAAAGTGGAAAGAGATACAGATATTTCAATTTAAAATCTATGCAGTCAATCATTTATAAACATCCAAATAAAAGTTACACTAAACAAAAATAAAGTCACTTGTGAGATCTAAGTCTTTTAGCAATTGTGTCTTCCTCTCCCTGACCTCCAGTGGGCGGAGCCGTGGCCCCCTCCGTTCCCCCATTTTCATCCTCCAGGATTGAGGAATGTTTTTTGAGAAAGGCGTCCGCCTCTGCAATTGTTTTAATTCTTACCCTTCCTCCCTCCCAGAACACCAACATTCCCTCAGGCATCACCCACTTGAACCACACCCCCTTTTTGAATAATCTTTTGGATAAGAAGGAATATTTCCTCCTTATCTCTCTAATCTTTTTCGGGATCTGTTTCAAGATGGCAATCTTGTTCTGTTGATAGATTAAAGGACCGTCTCTCTGTGCTCTCAGGATCCCCTCCCTTGTAGACCTTCTTACAAATTTAATATGTATCTCTCTGGGTACTTCATTTATCCTGGCATATGCTGAATTAATTCTATAAATCAGATCAATGTCCCCCCAAATATCTTCTTTACTCTTTTTTGTATAATCTGCTAATATCGTACACATTAAATCTTTCAGGTCCTCAGTGCTTGACTCAGGGGCGTTCTGAAATCTTAAAAAGTAAGACATTCTTTCAAAATCCATCCTAGACATATGACCAGCCAAATCCACTATTTCATTATGAGAATTTTTTTAGCTCTTCCTTTGTCTCAGCCATCCCCCCCCTCCAGTCCGTCGATTCTTTGTTTATTTTCCATTAGTGCTTTCTGTGTCTCCAAAAGTTCTAATTTTGAACTGACATTGTCCTTCCGGATTTGTTTAATTTCTTTCATAATGTTTTGAAGAGTTTCATCTATTGCTGATAATTTAGCGTCCACATCTGCTTCTTTGGGTAACATTGAAGTAATCTTAGGTTGATGTAGCTGCTTTTTTGAAGCCATAATGAAAGTTTTAAGTCCTTGTCACTAATATGGCGTCTGTTGGAGAGGCAGTCCGTGAGGCAAGGAGAGAGCAAACCCTTTTAGAGTTTTTAACAATTACCCAAATGGATTGGTAGGAAATTTCCATAAGTCAGATAGGACACAATTTAGGTTTATTTATCAAATTTATATGGCCACCCATCTCACAAAAAGTGACTCTGGAGAGAATACAACAATTGATAAAAGGTAAACACACAAAAACAGCCATTATTAAAAATGCAAATTAAAAAATTTGCATTTTAATTATTATTACATTTGCATTTTAATTATTATTAAAAAATCCTTTGTGGGGTGGGTTCCTGCCAGTTCTAAGCTCTTCTATAGAAGAAGTTCCACAGATCTACAGTGCTGTTTAGAACCGGTTCCAGCTCCCTCCCCCCGCCCGTCTGCACATCATCAAGATGAAGAGTGAGAGGAGGAATTCTGGGAGTTGAAGTCCACAAGTCTTAAAGCTGTCAAGTTTGGGCTTCCGGTTCCGGCTCCTGCGGTGACGGGCGAGCCTAGCGCTCGCTCGCCGCTTTGTTTCTCTTTCTGCCCCCCCACGGGGGCGAGACTCCTCTTGTTTGAGGGTCTCCCGTAAAGCCGGCTCGTCGGGGGGCGCCCCCCCCCCACGGCGGTGGAGGAAGTGGCCTCCGGCGCGTCTTAGGTGAGGGAGAACATGCTGCGGGGGGTTCTCCCTTCGCCTAAGGAAGACGGCGCCATTTACAACAATGAAGAGGGTTGATCGGCTCGGTCGGAAGGTCTCCCGAGGCTTCAGCTGCGAGGGGAGAGTGAGTTTTTAAAAAAACTTTTTTTCTGCTGTCAGCCAGGCTGAAAGGACTGGGAGGGGGGAGTTTGTTTTCAAAAAAAACCCCTCGGACTTAAGCGGCACTTGGAAAGAGAAAGCGGAAATCTTAAATCCGGACTGTCTCTAACAAGGGAAAGTGGTATGCGGCTACTTGCAACATTGTGTCTAGGTCTGGCTGGTTAAAAAAAAATTTCTTTTACTACTCTCTCCTCTGGGCTCTGAGATGGGCGGTGGAAAGTGGCTTTTCTTTGCCCCTGCCTGACTATTTTAACTATGGGAAATTCCCAGCGTCTCTTTACAATTGGGACTCTTTCTGGATATTAATGAAGAATTTTTTTTCTTGTTGGATTTGTGGTTCCTTTCTGGATTACCTTCGTTATTATAACTATTGAGTTGGAAAGTTGTCTCTCTCTTGGTTCCTGAATTTTACAACGTTTCAACCTTGATCTGAACTTTTGGCTCCCGGTTAGTCTCACCAGCCCCACCCTGAAAACGCCATTTTGGTGGCACTGACTCTAACAGTTAAGATGGCTCAAGAAACAGCACTGACAAGTTTAGAACAACGGATGGCTTCTCTTGAAACTGTTATACAAACTTTGGTTCAAGAAATTCAGGCCCAGAGGGCAGAAAACATCATTTTCAAGAAGGAGCTATTGGACATACGGAACCAAACGCTGGAAATCACACAGAAGACTGAAGAATTGGAAGGGGGGCTGGTGGGGGTTAAGGGAGAGATTTAAAATGTTACTAAAGAGGTTGAGGAAACAAGTGGGCATGTGTCTAGGATTGATATGGAAAGAATGATATATTTTTTGAGATTTCAGAATGTTTTTGAGCAACCTGGTGAATGCCTCCCTGATCTTATGAGCACAATTTTAGCAGACTATTTACAAAAACTTAAAGATGAGATCAGGGGGGACATTGACCTAGCCTATAGAATTAACTCAGCATATGCCAGGATAAATGAAGTGCCTAGAGAGATACATGTGAAATTTGTTAGAAGGTCAACCAGAGAGGAAATCCTGAAGGCGCAGAGAGGGAAGATCCAGGGGGGACGGAGGGAGCTACGGCCCTGCCCGCTGGGGGCCAGGGAGGAGAAAAAGAAGATACAATAGCCAAGAGACTTAGATCAAAAAAATAACTTTGCCTTGATTTTACTGAACAATTTTGCATAATATTTTCTGGATTTTTTGTAAATGTCTGACAGCATGGAATTGAGAATTTAGGTATATGTACTTGCTTTTACCTTGTAGTGTTATGAAAAATGCTTTTTTTTTGGTTATTTTTTTATTGTGTATTTTGAGGTCTCGGAAGGGCCAACGACTTTGACGTGAATGCTCTCAAAATTTCTTTGTATCCCTTACCCTATCCTATAGGAAAAATGTAAAACCAATAAAACTTTTTCAATATAAAAAGCTGTCAAGTTTGAACACCTCTGGGTTTTTTTTTTCTAAAGGGTTAGGGGTGCAAGGGTCTTGTAACTTGACAGCTTTAAGACTTGCGTGCTTCAAATGCCAGAGCTTCTGAGCCAACATTTTGGCTGCTAAGCAAGAGTGTTGTTAAGTGAATTTCACCACATTTTACATGTTGGCCACGCCCGCCCAGTCACATGACTGCCAAGCCATTCCCACCCGGTCACATGGCTGGCAAGCCACTCCCACAAAGCAGGCCACACCTACGGAAGAGGTTCTAAAAATTTCTGAAATCTACCACTGAGCCAATGGTTCCCAAATTAAAAAGAACAGTTAGTAAGCCTTTATCAGTTACCTGCAAGAGATTAAGTGTTCTTAATCTGGAAAGACAGCAAGAAAAAGTCTAAAATTTAAACATGGCACTCAAACAAATCAACTGAAATATTGTAAGGTTTTATTTTTGCCAGCAATATAAGTTCTAATTTAATCTAGTCACATATGAGAATCTTCACCATGCCGAGCCATGTATTGAATATGGAGTTAAGTGTCAGGAGAACTGATATTTACCACCAAGCCCTGGTATGAAGTATCCCATGAAATATAGCAACAGAGGTGCCAATAATATTGTAATTTGAAAAACATTCTGAAGGAGTCAGGAAGATGCCTTATCACAACAGCCATTAGATGGAATTTTCATGGTGGACTGTTCTGACTCCCTCCCGACAAAAGACAAATGACTAGACTGGCTGCTATTTGGCAGCTTGCCTGAACTAACCTTGAATAGAAGATAACACGATCCAAACTCTCCAACTCTGAAAAACTCTCTGACTCTGAAATAACCTCTCTGTGTTGTTTCCTACAAACCTTTCGATGTACCGAGGAATTCTTTTAAAGCCTCTTGGGAGGGGCCAGTCAATTAGGCAGCTGCTACTGATATCTCCGACTGCGTCGTTCTGCTAATTGCCGTTGCCTCCTTTCAATCCTTCTTAGCCTGATATCAGGGACAAACTGGGCTTTCTCCTCCCCACTACACCAAGCCCCAGGTGCCTCCTGATGCCTAGCCGGGCTCTCTGCTCTCTCACTCTCGGCCTCCTCCTCTAGAGCAGACTCACTATAGGAATCCATCAGCAGCTCATCCTGAGCCGGCTGGGCCACAACAGTGGACTAAATACATTATTCTAATACCTGTTTAATAACTATAGGCCTGATGAATAAACTGGTCTTTGCAGTTGTCAGTTAAGAGGAAAAAATGGTACTAAAATATTAATATCATCACCATCCCCCAACACACATCATAATGTAAGCTAATGGAGCAGATTCTCACTGTATCAGTTTATATTTCAAACAAGATTCAGTTTGGTCCTTGTTGGCTGCTAAAAATGAAAAGTTCCAACAGATTGTTTCCTGTATATCATTTAATCTTCCTGCTCTATTTAGAATGCAGATTGTGTTCTTCTGGGACAATAAATAAAAGTTAAAAAACAACCTGAATAGGTGTACAAAATCTATTTTAAAACTTAAAATGGTCCATTTGCCTATAATATAAAGCAATACAAGAAAGTTGACTTTAAAATGTTTTTCATTGTTAGAGGAAAGCATCTTTAGTTAATTCAAAATATTATTATCTAAGCTTAAGTATTTAAGAAAGGTCTTACCGTAATCACAAAACTGTCATCATGCAGGAATATGCTGGGTCAAAAATGCTGCCTCAATTCATTACAGTTTGTACAAGATGGGTCATCAAAAAGCAGTGAGGAGAAGAAATGCTAGATTGCTGAAATAAGACATAGATGATAATTCATAGAATAGAAATGTGGTGTAAAGACCACTGGATGTAATCTTAATAGTAGAGCTAAGGTCATCCAATGAAAATCAGAATTTGCCCTTGAGTTAGGAGGACATTGCTCCAAAATTAGTTATAGCTGATAACAAATTTAATGGGTGGTCTATATTTATTTATTATTTATTTCACTAATTCTTTCCCATTCCAATATAAAGAAGCATATTATATATCAAGATCCAAAAACTAGTAATGCACATTATTATACACAATTTCTGTCTAAAAAATAACTTGACTCCTAAAAATTATATATGTATGTATGTATGTATGTATATGATCACCTTGACTGTATGTATTGTATTTTTCTATGGTTTTTTATCTTTTTATCTGTAAACCATCCAGATAAAACCATCCTGAGAATCAGATGGGTGGTATCTAAAATTGAATGAATGGATGAATGAATGAAATCTGACACTTATGAGAGGACAAAGCAAATCCATTTGCAAAAACATTTCAAAACCACAAAATGAACTGTAGCAGGCTTTTGTTTTAGTAGTTTTCTAGAGCTTAGTACAGTCACTAAGCTAAGGGGTTTTGAAATTTTAAAAAATAGTTTACATTGTCTGTTATATATGATGTGCAGTATAAGAGAAAGGGAACAGTATAGAAAGGAGAAAATAAATTCAAGTATGTACTCTTGTACAAACAGCTTTAAAGATTATTTCTTTTCCTGTTGAGGGAATTATTAGATCAGAAGCATCTGATCTATTTTATTTTTTATATTATAATGGACATGTATTTTGTACTATCTAAAGGCCTTGGGCAAATTGCAATGTTCATTTTAAAAGTGAGCAGAAAAGAAATTCACACATAAATGGCTGCTTTGATATGGCTTCTGCAGTTTAGTATCTATTTTTGAAACTCAATTCCCAATCTGAAATATGGGAAAATTGGTGATTTAGAGCTTCTCTGCATCACTTTGTATATAAGAAATGCTCATTTCTTTCTCATTTGAAGTACCATATTCAGATAGTGTCCTAGGGAATCGTTCTTCATTTCCCTTAAATTCACATCCTTGATTCCATTTTCTGAATTTAATTTTTTGATATATGGAAACATTAATACTCTAATCTTTTACACATTTACTAGGGAATTCAGTAAGTGTTTGCTTTGGTGGACCCATATATAATTGCAATTAGCTTTTTTCCTTGCCCTTTTTTACCCTTCCTAGAGCAACTCTGCAAACTTTGAATTTTTATTCTGATTATTTAGAAATTGTCATGTATTCTCTTCTTTTATTTTATTGTGGAAAGCTCAAAAATAGTCAAGGGGTCTAATCTGGTTGTGTATGTAAAAAGGGCAGACATTTAAATATCAGTAATTTCATAAGTCCAAAAACAGCTCTCTCTTTTTTTGGCCTAGCAATAAGGTTTGGCACCAATTATGGCAAAGACAGAACAAATTTTTGCATTTTTTCCCCCCTCATAGCAAGAATGATACAAACCTTTTTGCAAAAATCGTTAAGAAACTTTGGGGAAAGGAAAGGAAAATAATATTCAGGAGGTTGCTATCTACTAGTTAGATTTTCCTTTTAAGTGAGAAAAACTATTAAACGCAAGAATGGACAATGTACTATCGTCAGTAAAAGACTTTCAAACCTTTGTTATTAGAAGATCAGATAAAATATTTGCACAGAAGAATAGGTTTCTGGAGGTGCATTTTCTTGAGTAGAGTGGAAAAACGGTGCCTGCAGAAATACGAAAGGCACTCTCTCTTGCTTCTAAGTCCTTGATTTGAAGTGGCTACAGTGTGCTTGTAGTATAACTCAAAATGACCTTTTGTACTGACATTAACATAGTAAAGATGAACAAAATAAATCACTGAAAAACACTTTGCTACTATTAAAATGTTTATAACACCTTAAGTATGCAGTCAAGATTTATTTATTTATTTATTTGCTTATTTATTTATTTATTTATTTATTTATTTATTTATTTATTTATTTATTTATTTATTTATATGTCTTTGTCAATAGGCTGTACTAGATTTAATAGTTCGGGAAATGAGATATGGTAACAGCTCAAACGTACTAGAAATATAAAGTGTCTCCATCTCTTATAGGGTCGGTTTGTCTTGATGTTTGTTTTTGGTTTTTTGACCTCCCACGGAGGAAATGGGGTTGTGGGCTTTTAGTGGATCTTAGCAGGACCCTCTTCTACCCCCTTTCAGCTCACTCATGCTATTTCAATTAAGCACTGCAGAATTTAATCTCTTGCTCTTAATAAAGTTTATTGTTGTCTTGCCAACTCGCCTCCGGACACCAAAATGCTATTACTCCTAACGCAACGGGAAGGGCTATTTTACTGCTGCAAAGTTTCTAACTGAAGAGTCAGGGAAGAGAAACTCCCATCCCACAGCAGGCTGCAAGCCATTTGGATCCGGGGAAATTAAAGGCAAGGAAATGTGCAGGAGGCTGCAGGAGTGAGCCAGAGGGCAGAAGGGTACTGCAAAAGCTGACACATCCACATGCACGAGGCAAATACACAACCCACACATGGCCAAGGCACAAACATTTTCTTCGATAATCCCAATATGTCCCAATGTGCAACTGCAGAAGCGAACTTGTTAAATTCATCTGAATGAAAAGCGATACGCTTCTTTCGCCTCAAAGTGTTTTGGGTTTCTCTGTCACTCTAGCATTTTCTGTTCTCCGGCATGACTCTTTTCGATACCGAGAGAGAGAGATTTAATATTCATTTCTAAATTTATTTCAAAGCTGCAGGAATTGTATCTTGACTCCAAAGAGGATTTCTGTGGGACTCCATCACTGGAGTCTTCGCCTTTCTTGTGTATATAATTTCTTGTGTATATAATATAATTTCTCCTCTCTGATTTAAGATGAAGAGTTCAAGGAATGCAGAGAAGTCATTTTATTTATTCAGTGGTGATCCTTCATTTGAGGAAAATCTTTCATGGGCCATATGCCAATACTGTAGAGAAAGGCTTTAGGAAGCCCAGTATCTGTGGGGATAGAAAAGCCCCAGAATACAGCAGGGCTACTTTAAGAAGTGAAGTAAGTCCTCTATAACAACAACAACAACAACAACAACAATAATACAAACTCTATTTACCAAGGAGCATAGGTGGGCATGAAATGTTGCAAATATACCAGACAGTTGAAAGACATTGGAAGAATATTTGAAGGACAGTGAAAAAGATGCACTGAAGCTAGCACATCATGAAGGCTTACTAAATACTGGAGAAACAAAACTGACCTATTAAAAAGATCAAATGAAGAATAAAAAAGAGCAATGTCAAGGCAAGTACATACACCAAGTAGCAGGTAAAGCAGATAACAAAACCCGGAAATGGCTTAGAACAAGAAAGTTGAAAAAAAGAGACAGAGGGGTAAATTCTGGATGCATAAGACTAAGCCTTACGAATAAATGCACCCAAAGCCATAATTGAGATGATCGTAACAGACATCAAAAGCTGCCTCTGCAAAGAATCTGAAGAAACAGTGGAACACTTAATTAGCTACTACAAAAAGTTCATACAGACAGACTACCAAACAACAGCATGACAAAGTAGCAACAATGATGCACTGGAATATCTGCAAGAAATACCATTTGTCTACAAGCGAAAATTGATGGGATCACAAAATAGGCAAAGTAATAAAAAGAGAAGAAGCTTCAGTGCAAGATCACCATCAGTCAATTGCAAAAGGTAACTTCACTTGAAACAACTTACATCTTGCAATGATACTTTTAACATTATCAAACACCAACATCTGCCTACCTCAGGTCCTTGGGAAGGACTCAATATGTGCATAAAAATGCCAAATTCAGTCAAACATCTGGCTGACTGTGCCACCAACCGTAATAATAAATTACCATATAATTATTCTAGATGCCCTACAACTTGATATTTCCCCTTAGAATAAAGATGTATTCTCTTGGTCATTTTCTTACTAGACTTTGTTGTGTTTTTCTAGCCAAGTAACAGGCATATCGTCACAAAGCTGCAAAGTTATATACAATGAGCTAGACTATGCTCCCTCAAGTAAAGCAAAGAAAAAAGCTAATAGCTAACATTGTCATCTTCTCACAATTTATATCTATCTCTCTATGCCTGCCTGTCATATCTCTCTCTCTCTCTCCCTCTCTCTCTCTCTCTCTCTCTCTCTCTCTCTCTCTCTCTCTCTCTCTCTCTCTCTCTCTCTCTCTCTCTCTCATATCTATCTAACCTCAAGACTTCTTAAATGGTGCCAGGTGATAAGTAGTTGCCTACTTCAACTCTCATAGTTGCAATGTTAGAGGAAAATTACTATTCTCTTCCTTTTTAGTTTGTTTTGCACTTATATGCATACACACAAAGTATCAATGTATTCATATTCCAAGTTCTCATAAATTCTATGATTTGTCTTAGAGAAATAAACATATGTCCAGTTCAAAGAACTCGCCCAGTTTGCTTACACTGATGCAGTTTTAACAGAAGCAAGCATTACAATTATTTAGATCTTTTCCGATGTCATACAAAGGAATCCAGAACCATGAGAAATAATTTATGTGAATTGTTTCCTCATTGAAAGATGTATCTGTCGTATCCTAGTGATTGTAGGAACTACAGTATCCTACCCTCATATGGTGTTAAGGAAAGCAACCTACCGGTGTTCACCAGTCTACATAGACGTGGACAATTTCCACTCGGGTGGCCTGTTTGCACACCTCTCGCGTCCCTGGCAGGCAACTTCCACATCAGCTCAACCCCCATTCTTTGTCATCTATAAATTCCAGAGATTCCTCTCTCCCCTCCCTTTTCCTCCCCTTCTCTCCCTTCCCCTCCCCTCTCCAGGCCCCTGCTCAGCAAAGCAGGCCCCGCTTCCTCCACTCTCCTCTGCCTGACAGATGCCTCAGAGCCTGGGGCCGCAGTTAAGGTGACAAGATGCAGCCATTCTTTATGAACATTTCATTCCCGCTCACTACACGACGTAAATTAGATTGGTGTGTTACATTCGGGCGAAAAGCAAGCGATGTCACTGCTGAGCCGGCCCATTGGATGGAGAGGCTAATCCTGCCGTGAATTTCATTATAGCTTTTATACCCTCAGAATTAGCCGGGCGGCAGTGAGCCTGATTGCCTTTCACTAGGGGTTGCTGGGGAGCTGAGCGGATTCCACTTCTGATGGGGAATGCTGCCGAGTGACCCCCAGCTCCCAACCACTTTGATGACTGTGCCTTTCCTAGAGAGGGAGGGAGGGAGGGAGGTTTATATCTATCCCTCCCTGGCTGCACCATAATGGAAGTGGAAATGGAGCCCCTCTGTGAGAAATGGTCAGAGCCCAGTCAGGGGTAATTGCTCCCTGTGGGTGTGCAATATGTCAGTGGCTCCTCTACCACCTCATACTTGCAGCCTTTAACTCTAGAAACTCTTTCTTTTCTTGATTGTTGTTTCTCATTTACACCTTAAGCGCAGCATGGTAATTTTGTTCAGAATGCTCTGGTTGGAAGGAGAGGCTTTGAGACATTATATTAACCACCCAACTAGTAACCACCATCCTTCTGAGAAGCAAAACATCTTCTTCATAGTATAAACAAGGAAGTCCAGTTGCCTTTTGAAAAAGCACCTTCGGGACACCTATTTCAGTTTTTCACCACATATATATCTTGCAATTGCTCACTCCATTTTCCCTGTTATGTGTAACTGTGTTATTATTGATAGATTAAAATTTAAATCTAAACTCCTAATGTATCATGCAGTACAATATTTGCTGAAGATCATTTGAGTTACAATCTATCTAGACAAATACATGTACATTTATATCCCTGATCAGCACACTTCTAAATGTGACAAGAGTTGGAAGGAACCTTGGAGGTCTTCTAGTCCAACCCCTGCTCAAGAAGGGGACACTATACTATTCCAGGCACATGGTTGTCTAATCTCTTCTTTAAAACCTCCAGTGATGGGACACCCACAACCTCTGAAGACAAGCCATTCCACTAGTTCATTATCATGAAATTTATCCTTAGTTCTAAGTAGGTTCTCTTCTTGATACGTTTCTATCTATTACTTCTTGTCATATCCTCAGGTGCTTTGGAGAATAGCTTGACCACCACCCCCTTCTCTTTGACAGGTCTTCATATATTGGAAAACTGCTATTATGTCATTCCTAGCCCATCTCTTCATTAGATTAATGATTGTTGTTGCATCCCTAATGATTGTTGTTACTCTTCTCTGCACTCTTTCTAGAATCTCTGCATCTTTTTTGTATCAGGATGTCTAAAACTGGACACAGTATTCCAAGTATGGTCTTACCAGTGCAATATAAAGTGGTACTAATATTTCACATGACCTTGATACTATCCCTGCGTTAATGCAGCCTGGTATTACATTGCCTGCTTCTTGGTAGTTGCAGCACACTGCTGGGTCCTATTTAAGTAGTTGTTCACTAGAACTGTTAGATCCCTCTCAGTGTTACTGCCATTGAGCTATGTATCACCTATTCTATACCTGGGCATTTGTTTTTCTTGCCCAAGTATAAAACTCATAATATAAAAGTTTATAAGTATAAAAGTTACTTTTCTCACCACTGAATTGCATTTCGTTAGAATAGGACCCGATGTTCAAGTCTGTCAAGGTTATCTTCTAAATTGTAGGCTATTCCGCCAAGCTTGGTATCATCTGCAAATTTGATAAGTTCCTCTTCTATCCCCTATTTAAATTGTTTATGAAGATGTTGAAGAGTACCAGGCCTAAGACAGAACCTTGGGATAACCCACTGCATACTTCTCTCCATATTGCTCTAGTTCTGCTGAAGACTCCACATTGAGTATGGTTTGTCAGTCAGTTACAAATACATCTGGTGATGATGCAGTCTATTCCATATTGTTCTACCTTACCAAGAGGTAGGTTGTGGTCTACTTTGTCAAATGCCTTACTGGACCAATAATTTAGACATTTTGTTGAAGACTACAATAAGGTTTGCATTCAGCATTGTGGGGCATTCTGACATACCATTTATAACATGTTTTCATGTTGACTTTTTGACATATCACTGTCTCTAAAATATTGATATCTTGTCTTTGTGTATTTTGATCTATCTCTGTCTTAGCAATCTTTTCAATTAGTCATATATTACCTTGGAGTAAGTGTATTTATAAAGTACATATCCACATTTTCAAATTTTTAAACCAATGCCATTAAAAACTGGGAAGCACTTATGAATTTTCAGAGAACTGATACAGGCCTGTTTGTAATCTTGCCAAAGCAAACATAGACACTTAACAGTTACAAAACACTTAACAAACCCCACTAGAATTTTAGCAGGGAAGGAGATGGGAGACAGAAAAGAGTAAGGGTTGGTAGGACTATTAGGATTCAGATGAAATGAAATACAATTTTAATTGGTTCATCTTGTCACCCAAGCAGCTTCACTGAGGGGATGGAAAGGAAGTCAGTCTAACCCAGTGGTGTCCAAACTTGGGAACTTTAAGACTTGCAGACTTCAACTCCCAGAATTCTCCAACCAGCACCCCTGGTCTAACCGAAGCAATATGATGATTATTAATCAACCTTCACCCTTTTTCTGTACTTTGTTGTATCACCCAAACAAAGTGGATCTTGCAACATTGCAAAATTGACGAAAACAACATGCTGTGGTTGTGGCTGTGGCTGTATTGAAGTAAAGGTTGCATATTTTATCATTAAGGTCTTAGCCAAATAAATAAGTTATACTACAAAGCTTTGATAAAAAAAATCCAGTCTAAAAATATTTATATTAAATGTTGCTATTTTGTGTTCTTTTCCCCACTAAAATATGTTATTCGCAGTTCCTTCTTTACAATGGAAATAACTAATTGACAGACGGAAGCTGCAAGTAGCACCCAAAGCAATGTTTCTGCTGATCATATCAAAATGCTTTTAAATTGTTAACATAAAAAAATTGTGTGATCTTAGTTTTTACTTCTTTATTTGAAAATTGATATACAATATGTATGTGAATATATTTTGTATTAAGCTTATATCTGTGTATTAAGCTTATATCTATGTATTAAGCTTATATCTATGTATTAAGCTTATATCTATGGAGCATGATGCGCAGCTTTCCTCCTTCACTAGCTTTATTATGCAGCTGATTGTTCACAGCTTCCAAAACTACTTCCTGGAAAATACTGAAGAGCAGTAATTGAAGGTGGCAGAAATTGTTACTCTCTAATTTAGATTACCTTGCCTCTTTCTCTTGAAACAGATAATTGCTTTTTCTATGTAGCTATTTCATCAAATATCAATTAGACTTTTGTGAGCAACCCTTTAATATGACAATCATCTGAGTTTATGCTCTAATCACTGATGCAGAAGAAGAGGAGATTGATGAGTTTCTATGATCAAGTTTGAAATCAACAGAACATGCAAAATATGTGCTGCTTGTGCCTTGGAGATCAGAATACCAAAATTAGAAATATCAAGGAGTAAAATGTAGTTGGGCTGTATAGCTTCAGAAACCAAAATGAAGCAGGAAAATGACTTATCAATTTCTGTCACTCCAATAACTTCTTCATAGTTGTTTTCAAACAACCAAAACAATGCCTGTAAACATGGATATCACCAGATGGAGAACACAACAGTTAAATCGATTAAAGTATTGCTGAAAGAAGGTGGAATTTATAGTGTCAAAGATATACCCACACCGGTTTCCATAATATACCAACAATTTTCAAGGACAACATCAAGACTTGCTTTGAAGTCCAAAGCCTCATTGATAGCGAAACAGAGGAACTGTGTAATGAATATAAAGATGTTGTTAAGGATGAATGTGACAATGATGCAGAAGAAAACAAACTGGATGTCAGAGTAAACCATGGAAATTGTCAAGAAGAAAAGAGAAGCCAAAGCTAAGAAAGATACATATCTCAAGAAAGAAATTAACAAAAAGTTTCAGAAAGTTGCTAGAAAAGACAAGAAGCAGTATTACAACAGCATCTGTACAGACATTGAAAATGAAAATAGTTATGTAAAAACAAGGAAAGATCTTGGAACTCAAATGAGGTTCTAACTTCAACTTGGAATGCCATAGAATACCAATGGTGTTTTAAACACCAACTTAAAAAAAATCAAAGCAAGATGGAAGTATATTGAAATATTATACACTAGAGGCCAGCATCTAAGACACTTTAGGAAATAGTCCCAAATTATAAGAATCTCTAGTATTAAAAGATGAGGTTAAATCAATAATTCAGTTCCTACCAAGTGCATTCAAATACTGCACATCACTGAATAGAAGTGATGTGATTTGAGTTTGTTCTGTCAGATCTAATCTTCGGTATCTCCATTTAAAAGGAAAACAAATTTGGAATTAATATAAAACTTTTTTGCCCAAGATCTTGGAGAATGATTGCTGCTGCCAGTAAGGAATAGTGAGGAATAGTTTAGATTAACAAATATTCTGAAGTGGGATACAGCAAGACAACTGACTTTAAAAGTAAGTTACAATAAGACATATTGAAAGTAATAGCAGTCATATGAAGTATGCAAACAGTACATAGCTTGACTTCACAAAATTGGTACACTTTACACTTCCTTATGTTTATCTTACTTTTGTGGGTTACTAAACTATTATATCTACAGTAGCAAACAGTACCTGTAAAATCAAGACACCAGAGAAAAGGTGGTTGATTCCTTGTCCTCCTTTTTATATTAAGTATACTTAATTATTTAAGTTTAATTCAATTTCCATTTTATTTGTATAGCTCACTCCTGGGGGGAAAAACAATCATGGGAGGAGATTTAAGAATATAGTAGCTGATCAGATCCAGATAGTCTTGGATAAAATAATTTCCCAATTAACCAACTATCATGGTTTATTATAGAGAGAAATGAGAGGAGAGCAGCCTACTTGATTTTTTGGTAGTCTCAGTGACATATGATTCCACTGACTACTGATTCTTCTAGAAAGGTTGCCCAAGTTAGTATGGACTAAAAAGCTTTAAGTGGTACTATTAATACTTGGATATGATGAAATGAGTCTACAAAGGCGGAAATGATATGATGCACTACAGTAATACAGCAGGTACTCAGGAAAAAGAGAGCACATTCCAAGAAGTGGGGCAAGACAACACAGCACAGTTCTGAGTTGGGTCATGGGAAGAGGAAGAGATTTAGGATATCCATTCCCTAGGATCTCCCAGGGTATATCTATTAGTTTGAGGTAGCATAGATTTAGCCTGGCAAGATTCTGTCTATTCAGTGTAAGCAAATAAAGAACTGAACTTTGGCGGAATTGATTTGCATAGTTCTTGAGCTAGGGCTGACATTGGATGACCCTCAGTAAAGAGTCATACTTGGGGATTTCTGCTCCACTTCATGGCTGTGAGGTTCCACAAGGTTGTGTTTCTTTCCTCGTGTTGTTTAATATTTACATGGGTGAGATTGTTCATGTCTAGTTTATACTCAGGCTCAGCAGTAAATCACAAGTCTGCAGAAATTTAGCCCTTCATTTAGTTCTTTTATAAACATTTGCAGTGGTAAGTCAATAAGATTAGAAATTGATTGCAGAGATGAATCTAGCCTCTAATTCAACAGTTGATTATCTTCTGCAGAGCAAATATTTTACATACACGCACACAATGTGAGTGAAAGCCAATGTGGTGTAATAGTTAACGTGCTGGTATAGGAATGGGGACAACTAGCTTTTCATCGCCCTAGACATGGCAGGGGCTTGGGTGACTTTGGGCCATTCATTTTCTCTCAGCCCTAGACTGGAAAGTTTTAAAAGATTTATTGTATCTGCCAGCCTGTGTAAGAAATTATGCTTCAATGAAGATAATAATAATAATAATAAGTTGGGATTTATTAACCGCACCCTCTCCCCACAGGGACCCGGGGCGGTGCACAGGCATAATTAAAAACAATATACAATAATACAAATATTACTTAAAATAGAATTAAATAAATCTACCCGTGCTAAAAATATAAATTAAAAACCCATTAAAATTTATAATTAAAAGACAGAGAGGTCTTAATCCTGCAGTGGATTGATTTGTCATAACAATAAGAGACTATTTGAAATAGAATCACTGCTCATCACTATCTGAGTATGCAACCAAAATATTGCAGTGAGATTTGGACTGACAAAGGTGCCACCCTTACCATGAACAGGAGAAAAATATTTAAAACTGAAGGAATCAAGATGCCCTATGGAAGTAACATCAAGAATACAAAAACCATCCTCTAACAGGCAAAGTAGATGAAACAACTTTTACCAACCGAGGCAGGTGCACTTAGCTTTAGCTACAGCCTCAATTGGATAAAAACAGAACTGCAAAAGAGATCTACAACCTGGTCATTTCATATTTAGTTTACTCTAATGCTGAGGAGAGGTTCCCAAACTTGGCAACTTTAAGACTTGTGGACTTCAACTCCCAGAATTCTCCAGCCAGCTATGCTCCAGCATAGCTGGCTGGAGAATTCTGGGAGTTGAAGTCCACAAGTCTTAAAGTTGCCAAGTTTGGGAACCTCTGCTCTAATGCATTAGATGTACAGCTGATGTTGAAGGGGAGTTTGAAAATTACTGTTATCAGCAGAAAGCTCAGCAAGAGTACTGACTGGAATTGGACAATATAACATGCCAGGGGTTGTTATATGACCTTCTATCAGTGGTGGAGTCCTACCAGTTGGGACTGTTTCAGTTAAACTGGTAGTGGTTTGGCAGCCTAGATCGCTGGAACCGGTATCGACCCAGGTCTGCCACACCCCCGAACTGGTTCCCTGGTCAATGCCATGGGTGCTGCCATCTTGTTTTTCAGTTTTGCACATGTGCAGAACAATTTTAATTGCACTGTGCATTTGCGGGCAACGGGCATCAAAGCGTGCGTGCATGCGCGCACACAAACGAACTGGCAGTAGTGCCGGCCGGAACCCAGCCCTGCCTTCCATGATTCCCAATTTATTTAAAATTTCAAATTCAAAATCAAGATGTGTTTTATAGGTTAGCATCCCAATATCTGAAAAGATACTTCTTCACTTACCTTTCCACCTATACCTAAAAGACACTTTTAGGTGGCCAGATTTTGTGTGCCTGTGTGAGTTTGGCCAATATAGTTGTATTCTTCTAACCTTTTAGTAATAAATCTGCGGTGCTTTCTAACCCCCTTTTTCCATTGCTAGTGCTTTGATGTTGTATTCCTTATTTTATTCTATATAGGTTAAATACTGTTTTGATGAAAATTTGCTTCTTGTATATTATTGTTAAAATTCCTGAGTTTGATTCTTAATGGCTTTGTTTTTTAAATAAAATATGGTATATAAACACTTTAGATAACTGAGTTTTATTGTTTGCAATTATCACCCTGTGGTGATGTAGTCCCCCAAGTGACACTCCTTGAGGTGGGCTACTTCACTTGTCTAACAGTAGGGACACCATAGACCAGGGGTCTCCAACCTTTGCAACTTTAAGTCTGAAGGACTTCAGCTCCCAGACTTCTCCAGCCAGCTTTGGTTGGAGAACCCTGCCATAGACAACACTTTCCCCTAAACTATTTCACAGAGAAGGGGTGAGGTACCCATTAGACCAATGCAAAGTGAGTCAGCTTTACTCAGTGAGGTGCTTCACAAACCTGGAAGTGACGCAGTTCTCCTTAAGGAAACATTTCAACGTCACTTGGAAGTCTCCTCCAGCTGTTCTGGCAGGGTTCTCTGTGCATGTACAGAAGAATTTTTATGGCTATTGTTATTGTCACTGCTCCAGAGTAAAATAATAGGGCCACTTTATTGTTTGAAGGGGGAGACTGAATGCCGATTTGAAGGTGTGCTTTCTCCTGAGCACTGTCCAATGTTTTTCAGCTAAGTGGGAGGTTTTACCAGAGAGTGAGTGGGAAAAGAGAATATACCAAAGTCAGCCTTCCTTTCTAAAGCAAAAAGCATTGAACAATCACTTAAGAATTAGAAGAGGAAGAAAAACTTCACCGTTGGGTTTCTCTATTTTGTCCTACTAGTCTTCCGTCATCTCTAAACTGGCTCCAGGTGAGCTGTGCAGGGCTGACAGATGACACCCCTCTCTTCATCTGGGGCAGGTAATGCCAGAAGAACTGTTAAGTCGCTATTAGCATGCAAATAATGCGAGGGAGCTGAAAACCAGAGAAAGGGAAAGAGAGAACGTATGTGGGAGAGAGAGCGAAAGAGAGCGAAAGAGATGGAAGGAGGCAGTTGTTTTATTCATGGCTGGTGATATTACAGACTGAGTGAAAATCACATTATCGTAATGGGAAAGTTAGAGTTGCTGAGACGATGCCCTGAAGCCTGCACACTGATTGGGGTGTGATTGCTATCTGTATTTATATGTAGAAAGCAAAGTTCACTCTCAGTTCAAGATGGTGGTGGCTGCTTCTTTCATTCCATGTTATTCTTTAACAGAAAAAGGTGGAAGAGAGAGGAAGCAAATGTGGAACAAATCAGATGTGGAAGGGGGGGGGGGGATTTCCAAACTGCACAGGCTGTCTGACCCTGTATAGTATAGCTGTCTATATTTAGTATACTGTAGTATAGAGCAGGGGTCTCCAACCTTTGCAACTTTAAGTCTGAAGGACTTCAGCTCCCAGAATTCTCCAGCCAGCAAAGCTGGCTGGAGAATTCTGGGAGCTGAAGTCCTTCAGACTTAAAGTTGCAAAGGTTGGAGACCTCTGGTATAGAGTCTATACTTTCTACACTGCCCTGGTTCATACCTAGGTAAATCTTTTTTTTAAAAACCAGTTGCCAAAAAGCTGCAAGAGAATGTCAGTAGAGCTTAATTATAAAGAACCTAAGAAAAAACACACGTTGGAGGAGAAAATTGCAAGACTGAGCTTGCAGAAAATCTTGTGAGGTATTTGCAACAAATCTGCAGCAAATACAATTCAGAAGGCTCACAATCTAAGTTGGCCACCCTTGACTTAGTCTCTATTAGCAAGGCCATTACTAACCTCTCCTGAGGGGCATTATTAGAAATGAATATACACTAGAGATTTTAAAGATTTTTTTTCGTTGCTCTCCTCTGAAGATCATCAAGTGATCTAAAACTGGGGGAGCACAAGGCCACAGAGAGACAATATATTCTGCCTTCCAAGAAGAATATCATGGCAAAGGAAGGACCTCTAGACCCATCCTTAGGCCAGAGCTGTTGCAAAGCTGCACCTCCTTCATCTCTCTCTGCCAGAAATGGCTAGCTTATCACAGACTAAAGACCAAAAGTGATGCAGCTAATGACTTGTGTCATGGTCCTAGGAGGCTAAAATCATTGGGTACATGGAGGCATGGAGAACATCAGCCTGGTGGTCAATAGATAAATTATCGACAAGAAAACTATAGAAGGAGATTCTCTTTCTGCCTAGAAGAAGGTTCTACTCAAGTGGCTTAACCATTCTCAGGCTACTGAACTGGGGAAAAAAGTTCTTGATTTCATCCAAGGGTCAAGAGGATCAGAGACTGTTTGAATGAACTCCAAGTCTTTTCTATTGGTTTCATAGGTTTAGACATGGCCAGCATGCTCTGGATCCCATTAACACAAGAGAATTGTCTTGTGGCTGCCTGGAATCATCTCTGCTGCTCTCCACCACAACCACCATCTGACTTCAACCATGCTACTCTATAGGAAAGGTTTTTTTTTAATGATTTTTCAACAGGCAACGGCCAGGACAATTTGTGATCCTTGCTAAGATACGAAGAATGGTTTGGATTTATCTGTATGCATCATTATGTTACCTCACCCTTGACCAGGGGTCTGCAAAGTTGGCTCTTTGAAGACTGGTGAACTTCAACTCCCAGAATTCCCCAGCCAGCCTTGACTAATATTGCAAAAGAATGCAAGTGCTGTTGTGAATGACCAAGGAATCCAGTTTAAACTTTATAAATCTAAATGTAGACATCCAAAACTAGAATGGAAGAGTCAAGATGAGGCTACTCCACTAAGTAATAAAAACAGTAAAAGAAGAGCCAGACCGCCTCCTGCCCCATACATCCCTTCATCCGATCGCCTCCCACAGAGAGGGTCTTCTCCGGGTGCCGTCGGCCGGGCAATGCCGGTTGGCGACACCCAGGGGAAGGGCCTTCTCTGTGGCAGGCCCGGCCCTCTGGAACAACCTACCCCCGACCTACGCACCACCTCGGACCTCTGCCTCTTCCGCCAACGTCTTAAGACATTTTTATTCCAACAGGCCGGCCTAGCATAGCCCCCCGTTTCTGACTTTTTATGCATAAATTGTAATTAGGTAGGGTTTTAAATGGTTTTTTTTAGCACGGGTTTAAATTAATTTAATATGTTTTTAACAATGTATATTGTTTTATTGTGGTTTTAATAATGCCTGTGCCCCGCCCTGGGTCCTACAAGGAGAAGGGCGGGATATAAATTCGCTAAAATAAATAAATAAAATAAATTGCTTGTTGATAGAAACATTACAAAATTTGTGCAGCAAAAAAAAAAAAAAAAGAATTAGCAACTGCTGGCAGAACCTCATTTTTGTTCCAGGCTAAGTAGAAATTTGATTCAGCACTACAAAATGCTATTTTTTTGTTAAACTTCCGCAGATCTAGGACTCTTTTCAAGAGTGCTAAAACTGCACTAATAAGACCTGTATGTTGGGATAGCAAGAGCTAATTATGCATTGTGTGAGCAGGTGTTCTGTAAAAACTAAGTCTACAGTTGTACAATTTCTTTGGCAGCTCAAATGGCCATGGGGGCCAACTTCCAATGACCAAAGAGGAGAAAATGGTCTAGTGCAGTCTGAAGTAACCAATAGAAGCTGGACAAATTCTACCTGACTTCATTAGAAACAATTTAATTTGCCAAGTGTGGCAAATAATATCTAGGGCCAAAAATGGGTTAGGAAAATAGAAAAAAAAAACATTGCTTTAAACCTGGAATAGCTTAGGGCAGGGGTGTCCAAACTTGGGACCTTTAAGACTTGTGGACTTCAACTCCCAGAATCCCCAGCCGGCTTCTGGGAGTTGAAGTCCACAAGTCTTAAAGTTTCCCAGTTTGGACACCCCTGGCTTAGGATGTCTGAAATTGTATCTGTTAGATTTATACCTAATAAACGTGTTCTTCAGAAACTAAGATTGGTGTACATCAAGTTGCCTTTTTTCATTTTTACCAACAACAATCTTGTGGAAAAATTTGTGCTGAAAGAGTGTGACTAACCTGAAATCATTCAGTGAGCTTCCATGAAGGCAAGAGTGGACTTGAACCATGGGGCTCCCCAGTAGACATCCAACATCTTAACCACTACATATAGCAGGGATGTCCAAACTTGGGTACTTTAAGACTTGTGGACTTCAACTTCCAGAATTCCCCAGCCAGCTATGCTGGCTGGGGAATTCTGGGAGTTGAAGTCCACAAGTCTTAAAGTTCCCAAGTTTGGACATCCCTGACATATAGTGTCTGTCTTTTAAAAGCTTTTTTTAACTTTTATATATTTGTTTTTATTCTGGCTGTACACCGCCTTGAGTCCTTCGGGAATAGGGCAGTATAAAAAAACCAATAAAACTCAAAACTTAAGTTGAATCACTATGGACTGTGAATGAGATGAAACAATTTTGGAAGGAAGGAAAGAAGGAAGATCAGAGCCCAATTAGGCTGTGATAAAGGAGACATGAGGAAGGACTTTTGTCACCCATGATACTGGAGGAAAATCTAGTACAGTAATTACAGCAACAATAGAGGCAGAATAGAATAGCAAATGTCAGGCTGGCACAATTTTCTGCTACCTCAAAGACAGTGGTGGGTTTCTGCAGGCGTGCACCTACTCGCGAGAGCCGGTTGGTGAAATTTAGAGAACCGGTGAGAGGGGGTTCCACCGGCGTACCTGGAAGTAAATCTGGCCCGCCGCTGCCAGTGACCCAATGGAAAGGAAAGGAAAGGAAAGGAAAGGAAAGAAAGAAAGAAAGAAAGAAAGAAAGAAAGAAAGAAAGAAAGAAAGAAAGAAAGAAAGAAAGAAAGAATTTATCATCACAATTGAGTCCAAAATTTTGGTTGCTAAGCAAGAGCGTTGTTAAATGAGTTTCACCACATTTTAAAAGGTGGCCACTCCCACCCTGTCACATGACTGCCAAGCCACGCCCACAAAATAGGCCACACCTACAGAGTAGGTTCTAAAAAATTTGAAACCCACCACTGTTCAAAGATTGTTGGATAGTATTTCAACTCAGCATTAGTTGAATATCACCATTCTCTTGCTTAGGTCATCTCCAAGACTTAACAATTTGAAGATTCACTCCTACACATTTTTTGCAATCCTTAAGTGGGCAGGCTCAAATATGTACTGAAATCTTAGAGTGACAGAATATAGAGGATAGAAAAGACTATATTATAGGAAGTCAAAAGCAACTGAGATAATCCACCCCTCACCAGAATCTTTCAGATGTATTATAGCTGCCTAAAACATTATTTGAAATCCTTGTTTGCTTTATCAGTAAGGACAGAGATGGGGACAATTAGAATGGAAGTATTGTAAGTTATACTACTTTTTCTTCTGGTGAATTGGTGACTCCTGGCTCTTTACTCAATTGTATTTCTGTCGCTTGACCTGGTAGCACTCTGGCACTACCTTAGTGCAATGCAAGTGTAAATCTATCAGGTTAGTATATCTTTGTGTCCTCCAGGCATAAGCAGATTTAGAAGTAATCGTGTCTTTGTCCAATGGGCATAACTTCTAAAGCTAACAAACTCTAGATGTTTTCCTGTGGATCTTCCTTCCTGCCCATGGCTAATCATTGGGTAGTTAGCATTTCTCTCTAGAGAAAAAATCTTCACTGTTTATTGGTTGTGAACTATATGGTACTAAATAAAACCAACTTCTTTTGACATACAACTCCACATCCTGATCTTACTTGAGCACAGATTGACCCCTCTGCAAAAGGGTGATTTAGCTTCTCTTAAGGCTCTAGATTTGGGGGGGACGGGGACGGACACAATGATTTGCCAGCTACCCAGGAGCCTCCTATTTCACAAAGGTTAGAATCAGTAGTAGCTGATTCCCTCAAATGGGAACCAACAACTCGTTTCTTCTTCCTCCTACATCAGGGATGTCAAACTCGATTTCATTGAGGGCCGTAGGGTTGTGTTTGACCGAGTGGGGCCGAGTGGTCCTGGCCAGGGTGGTCCTGGCCAGCTTGACATGACTCATGTTGGGTGTGTCTGTGGTGGCCTGTGTGCTCTACCAGTGAAAACGGAACTCAGGAGGGCCGCGCACAGCCCCCCTGAGTTCTTTTTTCTGCCCACAGAGAGTTGTAGGAGGCTGTCATAGCCAAAAACGGAGCTCAATTTTCACTGGCAGAGCCACTGCTTCACTGTTTCCAGGGTGGCCCTGTGGGCCAGATCTAAGCACCCTGCAGACCGGATCTGGCCCGCAGGCCTTGAGTTTGACACCTCTGTTCTACACATAAGGTCCAAGTGTACATCCTTTAACTCTCTGATACTTTGATGGTACAGACTTAGCTTCAAAAATTCTTCTTCCTTCTCCCTATTTTGATTTTTTTCTATTTTTTAAGTATCATCTTACTCCGCGTTAATAGTTAAACAGTGTTTAATTATTTTCTAAATCTTCCGTTCATATACTTCAGGGATGTCCAAACTTGGGAACTTTAAGACTTGTAGACTTCAACTCCCAGAATTCCCCAGCCAGCTATGCTATGCTGGGGAATTCTGGGAGTTGAAGTCCACAAGTCTTAAAGTTCCCAAGTTTGGACATCCCTGATATACTTAAACACATTGATTTTTTCTATTAGTAGGGAAAAAAATCCCACAATCCGTATTTCTCATGGTTTTTTACAATAGCATTCATGAAACATATCAAAACTACAGAGTTTAGCAAAACCAAAGATTTTACTGAACTGTAATATTTGGGTTGGAGATAGCTTGCTGGAATATACTGTTCCAGTTTGCATCTCCTGAAGAAAAAGTGCAGGTTATAGCAGCCAGGGAAGCCCTTCGCTGGATGTTACTCATATCTTGCATTCTGTTCTACTATTGACAATGAACCTATTTGCCCAAAGATAAATTTGCAGTACTTGACTCTGAATCTTGCAATCAATTCACTTTTGCCTCTGATAAATTTGCAACAAAGCAAGCCAGAAGGGCAGTGGGTGGTATGCAGAGGCAACAATGGGAAATCTGCATGACTGAACACATGGAAATGTATGGAAATTAGACATGGCTAAATACTTCCGCTCTTCCTCCACCCCCTTCCCCTGCAGGGTGGTAATTCTAGCTGTGTACAGATGGGGATAAATGTTAATAATGATTAACTCCATCAGTGCTAGAAAGTGTTCACTTATATGAACTTATTGAGATATGCCCATGAAATAGGTGGCAGTTACATAGGAGATGGTTGAGGTATGGTTGTTACGCTTTTATAATGACATATTATCAGTGTTGCTTTTGTTGTTCTATAGTGTTTTTATTAGTGTAAGTTGCCCAGAGTCTCAGATGAAGCGAGTCAGTGAATGTAAATAAATAAGTCTATCTTCTTATGTACTGTAGGTTTTTCAGCTTAAATTCAGATTTTATTCTAATATGCAGCATGGAGAAGAATAAAGAGAATTGTACCTTAGCATTTAGTTCCAATGCTGAACATTTGAAAAATCCAAAAATCCATATTAGGACAAAGGTTGAAAAAATTGTCCTAAAATAATCCATTCATTATGCCAATTCACGTGTCACGTTTTTTTTTTTTTTTAAAGATCTGTAAAGTTTTGAGATGCATTTGATGATGCCATCATCCCTTCCTGCACCAAGCCCCTGCAAAAGAGAGAGGGGAGAAAAGATTTATGTGTGAAATTACTGGAAGTCATGAAATCAATTGGGTCCCAATCCAAATAATGTCAACAAGTGTAGTAGACAATAATTTTCAAATTAGATCTTTGGTCTAAGACTGATTAAACTCAGAAATAGTTTTGGGAACATTGAGGTGAAGCAGGAAATAATTATCAGTCCTACATTTTTAAAAAATATAAAATCTAAAACTTACGGAGTCTAGTCATCATCATAGGTAGGTTTCTTTGTAAGTAGAAAATTCTTATGACGATGCAGAAAGTTTAAAAAAATGTTTTTAAAATGTTGATGAGGGTGAATGCTATTGCAAGCCAGAAGCAAGCAAGAAACTAAATCAATTTTTACTTATCCTGAGATTTGAGGTATTTGAGGAGACCCAGATTGTAAACCACTTAGAGGAGACTGTAAATCACTGTGAAGCGGTATATAACTCTAAATGGTATTGTTGTTGCTACCATACTTAAAATAACAGCAGTCAAAATTGCCCAGAGGCAATTTTCAGTCTGTAAGTGTAAAAAAATGTGCACGTGCAAATGAAACTTCAGCCATATCCTTATTAAAAGATTCACTTAAAATGATATTTTTAAAATAATATTTGCTGTAGTGGTGTATTAAAATCTTTCAGTATTCTATTCATGATTTGATATTATTTGCAAAAAAAATTAATTTAACTGCATTTCTTTTCATTTTCTTTCAGTAGCTGTCAATAATGTCATTGTGAGGCCAATTCTGCTTGGCAGTGCAGCCTTGAGATGCTTTACTATATTCAAGGGTAGAAATAATCAAGGAAAAAATATGCTGAATGAACAAACACTGCAGAAATTGGTTAAAGAATAGAACTGGGAAAAATGGCAGATAGCTGTGTTATCAATGGGAGGATTTCCACACTACTGAAATGGGTAATATTATAGCATTCCAAATGCCCTTCATATTAATTTCAAGATGGGTAGTTCACATGTAAACATTTAACATGCAGCAAAACTCTATATTGGAAGCCTATGCATTCAACAGAAATCCACTTTGTTGAATGCTTCTGGATTTAAACAATATAAGATATTGTGGTCTTAATTACTTTTTATTGTCAAAATATGATTTCATAATTCAGAGATGAAGAATTGTACAATGAATATAGGTAGGGGGGAGGGAATCCAACAAGCTATTTACACATACATTTTTTTTCAAAGGTATTTGGTTATTGTACCTGAAGGAGAAGTCAGCAAGCCTACCTAAAATCCCAGGATGTTCATGTAAACCCGAGGCCAATGAAGTTTTCACAAAGGTTTCCACTCTTAGATTGGGACAATATACTTATGTATATTGTCATTGACAATATTGGGCACCAAATTTACTTCTGTTTCAGCTGTGGTACAGAAAAAAAATTGCCAATCCAACTTTAATATGAATAGTGCTTCATGTTTTTTAGAACATTTGATCAATGGTGGGAACTTATAATTCACCAGGGACATATTACCGTGACATTTTATCAGCCCTTTTCCTAATCTAATGTGATGCATTTTGGAGGGAAACCATTAGCAAGTATGAAGGGAAGGTGAACTACTGGACTACTTTTTTCATGTCACAGTTTCAGTGGGAGCAAGGAATTCTTGTATTTTCAACACTGTGAAATCCACCGCAATGACAACACTTGTATATTGGTATGAAACTTTCATAAGGATTTAGGAATGAAAGTAATGGCAGGGTTTAATTCCCAAAGCACAAACCTTCCTCTGCCTTTTACAGTGGTCTACCAACTTCTGCCATTTTTCTATTCCTCCCCCTCCCGCCCTTTCCCATCTAACTTCATTCTCTGTTTCCGTGGTGTAAACCAGACTCAGCAGCTTCTTACACCTGCTGCTACCTGCTTCGCTGACTCTGCTAAAGCCCACAGATGTGCCTGTGTGATTAAATGCAAGAAATGGAAGATTAGTGAAGAAATGCCACTGAGGGGGTCCTTACAGTAGTGGAGCAAGCAATACAGCTGGAATAAGATTTCCCTGTGCTCCCTTCACTGTTGTACAAGAACACTGGGGGATTCAGGGATGGAAAGAACCAGAGAGGAGACAGATTAAAACAAGGTGTTAATCAACTTGCTATGGAAAAATAATGTGAAGGCTTTGTGATTTGTTCAGCAAAGAATGAAATGGAGTGTCAGTACTAAGGGTATCTGTACTGTAGGGAAAAGAGGAAGTTAATAATTCAAGAAGCCCTGATTGGTGCCCAGAGACTCAAGGATCTGGATTAGGTTAAACAAGCTGAATAAAACCCATCAGGTCAAAGTTGCTACTCATTAGGACTAGCAGCTTAGTAAAATCAGTCCTAATAATTATTCTTGACAGGGTTGTGCTTCCCTGAAAGGGGCTGGTTCATGACTTGGAGATTCTCCTGGAGTTTTTGCATTCATGTCAAAAGCTCCACAGCACTTCAGGAGTGAAAGGATTAGCTGGAGAGATCACTGTTGCGTATGGGACACCCACAGTTGGGGGATCCTTTCATGTCCCGGCAGGAGCTAGAGTGAAGGACAAGAGCTCATCCTGCCCCACAGCAGCACTTGGGTCTCAAGTGCAGGCTTGCTGACCTCCATCAGCCTAACCACAAGAACCACCCTGCTCCTTTTCTGGGACGGAAACAAGGGAAACTATGTTTGGGGTGTCTTCCACCACTTATACCTAGTGCACCAATTGTGACCCAACTTGAACCAAGATGCCCTGAAAAAGAATCCATGCTCTGATCATAACATGCATTATGCTATACCAGGGGTCTGCAAAGTTGGCTCTTTTAAGACTGGTGGACTTCAATTCCTAGAATTCCCCAGCCAGCCTTGCTGGCTGGGGAATTCTGGGAGTTGAAGTCCACCAGTCTTAAAAGAGCCAACTTTGCAGACCGCTGCACTATACGTTGGAATGCCTTTGAAGATGTCTAGCATTGGATGAAACATTTACTAGTTAAAATAAAGGCTTATGTGAAGTCACGGCATTGGTTGCTAGTTAAACCTCTAGGCCCAGTTCAAAGTGCTATTTACAGTGCAACTTTGGGTAATATCAGGCAAATCAACTATCTGATCCTGTCATCAAAGGAAAGACTCTTTCAGATTCCCTCTCCCTGTGAGATGCAAGTGCAAAGCAATAGGCCTTCTCAGTAGCAGTCCCCATCGTAAGGAAGCCTCTCCATATGGACGTATAGTTGATTGGGACTCATTAGGCATTTACAAAAAAAAAAGCAAAGTACTTTATCTGAACTCTTATATTGGGATTGGGATTAGGATTGGGATTGGGTTAGATTAATTTTAAGCACGAGTTCTTTGGGGTTTAAAAAAATATGTAAATGTTGATCTTTAAATTTACTTCTATTTTCAGTTTTTATACTTGACTTGTACCTTTCCCAGTGTTTGTTAAGAGTGGGACAAGTTATAAAACAGGAAGGAAGGAAGGAAAAATTTTCTTTGGAAATAAATCCCAGTCCATGCCATGAAACTTGCTTCTGTATGTAAATCCTTAGGACTGGGGGACAAAATTTTTGTCGGTAGATCTGGTTATAATATTGCAATCATTGGTCAACAGAAATTTTAAAAAATGTTTAGGATTTGTTTAAAAAGGACTTTTGTAATCTAAGAATTGTATTCACTATTTATATGATGCTTTAAAGCAGGGGTCCCCAACCTTTGCAACTTTAAGTCTGAAGGACCTCAGCTCCCAGAATTCTCCAGCCAGCAAAGATAGTTTTAGATTTTAATCGATTTTAGCACAGGGTAGGAATTTAATATGTTTTTAAATTTTGTATTTTGTAATATTCGTTATGTTTTAAATTTCCTGTGCGCCGCCCTGGGTCCTTTTGGAGAAGGTGCGGGGTATAAATTAAATAAATAAATAAAATAAATAAAAGTCTGGAAGCTGAAGTCCTTCAGACTTAAAGTTGCAAAGGTTGGAGACCCCTGCTTTAAAGTACTCAAACAAACATTTCATCTTTTCTTTCTGTGGTCATTACCACAGCTCTTTATGATTTCTTATTATAAACCAGGGATAGGCAACACGGGGCTGCTATCAGCCAGTGCTGATCAGCTCAATGTCATTATAGCCCTTGTTCTTTCAATGCATTTGTCAGCAGTGTAAGGTTTCACCTAATATTAAGTAATTTGAGATATATAATTTCCATCTTAAAAGAGACTGACTGATTGACTTTCATTATTATAATATGTGGCTTAACTAAGGTCTTCATTCTTCCTCATCACCTGCTTTTTCTGGAAACCTGGAAAGCTTACGCAAAGCTTTTTACTTCTTGCTTAAGACCAACAAGCAACTATGTGGCAGAGACCAAATTCAAGCTGGAGATTTCCAATTACTGCACATTATGCCAAAGACTGGCTGATGCCCCTGAGCTTGAAATGTCTTATTATTCTCTGTGACAGATCCAATGACTGTTAAACATAAAGTAAATTATTAATCCTATTCTTTACTAGGAAAAAAACCCATACAGATAGTAAATAACAAATAACATATGCAACAAAGAGACAATGATATGAAAACAAAAGAGGCAAGGCACCAGCCAAGAAGATAACTGTCATATGTTAAAAGACTGATGACTGGTGTCATCATCATCAGCTCTACCAAAAGATCAATAACTAACAGAAATATGCATATAGATTAGAATTTCTGCTACTTGAGATAATAATGCCTGTTAGTTTATGGTTTTAAAATGTCCAAATTCAAATAATGCTCCTCTTTTCATTTCCTTAACTCATAAGCAAAGGTCAGGTTGAATATCATATCAGTCATATGCATTTTGTCATATATATTTTGCTAGCTGACATTTATTTTGAGTTATTTCTTTTTCCTGTATTCTATGTCAGCACACCACTATTGTCTTCCTAAGGTGCTGGGAGCTATAACCCAAGGCCAAGAAAATATTATTTGGGGGGGGTGTCATTTAATTTTTTAAATCTATGATCAGCAGGTGGATGGATCTTGTTAAAGGCTCAACAGGTGCAGTGTTGAAAGACCTGAGAGACAAGGAAGGGGATAGATCATCATGGAGAAAATTTAATTATGGGGGGGGGGGTCAAAAATGAATTGATGGCTCATAATCAATCAATCAATCAACTCAATCACTCAAACAATCTCTGTTGCCCAAAGACATGGTCTTGACTAATCTTTAAGAAGCAAAGCACTGTCAAAACCCAAAAAAGTAATATGAAAGTATATTATCATTGCTTTTTATCTTGTTCTGAATTCTAAGCCAAGGCCTTCAGCCTTGTGGTTTTCTCACAGTCCATGCACTAAGCCTTGCCTATTCAACAGAGCTTGAGATTGGCTTAAACAAGTTTACCTTTAAGCTTTCCCTCATCATAATAGAAGGCATGTTTCAAAATTAGACCTTATAACAATCTCTGAGTATTTATCTCTGGCTGCACTCTAAGCTCTACATAGAAAGTAAGTTAGGCTTTCAGCAAATAGCTATCTATCTATCATCTAACCATTAAGAACTGTAGTAAGACATATGGCTCTTTTTCTCTGCATAATCTTTATAATCTCTTATGCAAGTCCTTCATTTCCTCTAGCTTCAGGTGCCCTCTTGCACATACCTTTTAGTATGAAAAGTTATCTGCCTCCTCCCTTCTTCTGTGTCCTGCATCTTCCCACATATCATAAATCTTAATTGCATCTGTGATTTTTTCCCCCTGCAGCATTAATTAATCATATTTAGGCCTCTTACCAGCTGTTGCTGCAAACTAGCCTCCTCCCAGCCCAAGGCAGGTGCCTATTGCTGTGCAGAAGCTCAATCAGTATGAGGAGGGGTTCTTCTCCCCCTTCCCCTGCCATACAGAGATACTAATTCATCTGCCTTGCTTGTCAAGATCCTGCCTTCTCTGTCTTTAGATGTCTTCCACTGTTCCTTTCCTCCACTTGCTCAGAATTTCAGCTCACGTGATCTAGCTGAAGAATCAGCCATTCAAACAATGCATTATGACAAGAATGAATGTTTAGAACAATAACAGCAGTGTTAAAAATTGTACAGAACTCTTCTTCAAAAGATCACAGTAATGACAAATAGAAAGTTTCCCCATATTGAGAGAGGCTAATTTAACGCGGGATAATTCTGGAAGGAAAGTTCCTAGTGCTATTGGGCAAAAAGCATTGTGCAGCTCTTCTCTCTGTTCCTCTTCAGTGATTTTTCCTTTGGGAAGAAATACTGTAAAAGAAGCCATGAGAGAAAACAAGAAAGGTGCGAAGAAATGATGTCACCCACGCCCCTTGCAAAAATTTGTGAATAATAAAGTCCAGCAATTGTGCAACAGATGTTTCATCTGGGAATTTGGTTGATAAAACAAAACATTTTTAAACCAAAACATTGAAAATGTTTGTGTTCAATAGATTAGCCAATCCAAATAACTTTATTGGAAGAATGATAATAAAGAGTAAAATAGTACCTTACTCATGTGGTAATAAACATACGTAGTCTTTAAGTTACCAAACAAGCCAGGGGATAGGGAGTAGATATTGAAATACATTTAAGTCCGCTATCCCCCTGGCACAAGGCATTTACATATCTTCTTCATGAAGCAAGAAAACCAGTAATTTCAATGAAATATAGGAAACATATTACAGACGTAACTATTTAAAATAACCAGATTAATCTATTCAGTCAGGAAAATATTCACAGTTTCATAGTTTTTTTTCTCTTATCATACATGTAACTGAAATGCTAGTACACTTAAAATAAATTTTGAATGTAATTACTGAGGCCATATTGCAAAAACTAAAGTCCACAGATTCTTTTGTCCACTCTCTATTTCCTTTCTCTTTTGTCCTTCTCTTGCCTCTTCATCTCCCTCTCTTGCTTCCAGTTAGATAGCTAAAGAGCTCATATTTGTCCACAAACCATTTTTTAAAAAGCGACCTGAATGGTTTCTACTAAAAATGTCAGAATGAAAATAGCTTCGTGTTCTGCCAGTGGTTTAGGAATTGTTCCTGATAATAATCTGATGTCAGTCCTCTCCTCTCCCACTGAACATTTGGCAAATTTCTACCTACCTTCTCCTCTAATCCTTGAATGCTGTATGGGAGAAGGAAATCTATAAGCATTTAGTACATTAAAAGTATAATGAAGAAAGGTGGGGATTGTAAGAAAGAGAAAAAATCCGTCACATCCTGTCTTCCCTGACACAAAGCTCTGAAAAGAAAATCAATATTAGACAACTGGGATGAAGTATACAAATAAACATTTATTTAGTCACAAAATATGTGTATTCTACTTGCTAAATTTATATGTGCTGTTAGATGTCTTCCTGTATACATTTTTAATCAACTGTCTATATCTAAGGATCCCTGGATTTGAAGTTTATCTAGCAAAGGGAACATTGAGCCTTACTCAATTTACTCTTGCTTACTGAGGTTAAAGGAAACTATTATCAAAGGGCAAACCAAAAGCCTAGATTTTTTTTAATGTTCAAGGTGACGAGGATTAACTATTACAAATCACATGTGAGGCTAGCTTTGTCTACTACTGACTGACCCTCTGTCCTTCTTTATGACAGGGAAGTCCACTTCTTTTTCTTTTCCAGTATTAACACTTTAGTATGACTGACATCCCCTTGGTCATCCAAGAAGCAGGGAATAGCTCAGATTTTACATAGTAAGCAATTACATTGCTAGGATAGCAGAACATCAGCCTTCTCAAGTGGATTCCATGCACATTGAATTGGAATGCCGTGGGCTAAAAATATATATGCCTTCTATAGATCTGTTTCAATCACCTTTATGTTCTGGGTAACTGCAATTCACTTGCTTGATATACTTAATTATATGTTCATCACTACAGACGGTCAACCTGATAAAAATAGCTAGTTAAGTATGTAAGATGTGAATCATTATCATTGTTTGGCAATTCCACATCTTTGCTACTCCATACAGTTCCATGGGAAACCCAGCATATTGGCAGAAGTATTTATACTATGCCTAAAAGCAGTAATGCCACCTGCTGTTCATGTTACCACTTTACTTAAACCTGCTGATTATGACCTAGGAATCTGTTCCAGTAGCGCTCTACCTCTCTCTCTCTGCCTGCCTGTCTCTTTTTCACTCTCATTGTTTTCACATTGTACCATATGTTCTCTTTCCCTCATAAATATTGTTCTATTGTTGTAGCTATTCCACTGAGTTACTGCCACGCGTCCTATTCTTGGGCTGGATTAGCCGCTGAATGGAAGGGTTGGAATGAAGCTTTCTAAACTATCCAATCCTTTGGTAGTGGATACAAATTCCTCACACATATTCTGTTACACTATTTCCATTTCCATTCTTAGGGAGTTTCATTCTGGAACAGGTAGGGTTTCCTGAAATCCATCCTATTCACACACCCCCACAGGACTTACTGCACAATCCTTTCTATTTTTGATTCCTAACACATTAAAAGATGTTGGAGGCTTGCTGTCACATATTTCGCTGGCTGACTGTACCCATAAACAGCATTTAAAAATCTGTATTCATAAATTCTCCTCTTCAACGTTGCAGGCTGAAGCAGACTATGCTTAAGTATTCCTAAAATGGGAATCTGGCTTGAGCCACAATTAGTAAAGAAGATTTTTTAACAATAACAGAAAGGAGATTTATTTGAGGAAATACATTATAGGCAGCCCTTGGCTTACGACCACAAATTTCTGTTGTTAAGTGAAACAATTGTGAGTTTTGCTCCATTTTGTGACTTTTCTTGTTACAGATGTTAAGTGAATCCCTGTTGTTAAGTCAGTAACATGGTTGTTAAGTGAATCTGACTTTCCCCCCCTTGACTTTGCTTAGCTGAAGATCACAAAAGGTGATCAGACAAAATAAAACCTAATCCTGTATTCCAAATATGAAGTAATTGCAGACAAAACTTTTCACACAGTCTTCTTTCATGGAATGTCTCTTTTGCAACTTTCCTGTGTTTTCCTTTTCTTGTAGTTTTCTGAGAAAGTATTTTTTTTGGCAGGGGGTGGGGGGGGGTGGGAATCCCTTCACAAAGCATTTTGATTAGTAACCCTTGAAGCCTGCCATCTGGACACATTGTTCAAGATGGAAGAGTTTGGAAAAAGGTAAGATAGGCAGGCAATGTAGATCTGTGCTTTTTAAAATATTCTTCAACAACTTTCTTTTCAGAAACAGGATTTTTCTACATCAAAACCTTAAGCTGTTTAATTCCTAAGCATAAATCAGCTGGAAATAAAGTTGGCTTAAGAAATCCTTCACTGGATTTTACATTCTTTACTTTAGTACAGGGATGTCTGATGTTGTGTCTTGACTATGCTTATCATAGTCCCTAGCTGATAGATTCCTTGCTTCTTTACTCTTCCTTCTGGGTTGAGAAAGCAAGGACTTTCTCAACCACGGCCCCACCCACGGGGGGCCAGGGAGGAGAGAAAGAAGATACAATAGCCAAAAGACTTAGATCAAAAAAATAACTTTGCCTTGATTTTTCTTGAACAACTTTGTATAATATTTCTATCTGGACTTTTTGTAAATGTCTGACAGCATGGAACGGAGAATTTTGGTAAATGTACTTGCTTTCATCTTGTAGTGGTATGGAAAATGTTTTCTATGATAACTTTTTTATTGTGTATTTTGAGGTCTCGGAAGGTCCGACGACTCTAACGTGAATGCTCTCAAAAATTCTTTGTAACCATTACCCTATCCTGTTAAAAAATGTAAAACCAATAAAACTTTTTCAATAAAATAAAAAAAAGAGAAAGCAAGGACTCATCACTTTCTTTGCTATGGGGACATCTTTAACGACAATGAAATTTGTATTGTACTGATGGACTTTTTGAGATCCTCTGCAATGATGCTCATACTTGACATCTTCCCCTTTGCTGCATCCCCTGATGCAATGATCAAAAAAGGAAGGAGAGAGTCAAAGAGTTGGGCTAGAGGAGAAAGAAAGAAAGGAAGGAAGGAAGGAAGGAAGGAAGGAAGGAAGGAAGGAAGGAAGGAAGGAGTAGGGGAAAGGAAGGAAGGACTTTCATTTTATCAGAGAATTTGAAAAACCAAATGAAAACAAAGCTCAGACCTTCATTTTTTCACTTGTGATGTTGTTAACCAAAAGGATCCAGTGATTGGAGATTGTCCAGAGGAAGAAAAGCATCCTGGTAATTCAGAACAAAATGGCCAAGAAAAACAGCAATTGGTGATGGGAGAAAGGACATTTATGCCACAGAGCCCAGTAGCAATTAGAACAGCCTACAATGAAAGGAAATGCACCAATCAAACAGATAACAGCATCTGTGCCAGCGGAACTGGGAAAACATTACTTTTGACATGTAGTAGCAAAAGACAGATAGGATTGCTTTCGAGGTACACTGGGAGTGGATAGAGATCAAAGTTATGTGTTCCTATTCTTAAGGAATGGTTAGTGGCCCATAATCACACTGGAGCAAGCAGTTGCACAGATCAGACCATAGTAATCCTCCATATGGATCATTTTAAATACTAAAAATTTATTATGTATATTATTTAAGAGCTTAAATTCACCAAGATGTTTGAAATAAACAATATACTTCTGTTCTAGAACAGCTTCCTTCATTTCCAGAATTCCTAGCCAGCATGGACATTGCTGAGAATTTCTAAACCATTTACTCCATTTTGAAATTTATCCCTGTATGGGTAAATTGTTCTAAAAATTGCCATTCTGCTGGGATGAGGGGGGGGGGCAGGTTAAGCAGTGGCTTAAGTTCAATCAAGGCAAGAGTCTTGACCACTTGTTGACCTAATAACGGAATTCTTAGGAATAATGTTTTCTTGTATAAAAAGCACATCTTTGATACCTCTATGGCAGCAATGGCTAAACTTTTCCAGACCAAGTGCTCAAAGAGTGTGTGCAAGTATGTGAATGCGTGTGTGCATGCACGAACCCCCCAAATGCAATTTGTGTGCACACCCCCACAAGCCCCCTGTGCTTGCGCATGCAGCTCCCTGCTCATGGCCTGCCCCTGCACATGCACGGCAGAGACCCGATGACCAGCTGATCGGTGGGAGGTGCACACACATGTGCGGCAGAGCTGAATTGGGGGGGATGCTCATGTGTCCACAGAGAGGGCACTGTATGCCATCTGTGGCACACGTGCCATAGGTTCGCCATCTTGGCTCTATGGCAATTCCTAATGGAGGACCCAGGTAAGACCTCATCATCATCATCCCCATCTCCCCAAAGCTCCTTTTGTTTTTTAAATCCAATCTTTACTGCCATAATCTTTTTCCTCAGGAAAGGAAGCCAAATTTCTTGAGGGGATCAGGAGAGGAGATATATTTACCTCAAGAGCTGCCAGAGCAACATTCTAAGAGGTGTTAATTAAAGACTGTGGGCTGGATCCAAACATAGGCTATTTCCAAACTAATGATTTACAGCATCCCACAGTGTCACTCAGCACTGTTGTGGCAATATAAACCCTATCTTCATTAGTGATTTATCGTATCAGTGATGGCTGAATGGAGTTAAGATTGTATAAATCATTGACATGGAAATGGCTGCAGTCATAGTTAGAACAGAGCCTTTGAAATCCCATGGATTTTTACACTATACCTCAAGGAGTCAAATATAGATGTTTACAAAACCAGCAAATAGAGAAGAGCTGGTTTCCTCCCTCTTCCCTTGTTAACCATGATCTCCAATTGGAAATAGAAAAACCTACAAGGACATTGTCAATATGTGCAAATATCGCATTTCATGTTTTTGGGGATCCTTGACTGCACAGGATTTCCAGTACCTGAGTCATTGAAACTGCATTCAAGTGAACTCAGTTATAATTTGACAGCAAAGAAAAAAGAAGGTTGAAATGGATTTTCAAAGCTCCCATCCTCACAGATTTGTAGAATACGTGCATCAGCCTAAATCTGAAACTGACACAACAATTTCTCTTTACTACATAAAACATATAATAGTCCATTCAATGATAATCTTGAAATGCATTATCTAAATCAAGATATAGACTCAGATTATTTATGTCAACAGTGAAATTCTTTGCAAAGGATCAGTCCAATTAAACTGGAGTAATTTAGTAAAATTAGTACTTGAAATTTGTAATTAGTATGTTAAATAATTACACTGATTTATAAATACTAGAAAGGTTGATTGATTTTTCCATACCGACATAAAACCACATAACAAATTATTCTGTTTCATATTATGTACAAAAGGATGTTTTATACGGATACAAATTATATGCAAAATCAACAGCTCATTAAAATATTTCCTCAAAATAAGATCTAAACATGTTCAAGTAGTAAATCAGGATGCCAATATTAAAACAATTATCATTGTTGGATGAATAGAACAACCTAATCAGCAGTGTTTTAAAAACCAGTTTTACGTTATTGCTTGGTTGAAAATAATATATAGATATATGACCAATTCCTTATATTTATCTAAAAATTATTTGAGGACACCTTATTGCTGAAAATTCAGCAAAATAATTAATGCAAAATGCTATGCTGATTTTGAAAATTTCTGTCACCTTTGTTAGATGCATTCTAACACCCTCAGGAATGTTTTAATTCAAACTCCTGAACTGAGCAACCAATTGGATTTGGTAGCCTAAAATGCCATTTTCAGCTGTATTTGGTAATCTTTGTCCGTGCTTCAATTTAAAATTTAGTGAAATTCCTAAACCACTTGTGTCTTATGCTGCTCTTAGGTGTTTCCATAACCAACTTCAGAAATTCCTATCTGGATTACAGAGGATTAGTAATAGATTCAGTTTGGTACTCTGTTTAGTGCACAACCCCCAAAAGTCGTTATTGGTCATTCCCTTGGTTTTTGCTCTTCAGCTCCATTCAGGAAAGGCAAGACTTACTGGCTGATGCCTTTGGTTAGCAATGCACACTTTTTACTACTGCGATATACAAGTTTAATAAATTACTATTATTACAATATTCAAAACAATGGGGAAAGGGTGTTCTTATGTCTTTTGTAGGTCCGCTGAAATTTTGTAGCAAGGAGGAATTATAAATTAAGCCTCATAGAAAACAAAGTAATGGGGAGGGGGAGGGAAGGGAAGGGATGGGGAAGGAAAGGGAAGGGAATGGAAGAGAAACTTGGCAGTAGGGCAGGCAGAAGGTGGGAAAGCAAGAGGACCTTGCTTCATCCAGGCTGGACAGAAATCAAAACTGGGGATGAATGAAACATGAGCACCTAGGGTTACAGAAAGAGATTATTAGAGAGAGAAGTAAAAAACCAACAACCCAGAAACATCCAACCAATCAGCAGAGAAGCCCAGAAGTTCAAGGTGATATGGCTGCACACAGCAAAAACAGATTCTGGAAGAGAAAAGGTATGCAGGCATTGCAGCCAGTCAGAGCTGGGCCAGTACTAAAGTGCAACGAAATGCTGGAGACCATCTGCATTGAAGGGTTTAATATGGCTCAGGTCAGAAAACCTCCGTTTTGAATCCCTGCTGGAAAATGCAAGTGTGGAGTGCATATGCAGTGGGCTGAGAATTGGTGGAAGATGACAACCATCCATTCCTGCATAGAAAACAGTGAGTGGCCCATACAGCCATTAGCAAGCAAAAGGTGAAGATCTGTTCTCAATGTTTTTAAAAAATATAAATTAATATTTAACGTTGGTCCTGGGTACTTTGTGATTGGGGCAGATTCTCCCAGTGACTGAACGTTTTGGAAACAATGCTAGTCTTTGAAAAATCGAAGGGCTGTTTCAATGACAAAGAAAGTAAAAACAATAGAGCAACCAAATGCTTAGGACAATAAGCACTTTGGGGAAGAGACAACCTGCCTCTCTAAGGAAGAGATGGAATTTGGGAAAGGGGTGTAACCTTAACTATGGGACATAGGAATCTAGAACCTCTCCAATTCTCTTTCCCTTCTCACTTCACCTGCTTTAGACTTTAGTTCAATCTCCCACCCACCCCTCATAACCATAACTGCTGGCTGAGGTAAATGGAGTTGTTGTCTAAAACATCTGGGCAGGATGGAGGGCACTGGTTTGGACAGGGTCTCCTTTATCACATTCTGCCTTCATATTTTCATGTTCTCTCCTGCATCAATAAGAACAGATATTTGCTTTTCAAAGAATGATATCAAAACATTCTTGGGTCTCTATGGCGCACATCTATGTTATGACGGACGATTTATTCCATGTTTCACGGTGCAGTTGCACAAACATCTATTTCCAAGTGTCCCTGCCAACAGTATCTGAGGCCAGGAGATGTACAGGCAGATTGGCGGTGGCATGAATGATGACCTTCCATCTTTATACCACTGTGGGCAAAAACAACAGGTGATGATGGGCAGCTTCGTGGGAAGAAGAGGAGGGGACTACAAAGGGCAGGGACATCCAAAAGGTAGAAGATGATAGACGCTGTGTCATCACAAACCTTTCCTCTTAGCCTCTTGCTGAACCCAATTACCTTAACTGAAAGGAATATGTTGTAGTATGACAGAGTTTTCACTTTGATTAAAGACCTCCAGCCTCTTTTGCAGGTGGCACATTTCATAATTCATTCCTGGAGATGGCTGGGTTTTTATAACCAATGAATGGCTAAGCTCTTTCTCCTCTCATTCTCTGCCTCTTGCTCTTTCTCTCTCCTTCTCTTTCCCCTCCTGCATCTACTTTCTAGTCGAGACCAAACTGGGTTTAACTAGGCCTGAATAATTTAAGAGAGTTATTATGCTCCTGTGTTTTTCCCTTACTGTCAACTGTAAAATCCATACAGTAGCTTCGGGAAATGGGGGTAATTTGAATTGATAATAGGAAGCACTGGAAAAAGTCATCTATTGCTGTGCAATGGTGGAGCAGATGCGTGCTAAATCTTGTATAATGAAAGAATATGCCGATGTCAATTATGTAAGAAAACGACTTTACAGTGGTTTGAGGCAATGGGTTAGCATTCTGCCTGATATTATCACATAAAGAAACACCCATCAAAAGCTCTCATAAATATGGAACGGCAAGTAAGATTACATTATAAATTTGAATGTTATGAATGTGTATGAGGGAGACAGATAGAGGCAGAAAAAGAAGTCCACTTCACCGCTGAATAGTAAAGAAGGGCTGTATTTTAGAGTTTACATTAGAAGCATTAAGAAGAGTGTGGTGAAGACAACAAAACCAGTCCTGTAATCTTGCAAGTGAACCAAAACATACAGTAGCTCTTAAGAGTTGCTATTTTCATATTGCCCTAATAAGCAGTCAGGGGTTCTGCTTTGTGGTTCAGGGGCAAAGGGAGATGAAGGTTAATACAATACAATACAATACAATAGCAGAGTTGGAAAGGACCTTGGAGGTCTTCTAGTCCAATCCCCTGCCTAGGCAGGAAACCCTATACCCGTGACGGCAAACCTATGGCACGGGTGCCACAGGTGGCACGCGGAACTATTTCTTAGGGCACACAAGGCATTGCCCTGTCAGCTCCAGTGTACATGTTTGCACTGGCCAGCTGATTTAGGCCTTCTTTTGAGGCTGTTTTTTGCCCTCTGGAGGCTTCAGGGAAGCTCCTGAAGCCTCTGGAGGTGGGGGGGGAGGCTGTTTTCACCCTCCCCAGGCTCCTAGAAAGCCTCTGAAGTCTGGGGAGGGTGAAAAATTGTGCCAAAAGCAGGGGATCGCGTACATAGCATTATGGCACGCAAGCCAAAAAAGGTTAGCCATCACTGCCCTATACACTGCCCTATACCATTTCAGACAAATGGTAATCCAACATCTTAAAGACTTGCAGTGTTGGGGCATTCACAACTTCTGGAGGCAAGCTGTTCCACTGACTAATTGTTCTAACTGTCAGGAAATTTCTCCTCAGTTCTAAGTTGCTTCTCTCCTTGATTAGTTTCCACCCATTGCTTCTTGTTCTGCCCTCAGGTGCTTTGGAGAATAGTTAAGGTGTTAAGTTAAGGTGCACCTGTCATTTTCTAGTCCCCTGCTCAGTTTTCTGAATCTAACTCTGTTGCTGTTTCCTTTCCTTTCTTTCCTTTTGAAAGTCTCTAATGTCTTTATTTGCAAAGTTGCAATCATTGATTCTTTGTGGAGAAGCGAAGGAAGCGAAGCATTTATTCAGGGGTCTGCAACTTTTTTTTGGACAGTGAGTTGCAACTAGTTCATCAATGTCAAAACAGAGCTAGTATTTCAAAGATAGTTGAGTCCCTAGACAAAGATGTAGATAGGACCAAGATAGGAATAAACTTTGATTGGGTATAATAGATGTTTAAACATAATGTTAATTTTAACTGAATGCAATTAATATGATTACATCCCATATATTTCACAATTTTCAGATATGGGTAAAATTGCAAATTTGGTTCTTAAATTGGATTTTATTTTTGTCCTGGGATTGTCCCAGTATATTTGCTTACTTTAGTCATTTAGTTTCCTCTCATCCTAATGGAGAAATGTTAGGTCAAGCACTTGAGAATATTGTCTGAAACACTAGCATTGGGTTTGATTTGTAAATATTTGTAATGGATGGAGTCAACATTTATTGAGATGGACATAAAAGTATGGAATCTTACTATGCAGATTTGTAATTATATAACTTCTTTGTAATGTCTACAATTAAATTCATTGCATCACTGGAATTGGAACAATGTTATTTCTGATTATCTTCCAGCTGTCTAGAATTAACCAAGTTAACCATGATTTTCAGAATATTCACTGGGGAGAATCCAATGATGTAAATTTTAGAAGTGCAACTAGTTGGTTTAATTTTTTTTTAAATTGAATTTTATTGAAGGTGGTACCTTGTAATCAACACCTTTGGGAGAAAGACTTTTGCTATTGGCTGTATGCAGGCCAACACATATTCAGTATCAGTCTGGTGCTTGATTGGGCAAGACTGGTTGTAGGAACATACCCTCCTTTTATGCTGGCTGAGGAATTCTGGGAGTTGAAGTCCACACGTCTTAAACTTGCCAAGGTTGAGAAACACTGCTTTAGAGGAACATAGATGTACACAGGGATGGAGGCATAGTTTTTTTTATTGAAAAAGTTTTATTGGTTTTACATTTTTTAACAGGATAGGGTAATGGTTACAAAGAAATTTTGAGAGCATTCACGTTAGAGTCGTCGGACCTTCCGAGACCTCAAAATACACAATAAAAAAAGTTATCATAGAAAACATTTTCCATACCACTACAAGATGAAAGCAAGTACATTTACTTAAATTCTCCATTCCATGCTGTCAGACATTTACAAAAAGTCCAGATAGAAATATTATGCAAAATTGTTCAAGAAAAATCAAGGCAAAGTTATTTTTTTGATCTAAGTCTTTTGGCTATTGTATCTTCTTTCTCTCCCCCCTGGCCCCCCGTAGGCGGGGCCGTGGCCCCCTCCGTCCCCCCTGGATCTTCCCCCAGGACAGAGGAATATTTTTTAAGAAAGGCTTCCGCCTCAGCAACTGTTTTAATCCTCACTCTTCCTCCTTCCCAGAACACCAGCATCCCTTCAGGTGTCATCCACTTGAACCAAATCCCGTGATCAAACAAGGTTTTAGACAAGAAGGAAAATTTCCTTCTTAAATCTCTAATTTTTCTAGGGATCTGCTTCAAGATAGTGACCGTTTTTCGTTGATAAGTTAAAGGTTTCTCTCTCTGCGCTTTCAGGATCTCCTCTCTAGTTGACCTTCTAACAAATTTCACATGTATCTCTCTAGGCACTTCATTTATCCTGGCATATGCTGAGTTAATTCTGTAGGCTAGGTCAATGTCCCCCCTGATCTCATCCTTAGGTTTTTGTAAATAGTCTGCTAAAATTGTGCTCATAAGATCAGGGAGGCATTCACCAGATTCCTCAGAAACATTTTGAAATCTCAAAAAGTATGTCATTCTTTCCATATCCATCCTAGACACATGCCCATTTATTTCCACAACCTCATTAGTAACATTTTTAATTTCCCCCTTAGCCCCCTCCAACCCCCCTTCCAGTTCTTTATTCTTCTGTGTGTTATCCAGCACTTGTCTTCTTGTATCCAACAACTCCTTCTTGAAGATAATATTTTCAGCCCTCTGGGCCTTTATTTCTGATATCAAAGTTAGCATAGAGGTTTCAAGAGAAGCCATCCTTTGTTCCAAATTTACAAGTGCTGCTTCTTGTGCCATGGTTAAAAGTTAGAGTCACTGCCACCAAGATGGCGTTTTCCGGGTGGGGCTGGTGGGGCAAACCAGGAGCTCAGTTCAGTTCAGGGCTGTGAAGTTGCAAACAATTCAGATACCAAAAGAGACACAGTTTCCCAGGTCAGCAAATAGTAATAACGAAGGTATTCCAGAGAAGAAGTCACAAATCCATCAAAAGAAATTTTTTTTCAAAAATCCAGAGAGAGTCCTGCTTTCAAAGAGACGCTGGAAATTTTCCTTAGTTGAAATAGTCAGGCAGGGACAAAGAGAAGCCACTTCCACCGCCCCTCTCAGAGCCAGAGGGAGAGAGTAGCAAAATAAGCATTTTTTTTAAAACCAGCCAGACCTAGAAACAATGTTGCAAAGAATCGCATTCCACTTTCCCTTGTTAAAGACCGTCCGGAGTGAAAGTTTCCACTTTCTCTTTGCAGAGAAGCCATTTTAACGTGCCGCTTAAATCCGAGGGGTTTTTTTTTAGAAATAAACACCCCCCTCCCAGTCCGTTCAGCCTGGCTGGCAGCAAGGAAAAAAGGTGTTCTTTTAAACTCACTCTCTCTCGCAGCTGAAGCCTCGGCGATCCGCCCGATCTCTCCGTTCAGCCCTCTCCATTAAAGCAAATGGCACCGACAGCCGTTGGAGAAGGAAAAAACCCCCGCTAGCATGTTCCTCTCCACCTAGGTCGCAGAGAGGAGCGCCCTCCCCACCGCCGTGACGAGGACCGCTCCCTCTGAGCCAACCCTACGGGAAACCTCCGGTAACCGGAGAGTTTCGCCCCCATGGGGGGGCAGAAAAGGCAACAAAGCGGCGAGCGAGCCCTAGGCTCTCCCGTCTCCGCTGGAGCCGGATACCGGAAGTCGGGGATGGAGGCATAGTTGATGTGGTTGACTGGCTGGGTATACTCTTAGAAACCACTTAATATATGCAGTGATCAGGTTTATAAAGAGACATAAAGTGGAGACGGGTGAGAAATAATAAAAAAAAACTGTGTCACAATATGAAAAAGTTGGTTTTTAGGAAATGTTGTCCAGCAAATGTGAAAAGTGTCATTTCAGGAAATACCGTGTTTCCCTGAAAATAATACAGGGTCTTATTTACTTTTGACCCCCGAAATAAGTACTTGGTCTTATTTTCAGGGAGGTCATATTATTTTTGAGGTGCAGGAGGTGGCGATCGTGATCACCTCTGGGGTGTTTCTGCGTTGCAATATTTTTGGGGAGGGCTTATTTTAGCACGTGTTCAAAAGCTTGATTGGGCTTATTATCCGGGGAGGCCTTATTTTTGGGGAAACAAGGTACCAGATTATAATGGCAGATGAGGATGGGAATACTTATTAACCCAATCTTGAATCTTACTGGGTGACCAGTCATGACCTGTCAGTTGAGGCTAATACACATAGTATCTTCCCTCGGCTTCTAATATTAGAAGAGAAAGAAAGAGCGAAGAGAGAAGGAGAAGGAGAAGGAAGAGGAAAAAGAAGCAATTTTTGTATAGCTAGTGATGTGGATATGAATCCATCATTCAAACTTGTGAGATCTTCATCTAATTTTTTTCTATATCTACTAAGGAGTTATTGCTCACATTGTTCTCCATATTTAAGTCAGGTAAGTTTTGTTACAAATCTTGATGCCCATCTCTCTGCTAAATAGTCTGAATTTCATATCCCCCAATCATTCTCCATGGAAAGCAGATATCCCAGCCAGGGCCATTTGCTTTTCCAAGACCCAGAACCATTCTGATTTGCAAGGCTTTAATCTTTGACTGTGACAAATGCAGTAAAGAGAGCTATTTAATGGTAAAATACAAGAAAGATAGATTTTACCAACCTGTAGTAAAGGGAAGGCTGCAAGAGTCTGTCAGAACATGATTTGTGCCAGTCATTGAAAGAAAAGGAAGACATTTCTGGCTCCCTCTTGTCCTCTACAAGCAGATCTCCTTCTCTGATAAAACAAAGATGTTGGCTCTTAAATCTAGCTATCTTAGATGGAGAATGACAGCTTATCTACCAGGCTAACATATGACCTCATGCAGCAGTTATTGCCAGAAGCACAAGGCTGGATAATTTAATATTCTAATAGAATTCAAATAGCCTTTAAACTAACAGGGATAACAACTCTATTAGCTGCTATGCTAAGAGGGGAAAATAAAAACGGATTGGAAACTATCCAAAGATTCATCAAATTCTGACTTTGATCAAGACAGTCCCATCACCAATTCTTTCTCCTGGTATCTATAATTTCTTGACACAAATAAAGTAGTGAATAAGGACAGGAACATATGTTGTAAAACAGAGACAATATATGGAATACTAAGAACTAAATATAGTTGTGGTTTACAGTTGGCATCAACTTTTCTTTTTAAAACAAAAATCCAGTCATCTCCAATTTGTTTTGGCTTCAGTTCCCAATGGTCACGCTTTGTGTTGTAGACTCAGCCCATCTAATGGTGCCAACTTGGAAGCTACTGCAGTAAACTTTTGCCTGAAGAGTTTGTTTCCTCCATTAGATGGACATCTGGAGCAGGTTCGCTGATGCAAATTGTACTTTATTGTAGACTGCTAGTGCAAGACAGAGATAGCATTCTGATTTTGGCTGGGAGATCTGAGTTCAAATCCCTGATCCACTTTAAGCAAACCACAGATTGCTTATACAAACTTGCGTAACTGATAAATAAGATTGAATAAGCCCAATATAGGGCTAATCTCTCTTAAGATAAAGTCTGGATTCAAGCCAAAATAGTTGTGGCATTGAAAAGACAAAATGATGTATCAGAATAAGAATAAACTGGGAATTGCCAGAGTTGCTGTTTTCTGGGGAAAAAAGTGTACCAGCATCATGGTAGTTCTCTGGGAGAGAAATATCATCTTTTTATCATTAAGTCATTCTCTCTCTTTCTTTTCTCTTGTTACCTTTGCAGAAAAAACACATTTGTGCTCATTGCACTCTGCCACACCTGTTTTTCTACAGAAATAAAGTGGTCAGACCAAAAGCATAAATAATGCAAAATACAGTAAGTGCATGCAAATCCACTAATACACACAATATGTTTTAAAGAATGGCTATGGATTGCTGAATTTGGATTTGGGGTAAGAGGGGAGACTGCAGGGTGTAATAAAGGAGGGTGAAATGGATGGAAATGATATTGTTAAAAGCCCTCTGCATCTGAGTTGCCAAAACAGGTCATTGCCTAGATAGGGCTATAAAGATTGGGCTATAAAGACTCTTGCATGAGAAATAAAATTGTTAATAATGTCAGCTTCAGCATCATCACTGCTGAGCATCTATATTAACCCTATTATGGAGATGAATGGGGCAGCTTATGCTCAGACATATTGCAACACACTCTTTGAGGACACACACATTCTAGGTCAAGCCCATTAAACTAAATCACCGCTTTTAGCTGTGGCCTGCAAGGTGCAAATGATGGAGAATCTATTCCCATGCTATGCCAGCAGTTAATCAGAGACAGAAAGAAAGGTGGGCAAGCCATTAATCTGGCAATATTCCAGTTGAAACTTTAAAAACAAAAACAAAAGAAAAAACAATGCTTGAACTACCATAAAACATCAAGGGAATGTAATCAGATTTAACACATGTTCCTTATTCAAATGAATTCACATCTTATTTCGTTCTATTTGAGTACTGTAGTGCCAAATACTTCAATTTTGGTTTTCTGACTCTTCAACAAGTTATTTTTGGCCCTTTATGAAAACTTTATTTATTTTTTGCTTGCTTATTTATTTTTTTAGTCTTTCATATAATTTCTATATTCCTTTTTTTTTTAACCTTCTCCAGATGGTCGTCCAGTCCTGTTTTTAAAATGAAAGTACAGTAACTTGTAGAAGGCTCACTTCTTCTACATTTTATGAAGCCCAGGATTGTAATCGACTATGATTTTCTGCTGTAGTTCCCAATGGCTGCTTTAAAAAGATATTTTCTGGATCAACGGATTCTTGGTTACTGCAATTCCAGTCATTTAATTCTGGGATACTTATTTGTTTCTGAATTCCTGATACGATTATGAATGGCATCTTTATGAATCACATCACATTTCTAATTCAAGTAAAAAATTAGAGTTTTCCTTTCAACAGCAGTAGGCAGTATTGAGAGATCTTCAAAAAGTAAATCCCCAGAGTGCCCTATAATGCTCTATACGTGTTTTGAACTTCAGTTTCCTTCAACAAATCTGCAAGACCTCAGCTTGGGGAAGCTGAGTTGGGGACAAGAGATTTTTTAATGTTAGCCCTTAGTTTGGGAAAGCCCCAAATTTATACTTAAAATTTATATTTTATCTTCAGGAAACATGGTAATTTATACTTAGATAAACTTACAATAGGTCAGTGATGGCGAACCTATGGCACGCTTGCCACAGGTGGCACGTGGAGCCATTTGGCAGGGCGTGTGAGGCGTTGCCCCGTCAGCTGGCCAGCACGCATGTGTGCACTGGCCAGCCGATTCAGCCATTTTTAAAGCCATTTTTCACCCTGCCCAGGCTTTATAGGAGCCTGGAGAGGGTGAAAACAGCTTCCCTGAAGCCTCTGGAGGACTAAAAATAATGCTACGAGCAAACCGGAAATCCCTTGAGGGGCCCCGGAGGGGGAAGGGGGATGTTTTCCCCCTCCCCAGGTTCCTATAAAGACTCCGGAGCCTGGGGAGGGCAGAAAAAGCATGTAGTAAATGTGGGGGAGTACCTGTCATGCACACATGCACACTGGGGTTGTGTGCACAGTGCATTATGGGTGTGGCATGCCAGCGCACGAACCCCCTGTGCTATCCCCCTTATGGCACATGAGCCTGAAAAGGTTCACCACCGCTGCAATAGGTTATAGAAGTTGAAACTTTTTTTTTTTAAAACCTGTTCCTCAGTAAAAGTATTTGATACATGGGAACACTGATACTGGCACGTGTAATGAACAGCTACTATTAATAAAACATTTGATGCCAGACTTGATATCAGATAATAATTATTCTTTTGAGTGCATGTATTTTTTCAAACAGATGAAGATGAAGAGAATGAATGAACCAGGCCTTATACAAAACAAAGAGCCAAGCCAAAATAGAATTCTGGTGTTCATTTTGAAAAGCTCCAGTGCTATTAATTGGACACCACAGGCCTATTCTTTACTCTTTGATGGGCATCTATTGCTCTGATTGCCATTGGTTTTAATGGAAGTCTAGAATTCTGGCTGAAGGTTAGAAAGTTGCAGCCCTAAACAGACAGATCTCCGTGTCTGTGCACAGCACCCATAAATAAAGGAAAAGCCACTGGATGTGATCATTGTCGTGCCCCAGGGAGGAAACAGCTATTAGAGCACTTACCGACATAGTGGTGTGTTACCTTGATAAGCCTGCTGGAGCTAGCAGTGGCTACAAGAACCAGAAAATTGCTGATTACTTCCTTCCCGCTGGGGCTGTTTGGAATTATCTGCCAATGCATCCTTGCAGTGTAGAAAGTGCTGCTGCTGTGCATGGGAAAAGAGAGGTGTGAGAAGGAGCAAAATATTGTCGCATCCTTTCTGTGCTTCTTCCTGTGATGAATTGCAGAAGGCCTTTCCTTGCTGTTCAGGCTTGGTGAAGCTTCCTCCTACAGGGCACTGCAGTCCATCAACTTTGAAGATAAGCTGCGTGTTCACTCTCACCTGAGGGCAGGATGAAGTTGAATCCAACTGAAAACATTTCCCGATTATTAAGAAGGAAAAGAGAAAATAAGCACATGGCTGGTGACATGCTGTTCTTAGCAAGTCCCAATCCAGCAATAGCATAATTTCCTGTCCCCGTGTAAAGGATAGATAAAACAGAACTCATTACCTTGATAGCTTTCAGGAATACATGATTTTTGCAAACAATTTCTTTGGCATGAGAACACCTGATGATAAGGGAAGGAAGATACCAATATGCTCAGTACCTACTAGGGATCCCACTTGGCCTAGCACAAGGGTCGGCAACCTTAAACACTCAAAGAGCAACAAAGGTCCTAAACAGAAGCCACCCGTTCAATTCTGGAGCTGACCGGAAGTCCATTTCCCCCACCATAGAGTCTCCTCCTAGCACGGCATCCTTTTTTCTCTACCTGTCTTAACTGAAAGCCTTATCAATTGTGAAGCCAACCAGCGACAGGGAGCCGTAGCAGAGGGATGAAAGAGCCACATGCAGCTCCAGAGCCGCAGGTTGTTGACCCCTGGCCTATTAGATGGCCTTGATAGATGGCATTTGTTTTTGCAGATATTTCTGATCTTAAGATCAAAGCTCTGCTTTGCCCTCCCCCCATTTGCACATTACCTTAGCTCAGTCACTGTGCTGCCCCTCCCCCCCCACATATATGGCTTCTACAGGTGTTATTTCAAACAGGCTCTCGGAAAACACCCCTGTTGTGCAGGTCTGGATTCCCAGCTCAGTACAGCAAGAGTCACTGAGTAACCGAGTCCAATAGGCACACACAAAGTTCAGGAAAGCAATCCAGTAGTCAGACACATCAGGATACACAGCACAAGCACACAAGGCACAGAACTGGGCATATAACTCCAGCAACACCTAAGTCCTCAGGGGTGGCATTAAGTAGGCAATGCCAATGCAGCCCTTCATGAGAGGCAAGGTTGCCCCCTCATGAGTAGTCTAGCTAACCACCATTGCGTCTGTCTCTTCTCCGCTCCGTGTGCCCTTGGATAGGAGTAGGTGTTGGCTCCACCTCCTCCACGTTGCTAACAGGGGGAGGTGCTCCTGGTACTTGCCTGGAGCCTCCTGGCCAACTAGCTACAACTGTGGCTCAGCTCAGTCAGCCTCCATCAGTCGCTCGTCCAATCGACCCAGCTGAGGCTGCTCCATCAGGCCAGGCCAGCATTCTCTGAGCACTGATACCGACCAATACTTGGCTCCATGCTTTCCTCTGCAGACTCAAACTCACCCTCCTCCTTTGAACTCGCACCTGGAGAAGAGTCCAGGGGTGGCTCTATGACAGTCACATATTGATCTTCCCCGAGTCATGCAATATTGTCTCCATCAATGATACACCTTTAAATTGTACTTGGTAAAATAATGTTAAAGAAATAGTTTTCCCATTAACCTGGCATTTGCAGTCTCAAAGTATGCAAACGTGTTATCTTGGAGAACACATTCAGCTGACCTGTTGTGGGCCCGATTATTAATTGGCAAATATGGATGTATCCTTTCTGGTTACTAGTCATTTTTCTCCCAGAATTTGAATTCTCTATTAGCATTTTGTTTTTAGTTCCCTTTCACATAAGGTCCCCTGGGATTTTCTAGAAGTCTCTACCCCCCAAATTCACCAGTTTTTAAATCAGAAATCAATCAAAATGGTTTCGGTGCTGTCAAATATACATTTTCTTCAATAAATGCCAGTGTACATTTCCCTATGCCTGTGCCAAACAACTGGCTGTCTTCTGGTATGTGGGTAAGAAAAGGGACACCCAGGTGAGATCTGAAAATGTGAACCAGCATTCCTCAGATGGCCACTTTCCAAATCTGCAGGACCACAGCTCCCAACATCCCAATTCATTGTGACTTTTGTTCTAGAGGTTTTAGCTTCCAGACTGGTTGATTCCTTTTCTCGCTCTTAAATTTACACTTTCTCCAATAATGATTGTCTCTGAATGGGCCCTCAGGTACAAAACATATGCTATATGGATAGGAGAGAAAGAAGAGATAGACATCATTGGAATTACTGTATCTTGATTCTCTTCTTTCATAGTCACAGATGGTCCAGTGGAAGGGCTGAACAGAACGTGCCAGAAAAGTTAGTTGTAACTTCTTCTTTTTTTTTGCCTACCTT